>OY759268.1:24014218-24259218 GCA_963662155.1 Lamellibrachia columna
ACATAGAAGGAGAAAGCCTAGCACTTAGCAACATGGGAGGGGAAATAGCCTGGGACTTAGCAACATAGAAGGAGAAATAGCCTAGTATATAGCAACATAGACGGAGAAATAACCTAGCACCTAGCAACATAGAAGTATAAATAGCCTAGTATTTAGCAACATAGAATGAGAAATAACCTAGCACTTAGCAGCATAGAAGGAGAAACAGCCTAGCACTAAGCAACGTGGGAGGGGAAATAGCCTAGCACTTAGCAGCATAGAAGGAGAAATAGCCTAGTACTTAGCAACATAGGAGGAGAAATAACCTTGCACTTAGCAGCATAGAAGTAGAAATAACCTAGCACTTAGCAGCATAGAAGGAGAAATAGCCTAGTACTTAGCAACATAGAAGTAGAAATAACCTAGCACTTAGCAGCATAGAAGGAGAATTATCCTAGTACTTAGCAACATAGAAGTACAAATAACCTAGCACTTAGCAGCATAGAAGGAGAAATAACCTAGCACTTAGGAATATTGAAGATGAAATAACCTAGCACTTAGCAGCATAGAAAGAGAAATAGCAGCATGGGTGGGGAAATAGCCTAGCACGTTTCAGCATAGAAAGAGAAATAGCCTAGCACTTAGCAGCATGGGAGGGTAAATAGCCTACCACTTAGCAGCATAGAAGGAGAAATAGCCTAGCAGTTAGCAGCATAGAAGGAGAAATAGTCTTGTACTTAGCAGCATGGGAGGGTAAATTGCCTAGCACCTAGCAACATAAAAGTAGAAATAGCCTAGCGCTTAGCAGCATAGGAGGGGAAATAGCCTTGCACTTAGCAACATGGAAGTAGAAATAGCGTAGGACTTAGCAGCATGGAAGGGGAAATAGCCTAGCATTTGGCAGCATGAAAGGGAAAATAGCAGAAACAAACATAAGATGTAAGAGAAACATTGGATCGAGTGACAACATCAGACATTAAAGAGATGGTGGACTCGTCTCGAGGTGGTTAGAGAGATCGCAGAGAGACGCCCACAGCCGAACAAGGTATATGGTTCCACTTTATTCACATAGTACACATTGAATTTTTTTTATCGACATAATATGAACAGACAAATAATAGAGATACAACATCACGTCAAGTAGCACGTGACAGCATTATGACTTACCTCCATAGCCAGTGCAGCAAGCGAACACTAGCCAGCCGATACCGAGGGTAAAGGCGTCCTTATGCATCGCCATGAAGGCAAGGCGCGCCCGTGACGGATATACTGGTAACTTGTAGCGACCGTACATTGCGGCCAAGGAGAAACAGATGCCGAACAGCCAGCCGACGGCGACCACAGACTGCGAGGACATATATGTCAATGTCTACAGTCGTGTATGTGTATATGTATTTATACAGGCGTGCATAGGAAGAAGAATGATTTTAGTTGACCTTATCAGTGTAACAAACATGTAATATACAGTAACATATTATAAATCATATTTGTACAAGTAGATATTTTATAAATATAGAAGTGCATAGCAAAATAGGGTCAGGATACCCCACTAAGACTGACCCTGTCAGACAGACAGACATACAGACATACATAATTGTTTATTGATCCATTTGTACAGTAACAATAATGAATACACTAAAAAATGTAAGCACATATGAAGTATAAATTGGATTTGGGAGACCCCTGTTAAGACTAAAGAAGTCGCTCTCATAGGAGTTTAAGCTTGAAGTTTATCCTAAGAAGTTTCAGTTTTAAGTTCTCAACGAAAGTATTGTATATTTGCGCTTGTATAAATTAATGTTAACGCATACAGTTGGATTAATTATTTATTATTGACCATGCGTGCAAGTGTACCAGTTAATATCAGTGCATACACACATATAGCTTTTTATAATATAATTGTTAGTATAATGTATATATCCCTGTAAGCTATGTGTGGTTACCTTATATTTTAAGATGTCTGGAGTATTGTTATTGTCACCTTATCTTTTAAGATCTGGAATATTGTTACTGTCACCTTATCTGTTAAGATAAGTCTGGAGTATTATATTGTCACCTTATCTTTTAAGATGTCTGGAGTATTGTTGACTTTTAAGTTGTCTGGAGTATTGTTGACTGACACAGTCGCTATCGAGGAGCCACCTTTATATTGAAATTAAATTAAATTAACTGGCCATACAAGTGGCATTCTTGTGTGCAAAAAAAACCAGTCACATCTTTAAATAAAAATACGTAAGTATGTCTGAATATATTTATGTTCGCTTGAATATATTACAAAAATATATGGAGGTGTACATGCATGCACGCATGCATACATAAATCGGCAGCATGCATGTATGCACGCATACGTACATACACACACGAATACCCAATTACATACACCCTTCTTATGTCGTCTACTCAACGTGGTGACGTGTTGATTTCCTTCCAGTGGTTTCGGTTCTTCGTTGCAGTTAGTGTTGTATATTCACAGACACTAAATATAACATACACATGGTTCTTAGGGGTGGCACAAAACTGATCTTTATTTACAAACGCATGTATTACTACTCACGTAGTTCGCCGATGAACATGTATCACTTCACATGTAGTCCACGACATAGACATGCATATTTAACATTTCCCTCCCGGAATAAGTATGAAGAAGTCTACTACCAACAATATAACTTCTTCTGTATGCCTACAGTGAAATAATTTACCTGATTATTATAATAACATAGCTAAGCACTAGCAATGTAACTCAACACTACACTATTATTCAACCATGTCCCTAATCTATGTTACACTACAGATCTAGCCTATTTGGTGCCTTACTCACACGAGAAGACCGTCGCAGATGTGTTTCCTCCTCAACTTGGGTAGGAATTACCAATTCTGCAGTAGGCCTAGACTTATCCTGAACCGATTGCTGTTGAGGGGCTTCATACGTAAACCCACTGGCACTGTCATTTGTCTTATTCAGTGATGGTATAGTGTCAACCAAATAGTCATGACCATCAGTCGCTGCAGTCAATTCTAACTGTGTCAGAGGCATGTTACTTGAGTTTACCCTTGAACTCAGTTGGTCAATGTGGCGTTTCCACAATCCCTTAGAAACAGTGACTTGATACGTCAACGGACCACACTTCTTGTTTATAGTTGCTGGGACCCACTTATCTTTCCCATGGTAATCTCGAACCCATACCATGTTTCCTTCCCTGAATGATCTCAGATTTTGAGAACCACGCTCCATCTGTTTCTCTAACCGTTTGTTTTCCCGTCGGTTATCCGGTTTCACACTGTCAAGTCGAGTGCGTAGCTGTCTACCCATGAAACGCACTGCTGGCATTTCCCCTGTTAAAGCATGCGGAGCATTTCTATATGCCAGGAGGAACTTATCCAGTCTAACCTGGAGTGACTCCCATGAAGATGCCATAGCTTTCAAAGCCTGCTTTACAGTTTGCACAAATCGCTCTGCTTGCCCATTAGAACTTGGATGATATGGCGATGTAGGTTTGTGCAACACTCCCAACCAGTCCAAGAAGTCATTGGACTCCTGAGATTTAAACTGTGGACCATTGTCCGAGACCAAAGTGTGAAGAATTCCCCCTCTACTTAATATCGTCCTCAGTGCATTCACTGTAGCTTCACTGGTCGTACTGTTTTGCATGACAATTTCTGGCCATTTGGAATAGGAGTCTACAACAATGAGAAGCATTTTCCCCTCCACAGGAATTGCATAGTCGATGTGTACGCGTTCACCTGGTCGCGAAGAAGGTATCCATGGATGTACCGGTGCGTTAGTAGGATTTCTCTGTACCAACTGACACGATTCACAAGATTTCGTGCATGATTCAGTATCTGCATCCATACCCGGCCACCAGACATATGAACGTGCGACACCCTTCATTTTTACTACTCCGATATGCCCTGTGTGTAGCTCGTCTAGAATTTCAGCTCGAAATTGTTTTGGAATGATCATTCTCATTCCCCATAACAGAACATCACCCTCAAGAGATAGTTGGATACGACGACAGAAGAACGGTTGTAAATCTAACCGATCCATTGGCAACTTATCAGGCCAACCATCCCGTGTGTACCTCACCACTTGCACCAACAATGGATCTTTCCGAACTGCGGTCTTGATATGTTCACTAGAGACAGGCAAGACACCAACATCCAGAACGAGAGCCACATCTATGTCTGTCGATGTACCTGGATCATCGTTTTGTGTAGGTAACCGTGAAAGCCAGTCAGCATTGGCATTCTGAGCAGTGCTCCGGTAGCGCACATCATATTTAAAACCAGACAGATACATTGCCCATCGCTGAGTGCGTTCTGCCGCTACTGCTGGTATGTCCTTTCTAGGACTGATGATTGCTGCTAGAGGTTTTTTTAATCAGTGACAAGAGTAAACTTCCTGCCAAACAGAAACGGATAGAATCGCGTCACGCCAAAATGATTCCTAGTCCTTCTCTCTCGATCTGTGAATACTTCTGCTCTGCTCTCATCAACGAGCGAGATGCAAACTGAATTGGTCGCTCCTCTCTATCAGGCATAATGTGAGAAAGCACTACTCCTAAAACAACTGGCGATGCATCACTTCCAATTGTCACGGGTAGACTGCTGTCAAAATGCACCAGAAACCCGGACTTGCATAGAGCACGTTTCACTGCTAGAAACGCGTCATGCATCAGGTCTGTCCACTCAAACTTCCTATACTTCTCAAGCAAGGTAGTGAGTGGATGGAGTGTGGAAGCAAAGTATGGCACAAACTTTCGATAATAGTTTGCCATGCCGATGAACGACCTCAACGAACTCACATCAGTCGGTCTAAGTGCATCTAGTATGACGGCTATCTTGTCCGCCGATTTGTGAATACCTTGGGCATCAATCACGTGACCCAGATACTCGAAAGAATCTCTGGAGAATTCGCATTTATCTCGTTTCAGCTTTAAACCGAATTTTGTCAGTTTTTGAAAAACCCTACCCAAATTGCTCAAATGCTCTGACTCTCGATATGATCGAGATATACCTTGACACCTGGCAAACCCTGTAACACTTTCTCTATAGCATTCTGCCAGATAGCAGGTGCCGTTATGCCAAAGACTAGCCTGTTCTGTCGGAATAGACCAATACGCGTTGCTATGGTGAGGTATTCCCTAGATTCCTCGGAAACCTCCATTTGATTGTACGCATTCGCTAGGTCAAGTTTGGAGAGTTTAACTCCACCAGCCAAGTCAGCCAGAATATCATCAATGTTGATATTCGGCGGGGACACTGTTTTCAACTGAGGGTTAACATTTGTCTTGTAATTGCCACATAGTCTAATCGCACCATTCTTCTTTGGCACTACTACAACACCCGTTGCCCATTCACTGCTAGTAACTGGTGTAATGACCCCAGCTTTCTCAAGTTTGCCTAACTCCAGCTCGACTTTCGGGCGTAGAGCAACGGTTTAGTGTACACTGGTTTTGCTCCCTCTACTAGTTCAACACGTGCCTTAATCCCTTTAAACAACCCAAGTTGTCCTTCAAACAAATCCTGATGCTTACTGACTAGCCCATCCAACTGACAGTCACGTGATAGACACACGGACCCTGACCTTGATCTAAACTTGATCTCGGTCCAGTCAAGTTTGATAGCTTCTAACCAGTCTCTGCCAAACAGTATGTGTCTACTGTCGGGGACAACATACAACACCAAGTCTACATTATGCGAGTTATACTGCACATTCACCTTAAACATACCTTTACATGGTACTGATTCACCTGTGAAACTGCGTAACACCTTGTTACTAGGCTGAAGTTGACAGTTTGCAAACTTTTATTACCTTATGATACCTTATGACGATTCTGATCGCAGGATCCAGTTGGTTCCTCCATGATCAGATCTTCAGAATCAAATATTTTTATATCATAATTTCCGGTTCCATTAGTTATTGTTAAAGGAGATTCATAGTCGTATATTATTGCCTGGGTAGACCAGAATTTGTCTAATTTGTTTTTAAATGAGTTAATTGATCTAGCTTGCACTACAGAGTTTGGGAGACTATTCCATGGTTCAGCCACTCTAAGAGGAAATGCATTTTTTCTTAAATTTATTTTTGCTTTTTGGTTAAATATTTTAAGGGAGTGTCCTCTATTTCCTGATCTAAGTGTGACATCCTCCCATTTCAGGAGGTTTGGTGCAGATTCATTATCGTACAATTCGTGCATTATTTTATAGACTTCTATCATGTCTCCTCTTAGCCTTCGGTATGCTAATGTGGGTAGCTTCAGTAATTTTAGTCTTTCTATATATGATAAATCCCTCATACCAGGAAGTTCTTTTGTGGCCCTTCTCTGGACGTTTTCTATTGCTATTTTATGTTTTATCTTATATGGATACCATACTGCTACGGCATATTCTAGGTGAGATCTGACCATTGTCTTATATAGTGGCAAAAAAGTGTGTGTGTCTAGGAATTGGAAGGTTCTTCGGATTATTTTTGTCATTTTGGTTGCTTTATTTACCACTTGGTTTATGTGATCATCAAATTACAATTTTGAATCGATAATTACACCTAAGTCAGTTTGCTTATCTGTGGTGGCTAGTGAATGTTTAACATTATTGCTTGTCATGAAATATTCATTTTCACCTATATTATTTTTTCCAATTTCCATGTGTTTACATTTGTCTGGGTGGAATTTTAATAGCCATTTGTCGCTCCATTGTTCTAGGATACTTAAATCTTGTTGTAGTATATCCTGATCATTTTTATTTGTTATGGCTCTAAATATCTTAATGTCATCAGCGAACAGGAATGTATTGGATTTAGTTAAATCTGGCAGGTCGTTTACGTATAGAACAAACAGTAAGGGTCCTAGGACAGATCCCTGATGTTACTTTGTGCCAGTTTGATTCTTTTCCATTTACTGCTACCTTTTGTCGTCTATTTGTGATGAATGCCTCAATCCAGTTAACTAAATCATTCCTAATGTTAAAACTTTTTAATTTACTTATTAGTCTCGTATGTGGCACGGTATCAAAAGCCTTTTGAAAATCCATATAAATAACATCTATGTAATTACCCTTATCCATTTCTGAGGTCCATTCATCTAGTATTTTAATTAGTTGGAGAACTGTTGATCTGCCAGAGATAAAACCATATTGTTTTTGACTGAACAGACCATTGACTTTCATGTAACTGATGATGTGATTTCTAATAATTTTTTCCATGCATTTACAAACTACGCTTGTTAGGCTTATTGGACGGTAGTTGCAAGCTAATTTCTTGTTTCGTTTTTTATATATTGCTGATATTTTGGCATCCTTCCATTCATCGGGAATACTTGATGTTTTTATAGATGTTTCAAATATTTTTTGTAATGGGAGACAGATATTTTCTGACAACTCAATTAGTAATCTGGCACCAATTTCATCAGGGCCAGGCGATTTGCTTATATTAAGTTCTTTTAATGTTAGTAATATTATGTTTTCAGTTACTTTTAGCTCATCCATTGCTAATTTAATGTTTACTTTGGGCGTAGTTGGGATAGACCCTGTCTGTTCAGTAATGAATACACTGGAGAAGTAGTTGGCAAGAATATTTGCTTTTTCTTCGTCTTCAGTTGTTGTTTGGGATTTCGGATTTGTGTGGCCTATATTAAGTTCCCCAATTCCTTGTTTAACTGTAGTTTTTGATTTATAATAGTTCCAGAAGACTTTAAGGTTTTTCTTAGTTTGAATGGCAAATTTTTTTTCAAACTCCTTTCGGAGCTTTCTGGTTAAAGCTCGGATTTTATTCCTGCTTTTACAATACTCTAGATATTTTGTCCCATCCCTTGTTTCAATGTATCTTGTCCATAGTCTATTTTTACGTCTAATTAGTTTTCTGGTGTTTGCATTCAGGGGGAAATTTCCCTTCCTGTAATTTGAAACTTCTTTTTGAGGTACGTATTTATCTTCTAATAATCTTAGTAGTGTTTTAAGGATTTCCCATTGGTCGTTAACGTTGTCTTTACAGTCTTTAAATTTCTCTTCCCAATTTATATCTGAACACTCTTTCCTCATTTCTTCATAATTTGCCTTATTAAATAGCTTCCGTTTTTTAGTGTATTTATTTGTTATAACTTTGCACAAAATATTGAATGTAATGACACAGTGGTCACTTTTACCTAGAGGGCTGAGGTACTCTATTTCCCCTATGTTGTCTTCTTCGTTTGATAAAATCAGATCTAAAAGGTTTGTGTTAGTTGTGCCTCGTCCTCTGGTGGGATTTGAGACATGTTGATACATGAATGTGTCTCTAAGGCATTCTACAAATTTAAAATTTAGGTTACTGGGGTTAATTGATTTGGTCGTCCAATGTTTCCAGTTAATATCTGGGAGATTGAAATCTCCTGTAATTACAATGTGTGAATATTTAAGTCCTGATGTGGATCTAATCATATTTAGAAGTTCTGCGTTATTTTCTTCTGACCCACCATCGCTCCTATATATGCATCCAAAGAGAAGTTTGGTTTTATTTTTAAGTTTAATTTCTATAAATAAGCATTCCTTGAAGGTTGAGACCAGGTTTATATTTTCTGCGTATAGGGAATTTAAGACGTATATTATAATACCCCTACCTTCATTATTTTCTATATTTTTGGAGAACAATGTATAGCCTTCTAAGTAAAATTCTGGTATGGTTACAGTGCATTTGGGTTTTTTTGGTTTTACCTCGTTAATTGCTATTATGTGAGGTTTCAGTTCTTTAATTCTTTGTTCAAATTCATTTTGCTTGTTCCTTAGTTGGTCAGCATTGGTATAAAAACACAGAATGTTGCCTATGTTATTAAGATTATTTTTATTGACATTTGTTTTACCATCCGTCACTCTAGGTGTAGTCTTTACTGGCTTTTCCTTATCTTTCTTATTTTTCTCTCCCATGGTGGACCCCTGACTCTGTACAGGTATTCCCCCGATTTGTCTGCAGCTTCCTGCCTCTTTGCTTCTTCATATAGCTTTTTTGATTCCTGCCTTTCTTGTTTAGTTTTGTCGTGATAAATTTTTATGTTTTTGAACTTGTCATTTTCTCTGATGTGATGGAACCTTCGAAGAAGGGTTCGTTTTTTGTCAATATGTGTTAATGTGATTAGAACCGGTCTGGGACCAGTTGCATTTTCCTTGGCTTCCCCAAGCCTCCGCGTTTCTGTGACATCAGTGTCTGTGAAGTTATTGTTTATTTCTGTACACATTTCTAAAATTTGTTCTTTGTCATGTTGTTGTCTCGTAGTTTTTAGTTGTGATGTAGATTCTGGTAAGTTGAAAATTATTACGTTGTTGAGTCTTTTTTCTCTGTCTTTTGATTCCATGTTCTGTTCTTTTACCTGAATTTGTACGACTTCCTTAACCTCATTTGGGCTGATGACTTTGCTTGGGTTTTTTTCCAACTTAGCTTCTTTGATCATTTCGATGACTCTTGTTTCATCCACTTTGGTTCTGATTTCTTTCTCTAGTTCAATGATTCTCTCTTCCACTTTCTTAAGGAACTTCTGACACCTTTCTTCGCAGCTTTTTTCATTTTTCAAGTTTTTCATTACTTTTGTGTCACATGGTGGACAAAACCAGTGAATTTGTGGTTTATCCGTCATGATTTTATATTCTTTATCAGTTATTTCGACACATTCAATGCAGTAATGTTTGTCACAATACTCGCATTCCAACAATTTGTGGTTAGGTCCTTTGAAATTTTTTTTACACCCTGTGCATATCCATACGTCATCATCATCGGTCATCCATACAGAGTCATTTTTACTTTTTGTCCTTGGTTTTTTTTACTTGCCATAACCTGGCTACTTTAGTTTTATTTATTTTATGTCTACTTTAAGACTGAGTTGGAGTAACTTTTTTTTATTGCTTATATATATATTTTTAATATTAAATTGTTGTGCAAGGGATCAAGGCAGTGCTGGGAGAAAGAGTTACAGAAATGAAGAGTGATACCCAGGGTGACTCTGGGTATATTGAGTTGCCTTGATGAAAGGGCCGAATTAGTATAAGGTCAAGATTATGTGCAGGACGGTTGAAGAAATGTATTTATGTCTAACTAATTTCTAGTGTTTTGTCTAACTAATGTTTATGTGTAGCTAATTTCCTATGTCTACGTTTTGTATGTGGAGCGTTGCTTGGGGTTCTTTTTTCCTTTGTTTACTTTAATATGGCGGGAAAAATTCGATTTCAAAGTTAAAGTTATTTTGGGAATCCTAGAAGGTAGCAGTTATTTAATTTTTGTTACTGTTAACAGTATCTAGTTTGACTTGTGCTATAAATTGAACTATTAGTTAAAGAACTTTGAATGGTTAGTTAGGATTTAGATTTTGAGCAGCTGTTACTACGTACGCTTGTGCACCTGAACCGGAACCGGAAATCCTACACATCAACAGGGATCATCGAAATAGCAGACCATGTGTCAAGCTCCAATGGCAATACAACGCTATTTACAGCAGGACGCACAATGGTAGCAGATTTGTCTACATTCGACACACAATTGGTTTGACAATGCACATCTAGTACATCGTACCCAGCTTGATTTGAAAAGTCATCAACTGTCACCGTATACATCGGTCGCTGTCGCTCACGCTCAGCCGGCTCAGTGTTTTTGTGTCTCTCACGTTTGCTTTGCATTCAACACATTTTGGCAAAGTGGTTATCTCGTCTACAAGTGTGGCATTTCTTGCCAAAGGATGGATATTGTTTCCGATCAAAGGCGTGTTCTCGGCCACAGAACTTGCACTTTGCCTGGCCCGGGACAATTCGTCGAACTTCCGTGCTGCCCTGCCGCGGCGATACCCTTTTGTCGGCCTTGACATTCATCACCTTGTTTACAGTTGCTGAATCGTGCGTCTGCTGCCTGTCCTCGGAACAGGTTCATGATCATGTTCTTACGCGCTGCCTCGTGGGCAGTGGCAATTTGCCTCGCTATCTGCAATGTCAGCGTTACCTCGCGAAATAGTTTTTTCTCGCAGACTGTCATCGTGACATACATACACCAGTTGATCGCGCAAATTGTTCTCCTTTTCGTTGCCGAAATTGCACGTCTTCGCCAAATTGCACAATCGCGCTATGTACGACGCACTCGTTTCGTCGTACATAGCGGAATTTGTACCGATCAATCAATTCGTTCGTCCTCGGGGCGAAGTAGTTGTCAAAGCGCTCGAGAACTACTTTTCACCGTCGTTACGTGTTCGCTTTCGACGTTATAATCGAACGAATTGAATATCGTCATTAACTCTGAACCAACAAACGTAATCACCAAAGCAATCTTCTCAGCTTCACTCTTAGCTGTAGCTCCTGTAGCCAGCAAATACATATTAAATTGCTGCTTGAAAGTTTGCCAACTTTCCTTCGCGTTCGACCCAGCCAGGCAAAGTTTAGGCGCCATTAGCCCAGTGAATTATGCCATGCTTACACGTCTTCTTCGGCTGTTTCGTTCACAGTTCAACGCCAAGTTTCAGTAACTGTTTCACTCACAGTACATCTGGGAACATCTAGTTTCCACACATCGATGAGTTAGTACCATCCCATCCTCGTCGACGGAGGTGACCCGTGGGAGGGAGCCGTACAGTTCATGGTTGGACATGTGATTGCGCCATGTCAAGTTTAGGGTGTTCCGCAGCATTCGTGCGCAAGTTCCATCCAGTGCATTTTCTATTGTTTTTGTTAGCGACCATGAATCACATCTATAGATCAAGATCTTCAGTTTGGTGAATCTGCAGATGGGCGCTCTCCAAACTTTGTCAACGGCGTGAACTGCTGCCCATGCCTACACTGGATGTCATGTTGTGAGATTGTGCAGAACATGAGATATTTAAAATCCTCTACTTTCTCTATTTCACGCCCATCTAATGAGTGCACACTATCATTAGCACATGGGTTGATATGCATTTACTTTGTTTTGCTTAGAATGATAAATAGTCCAGAATATTGTTTATATATATATATATATATATATATATACATACATATATATGCATATATATATATATATATATATATATATATATATATATATATATATATATATATATATATATATATATATATATATATATATATATATATATATATGTAGCAGGGTGATACCATGTTAATCGCTAGGCGTCACCACCAGCTAATTAGTATTTTTATTTGGAATAGCTGACGTACCAGCCTCGTCCTGGGGAACGCGAACGCCGATTTCGACAAATGCGTAGCCTAAATTGAGGTCGAAAATGATATAAAGCGGCGTGCTACATTTTGATGTATTTTACTATCAACTGATAGGTGTGTATTTTATGAAGTTGTACTGCATGTCCTTATTCAATATAAGGTTAGGTATTATTTAGATTTAGTTCGAAATATGTAGTTTGCTGTTTCCTAATTTGTGCACGTAGGCCTACATCCTTGCTGGCGTGGAAAGCCATTACAAATATTATTATAATTAACTCGCGCAAGTGCGCGTAATGCTATTTACATAGTGTAGTATTAGTGTACGATCGTTAGGATCAATGCTGTCTACGAATACCGTCCTATATGATTTGCTTAGCATAAATTGTAGTTCAGAAATGTTTATAGCATATGTTGTTAGTGCTTTATAAGGAAAGTTAGCTAGTGCCTGTTGGCCTTAGTTATTACGTAATTTCGCGTGCTGCCTATGGCTACAGCGCAAACTATAGCTCACGACAGCCAGTCGTCTGTGCTATTGTTTAGAATAACAAACATGTTATTATAATATTATACTTTATATAATTATGTGACGTCAGTTTATAGTAATTATGGGGTATTAGCGATATGTCACTGGTAGCATTTATAACTATAATTATCTACTGTCGTAACTGTATTAGTCGTTAACTATTGGTTGTATTGTGTGTTGGCAGACGTTCGACACTCTGCCGCCTCGCCTTTAGCCTCGCTTTCCGCTTTTCGCCTTTCGCCTTATAGGCGTATTAGTCTCCGTTCTTCGTATTTGTAATAAAATATTACAACCGTACCCAAATCGTGTGGTGTAACTGATTAACGTTAGACGCCCTACCACACACACACATATATATATATATATATATATATATATATATATATATATATATATATATATATATATATATATATATATATATATAACTCTAACAGCGGCATTCGCCGACCATTTATCCAATATTTGCCGCGTTAGGCAGGCCGCTGTTTTAAGCAGACCAAAGCCGGTCTGCTTAAAGTTTTGATGTGTTATTTCACAACTAATACGTTTGAGTTTACCATTATCATTGATAGTGGACACAGTTTAGCCGAAAATGAAATAGCATGTGTAATTATTTCCAAAATAAATTAAATTTTCTGTGATTTTGAGCTTGTTTTAAACATGCTGAAGACTTATTGTGTCAATTTAATCACATTGTGTATTGTTGATGGTTGATAATTTGTTGCCGCCTTATCACCTATACACATTTTTATTGTATGTGCACACTCAACTTATTGTAAATGCTTTTAGCAAACATACTACACATAATAACTCTTACCTATAACAGCCATTACAACCAATGCCGTTTTAGCAACTATTCTGATACGTATCATATCTTTACAGCCCTACATGTGTTGTAGACCTGGAAACTCATTTAATAATAAAATAAATTTGTTGTTTTAATTGACATTATTTTTTTTCAGTTGCTGCAAGCCATCAGAAAAACCAACAAAACGTAAAGGTATCTTGTCATGTTATTAACTAGTGTAACAAATATGACACATAGATACTATGGCAGATATGATCCTTCACTTTACCAAAAAGATGGTCTGTATAATGATACTCATCTCAAATATACACTGAGTATAACTTGGTATAATAACTAATTTGCAACATCATTATCTAAGAATATAAAACTCAAAGCTACGAATAATTTGTTTTATTTAGTTTAATCCATTTCTGTTGTCTATCATAAATCATGCTACTTGGGGTCTTTTTTAGCAATCAATGAAATGTGAATCAGTAATTATTATTATGGACACCTTGTAAATATGTTAATATTGGCGAGGTAGTATAACGCTTACAATTGAACATATCACTACACGTTTGTCAATTTCTAACAGTTGTACTAGTTGATAATAAGAATTGTACACATTGTCATACATTACGTTCTTTATCCATCAACCACTGGCATGGAAAACTTGGTAATGTATAGAATAGTGCAATTTCTAACATTTGTACTCTTTTTTGAGAATAAGAATTGTGCACATTGTCATACGTTAAGTTCTTTATCCATCAACCACTGGCACTGAATACTCGATAGTGTATACCGGTAGTATAGTGCAATAGTTTCCTAGATCTTCTCTTGTATACGGCAAAATAACTGCTGGCAAAGCTATGCAGCAAATGAGTCCTTATATGTTTGTGATAAGATACACTATTAAGAGTTAATTAAAGAAGATATACAAACCATTGAAATATATTAATTTCAAGTAATTTCAACCAAAAAACAAAATGATTTATGTATATCACATATATTGTCATTAAAAATAATAATATCAAACCTACAGAATATCCTTTTACATGTTTGTATTACTGAGATGACATTCTTTCTGACATTAATGCATATTCAAAAACATTTTTTCACAGAAGTGTGATGACATTGAAATACCAGATGGATCATCAGAGGATGATGACATGGAAACCTCATCAGTTAATCAAACACAGGTGATGATTCTCATTTAACACCTGAATCAGTGGAAACCCTCAACATGCTATAAACAGGCCACTCTTAAAATGATCGATCACATTAATTGGTTTGAAGTATGTTTAATCAAGATTAACCACAGATTATACAATATAAATCTGTAGAGTACAATGGGTGGGGATGAAACATTCCTATTTTTAATATAACATAGTTTCCTTTCTCAGCATGTGCTAGAACCAAACAAGGGAGAGAGAGTGTATTAGATATAGTTTTGTCCTTAGTAAATGAATTAATTGAAAATGTTAAGATAAATATAAGGACATGTTACATCAAAGTAAAATAAGAAACAAACAATAAAAAGCAGTACAGGAGATACTTCCACAAAGGTAGATAAAGATATGAGGAATTATTTAGCAAAGATAGACTGAAATAACACACTGAATAATAAGACAGCAATATAATAATGAAATATTTTAAAACGTGAAATTGAGTGCATCATTGTTTCGTTGGTAAGTTTTAATTATGGAGTAACACCCTTGTGAATTAAGAAAAAAATTATTTAGGAGACATATTCAATGGAGCAAAACCCAGTGTGGCTACATTTCTAAAATCATGAAACCAGTCTCATTTTAAGGATAATGGTATATAATTTGTGTGCCAAATTTCATGATCCATTAAGAATTCCTGGTGAACTTAATTCTTCAGTGATACATGATTTTAGCACTCACGAGGTATTCACGAGCATATAACCAAGTGCTACACCACAATGTTAATATGATTCCTGATTCTTCAAACTACTGTAATTTCAGTACTATTGATATATTGGTTATGTGTACTAACTTCCATCTCTAATAGAACATTTCTTCATGCATGATGAACTGTAATATCCAATAATAGGTCATTCCACATCAAATCACTGGATGGTCCACACATTGTATTTTCAGAAGTTCAGATCTCTTCAGGATTTTTATCATATATTCCCCAAATACCCAAATTGAAAAAATCAAATGTTAGCTTTCTGTTCCTAGTAGTTTCAGAGATGTAGGAATATTAAATGAAACTGGTCTCACTTTAAAGGTAGTGATTTGTAGTTTATGTGTGAACAATTTAATGATCCATTTGGAAGTCTGTGATGGTGAACTTTATTCTTCAATGGTGCACGATTTTAACACCCACGAACCATTTACGTGCACAGTGTTGATATAATTCATGATTCTTCAAACTGGTGAGGTCTCAATGCTATTAATATAGGTTATGTGTCCTAACTGTCATCTTTATGATGACGTTTTTTTGTCAACAATGGATTTTTTACATAAAATCACTGGATAGTCCAGACCCTTTGTCTTCAGATCTCTTCAATATTTACACAAGATATTCACCAATCGAGAGTCCAACTTATCGAGAGTCCAACAATATTCATCTACGTGTAAACCGCCCTCCTGAGATATGTATCAATCCTGTTTTTAAACATATTCATGCTGCTAGCAGTTCTATAATCCGTAGACAATTTGTTCCATTAATTGTCCTTTGTATGAAAGAGTACTTCCTGATATCCAATCTACACTGATCCTTTACTAATTTTACCTACTGTCCTCTAGTTCTGCTATTTTTCTTGAGTGAGAAAAACATATTTCTATCAATATTTCACACCCATTCAATATCTTAAAAACTTCAATCTGATCTCCTCTTAACCTCCTTGTCTCTAGAGTTGTTAAACCACATTCTTTCAAGCGTTCTTCATAGCTAAGATCTCTCAGTCCTGGAATAATTTTAGTTGCTCTCCTCTGTATGTGTTCAAGCGTATCTATATCCTTCTAACGATATGGTCTCCACGCTTGTATACAGTATTCTAAATGAGGTCTAACTACCGCTTTATACATAGGTAAAATTACCTTTTTTTGTATGTTATGTTTCTCCTAATCAACCCAATAATTTGATTACCCTTTGAAGCTGCAATACCACACTGCTCGGATACTTTCATATCAGCGCTTATTGTAACTCCTAAGTCCTTTTCTTTTATAGTAGTACCCAGAACAGTATCTCCCATTTTATACTTTACATCCAAGTTCCCATGTCCTGTATGTAGCCATTTACATTTCCAAAAATTTAACATCTGCCATTTCTCAGACCATTTCACTATTCTGTCTGGATCGTTTTGTAAATGTTGTTTAACTCCATCAGTGTTAACCTTTCTAAAAACTTTTGTGTCATCCCCAAATTTCAGTACATTACTTGTTATATTGTCATCTAAGTCATTGATATAATAAAGGTCCTAATCCTGATCCTTGTGGTACCCCACTCAAAACTTATTTCCAGAAACTTCTCCATCTACTACAACATGCTGTCTTCTGTTAGTCAGTCATTGTTCTATCCAGACAATTATGCCATCCCCGATACCATGGGCTTTTAATATAAGTAGTATTTTTTATGTGGTACTTTAACAAAAGCTTTCTGAAAATCTAAGTAGATAATATCTAATAGCTATCCCTTGTATATCCACTTGGTGATTTCTTCCAAAAAACAACATATTTGTTAAGCATGATCTCGCTTTTAGGAATCCATGTTGAGATGAATTTAATAATTTATGCCTAACAAGGAAGTCCACCATATGGTCTTTAATTTACCTTTCTAATAATTTACAAATTACTGACTTTAAACTCACTGGCCTGTAATTGTCCGACTTATTTCTTAAATCCTTTTTAAATAATCGTATGATGTTTGCTTCTTTCCATTCAAATGGAACAACTCCCTCTTTTAATGAAAAGTTAAACACTCTTGCAAGTGGTATACTGATTTGATCTACTGTTAACATTAGTAGTTTTGGAGGAATCCAATCCACTCCCGGTGATTTATTATCCTTTATTTTCTTAGCTACCATTTCTGGAGTTACGATTAACGGCCCTAAATAGTCAGATTTACCCTCCTGAAATTTAGCATCTGGAACTGGTAGCTCTTCCATTGGATCCCTTCCATCACATTCTGTCCTGCAGCCTTGTCACCTGGCAGACTGTTATCATTCTCTCTCTCACCCATCAACCGGTCACCTTTCCCTCCCGTTTCCTAGTTAAATTATACTCCTGTCACCTTCCCTCTTGACACCTTCCCTCCTGTCTCCCTCACTCCCATCGCTTTCACTCTCATCTCCTTCCCTCCCGTCTCCTTCGCTCCTGTGTCCCCCAGGTACTCATGTACACAGCTGGTACTCATGAGGGAGAGCAAAAACAACATTTCAGGAAGTATTCGTTACTGAGTTGTTGGACCTCAAACTTTTCCCAAAATTATAATGCCAGTAATTTGTGTACAAAACCAGTTATATATGAGAACGTGGTAGCGTAGTGGCTAGAGCTTCGGACTCTCAGTCAAGAGATTCCGGCTTCGAATACAGTGGATATTTGTGTATAAATAGTCGTCACGCATTAATTGCAGCATGGCTGAATGCTTCCCAGAGAAGTTGAGATGGCGTTCTAACGAACAGGTCTGCCAGTGGGTGAAGTGTAAAGCAGTTTCAGCAGTCCTAATGACTAGATACCGCGCTATATAAGAACATGCCCTTACTTTTTAACTTTCGTAACCTGTTTTGGTATTAACCCAAATTCTGGTTATGGGACTTGCTTGGCAACCCATGCCTTCAAGCAGTTAACTTGTGATAAATTACCAAATAAATTATAAAATAAATAATGATGACATAATATATATATACGCACGCACACACATGCATACTGTGAATTACAAAAGAACACAACAAGTAAATGAATAGATATATTATATACCTTTGGTATGCGGACCTTGCACTTGGTCCTGTACATTATCATTCCCAGGGCGATTCCAATGGCGTATGGACCAAACCGTGTCCACGGCTGCATATACACTCTCAAAATAAAATCCATGAACGAGAGGTTTTTGCTACAAAAAAATAATTGTGATAAAATGTCATAAACATTAACGTGAAGCGAAAACACAAACTAACTACGTGCAACTAAATTCAACAATAACACGCTGCCCGTGCTTTTCTCAGAACGTGTTCTAAAAGTGGGACATTCTGGTTAATTGTCCGGTTAACTGAGGGCTGACATGTTAAACATCGCGTCCAATAATCGCAAGCGCAGTTCCACGAAATCGGGTAACCTAGACTACCGTGTGACATATTAAGCGTTGCCGGTATCTAACTATAATCGAGCTAGGGTATGTTTGTTCACGTTTACCTCCTAGACGGCTTGAACCTCGGGCGCCAAACTTTCAGGGAATAATCTACGACCCCACGAATGAAATGTAACGCCTTTACTTTTTCGGAAATACCCCGTATATCAAGGGTTCTTAGTAGCTGTTATAGTAAATCAAATGTTCGCTACGTGCAACGTTAACTTCCAACCATCGCAGAAACGTAAACCGTTTGAGAGTACGTAGCGCCATCTGGGCGGTTTATATTAATTACAGTAGAAAGCACGCACCCACGTATTGGCCCGAGGTCGCAGACCGAGGGTCAATACACAACAAAAATATATACTATTATAAAACCAACACAAGTATTCATGGGTTTAAATACACGCGACCTCCAACATTTCGAACATGCAACGGGTATTGCATCACATGCGTGACGCGGTTGTTTCTAGTCACACGTGTCACGTTCCCTTAAACAATCTCGAACGTATTGATGGCATATTGGCCTGAGGCATTTGGTAAATATTGCTATAATGACTGTCATGTATGAGCTACCAAGTTATCCCGCCTGGGGACGGGCATTTTTGCTAATACACTTAACCAACGCAGTCTCAATGAAACGGGGTGTGGCAACGTGGGTAGAATTTTTTTTTAAAGCTTCGAAATAGCAGTAAGAGGATTCGAACCCGGGTTCTCTCGATTGAGAGTCCTGTGTTCTAACCGCTACGCCAACGCAACCCCACATCCTATAAGCAAATGTAAAACTAGGTTCTAAAACAACTATGTTTTTATTTTGCGTGACGGCATGACGTAGGGTTATCAAACAATATTGCGCGGCCTATAAAATTAAGAAGATGTGTGTTCAACAAGGTTTTCCTAATAAACCACTGGCGTAATATTCTTAAGTGTAGTTGCAATTGGCTATGTCTTAGCAACTCTTATAGGTGATGCCTTTTGTGTCTGTTTAAACCTATAATGAAATGAGCCAGAGTAAATTTGTGAACGCACGCACGCACGCACGCACGCACGCACGCACGCACGCACGCACGCACATAACCATATTTTGCTAAATATAAATAAATATTACTAGATACATTATCACTAAATATTGCATCACTATGTGTTGCAAAACTATAATCTTCCATCACAATGTATTACATCGTTATATATAACAGCATTATATATTACAGCATTATATATTGCATCTCCATATAACAGTTTTATTACGGCTACGGAATTTCACAATTGAGTGAACTGATGTAAACGAGACGAACTGAAGTCGCCGATGCTTCAAACGGCAGCAAGCAAATTGGAAAACGGTGTTCTCATTTGAGTGCCTACGTTCTGCTACATTGGCTAAATAAGCTCAATTATTCTCCGTTTTAATAAATTCTTCGGAGCACGCCGTTTTAATTAATTCTCCTATGCGCGTCGTTTTAATTAGTTCTCCGGTGTGCACCGTTTTAATAAAGGCGGTAGAGAAAACAGTGGGATATCGGTTTTTATTGCCACACCATTCATGGGAGATAGGTCGACATCGGAACGGGTAGATTCCTTGGAATATGGACTCACCGAAGTATGACAAGTCGAGCCGTCAGACTTCCAGCGTATCCCAGAAACAGGAACATTCCGCCGAAAATCTTAAAGCTGAAAAGAAGAAAGAAAATGCTGACACAGAAATAGGATTCATACAAACAGTGACGTTATTGCCAAATATAAAATTACTTTATATCTCAATCACTAAAACTGCGTCAAGCGTAACTGAAACGCCCATACCACTGCTGAAACAATTATGTTACCTCATTCTTATGAAGAAACGAATCAAAGTCGGTTTGCACAAGCCATTTATGAAGCGATTGGTCGGGCGAGACCTTGTCGCGAGACAAAGCGCAGCTGAATTAGGTGCGCCGTGTGTAGACACGACTATTGACTAGAAACAAAGCGCACTTGAGTTCTGCTGAAAGGTCAGGACGCGAACATCTACACTCGTTTGCGGCAGTTGGCCACTGTTTTAAACTGTCGGCCGACAGACATCCGAATTGAGGCTAACCTTAACTCGGAAGACTATCATAACCACAATTTGGCCTCGTTAATTGGTCTCGCGAGGGTGCTCATACCAACGATTAGTTGTTCGATTGGTCGGGCGATCAATTGCAACAGGAAATCAGCATGTATGCGCGTTACGGCGTAATACTAATAACTATGGCTATGCAAGTACTGGTTCAACATCTAGTCTGGCGGTTTTTGTAGTACCAATGGCAATGCCTAAGTAGTACTACCACCGCCAACGCCACGGCCCTACCACTAGGCAATTATATGTTTGCGTATGATGTGAATGTACGACTTAGCTAATGCTATTGTAATAAATATGTTTTAAAATTATACCAGACCATTTTTAGCAAACGATCGTGCAATTGTGGAAAGGTGGCTTTGCCGTTGGCGTTGAGTTTCCGTAACCAGTATAGACCATAGACGTAGTCTGTGCCTGTGGTGTGGAAGACATAATAATATTGCTAGCCGGATAATTTCTCACTCGAAACTCTAAAAACCGTATTGGTTTGGTTGTCACCTCGTTTCTTTTGACAAATAAACCCAAAACATGTTGCGCCACCTAACGGATATTAATGCACATTGACGCTATAGCGGTTATCAGAACCGGGCAGCATGGTGGATAACTGTCTTGATAGCCATGCCATGTCAGTTGAATCTGTTCGGCAACACTGTCCAGCCTAGGTTTTTTTATATAATTCCCCTTCAAATAATTACAAACATTTCATGGACCGATTTGCTAATTGACATCATGATCTCCCTAAGTCCACACTGAAGGAATATAGGCATACGTTGTGTCATCACTTTGGTGTTGGGCAGACTTGACTTAGTCCTTGGCGCACATTTGTAGTGGTGGTTGAAGCCGACCAGTGCCAACCACCTGATGGGAGTATTGACCATAAGTGATACGTTAGTGTGAGCACTTACCGGTAGAGGAGCCACACGAATAACGGCGCAATGACGTAATACTGGAAGTCCAGATTCAGGTACCATGTCCAGCCGACACACTGCAGTGGACAAACGTATGGTCACTCACGACAGTCAATAAAACCAAATGAAAAAGTGTGGTTTCGCTAACACGTCCACGTGAAAAACCCCGACTATTTCGCCCAGGCGAAAATCCTGTTCGATTAATAGGTCAGCGACACATGTCATGTTATATTACAACAATCCTCGACCACACGAATGACAATCGAAGAGTCAAGTATTCCAGTCATCTACTACGGTTTAAGCCATTTGTTTCAATTATTTTAAAACTTTAATAAATATTTGATATCATTACAACGTTGGATTCTGTTTCAATAATACCTAGACATAACATTGGTAAACGGCTTTACAAAACAAATAAAACAAAACAGTGTTATAAGAAGATCAACTTACAAATTAAAACTATTTAAAATCTCTTTACGATTTAAAATTATTATAATTAACTTTGCATGGCTTGAACAATTAAACAACCGATCTATTCCGATCAAGTTTTTGGCCAAACAAAATAATCTCCAGAAATAAACTGTTGTCTAACTTCTTGAAAAAAGGACATCTAAACAAATAATGAAATTAATCCGTGATATCATTGCAATCACATAAAATACAAAATCTCTCTCCCCTGTCAATTCCACCATACCCGCCTTGCTGAATCTGCAATCGATGATAACACGTTTGCGTTGACAGTTATACAGAATCTTGTATATCGACATACTTCTGGTTTAGCATTATCAGCGAAAACAATAGCAAGACAACTAACTTGTATGAAACTCCGAAGTGTGAAGAAACATATAAAGTCAACGGGTAAATAGGGGACACAAGCGACATAATGCACTTCCGACCCCCAATTTGTTCACACCATAACGCGTTAAATGTACCTATGTCATTATAAAACAAGCCAGTGTTACGAATACTTTTATTTTAGGTATAAAATAGGTATAAAACATACATAGCTTTCAAAAGTAAATAATGTATAAATATAAATAGATAACAAATAAAATAAATTTATAAGCTGAAAAAGTTAATAAAAATAGGTTATAAAAAGTATAAGAAAAAAATTAATAAAAATGTAAAAAGGATATAAAGTCACCATCTTACAATTTACAGTGATTCAGCCCAGGTAGTCCACATGGGCCCATTAACAATATATGTACAATTTACAGTGATTCAGCCCAGGTAGTCCACATGGGCCCATTAACAATATATGTACAATTTACAGTGATTCAGCCCAGGTAGTCCACATGGGCCCATTAACAATATATGTACAATTTACAGTGATTCAGCCCAGGTAGTCCACATGGGCCCATTAACAATATATGTACAATTTACAGTGATTCAGCCCAGGTAGTCCACATGGGCCCATTAACAATATATGTACAATTGTACAAGCATTTTGTAATGTCATTTTCAATGTTAAGAATACGTTTTCTAAAACCATAAACATTCTTGCGCAATAAGACGTCAAATGTGTCAATAGCAAAACTGACAAACATATTGCTCGCACTGTCCCATCGGTGGTAACCTGAGATAAATCTATACATACTGTTGTAGGCGACTTTAACTTTTAAATAGGTGCCCTTGTTAAAATTTACCCAGAATTGAGAACAATAAATTGTACAACAATATGCATGAAACAGATGCAGTTTAACACCGATGGAACAGTTGTGAAATACTCGGATAATGCTGCTAGACCAGGCATATCAGTTGCGCAGGTGTCTTAACATATTATCTTGATCGTCCTTCAAGTCATTGCAGATCATTACTCCTAAATATTTTTTTAGAAATAACTTTTTTTGTGCGACTTAGATATTTATTTTTTTAAATAACTGTATCTTTAGTATGCATGAATTTTGCCATGGCATCTACTCGAGCCACGTCTTCTCTTTGTTAGCACAGTTTAAGCAGATATTTAAAATGCAATCTAGTTTTCCGCATTAGTTCACAAATTGGACCACGCTTAAGTTTGTCCATGTCACAGAATATAACAATTTCTGGCTTCTGTGTGTGCCTCCTTTACATAATCATTCAAGCCGGGTACAATGTAATCTTCTGTGTGTGCCTCCTTTACATAATCATTCAAGCCGGGTACAATGTAATCTTCTGTGTGTGCCTCCTTTACGTAATCATTCAAGCCGGGTACAATGTAATCTTGACACGTTTTTTTTGCATGTGCTAATAGTTTCAAGACTAGAAACCCGAAGTGTATTGCATATAATTATAATCAAATAGACCATCGATGTCATATATATGCCATCTATTTGAACGGTTAGTCTTAGTGCCTGTAAATGACTCTGTAATGTGTACTTTGTACAGGTGTACACCATTGCTCTTTCGATATTCTCTGTTATTATAATCTTGTATAATCTTATACATTTTCATGACTTTCTGCAGTTACAGAGATAGAAATAACAAGTCCTAAAGGGAGGTGTTCCGTACTAGGGCGTGTATCTAAAACGTGTAAGTCAGTGATCATTGAATGTACTCTATATGAACAGATATAGTGACCTAGCCACGATGTAGAATTATGTGCATCATTCACATAAGTATAAGTATTGCAGGTTCGACCAATTTTTTTCATAATCTGAGATTACCAGACCAATAGTGTCAAACATATCAATGATCACATTGTAATGCTAGTTGTTTTAATAAACAATAGAAGTAAATGTGCTATTGTTTGTTCTCCTGTTCTAATTCCAAGTGTGTCTGTGTATGAATTTCGTTGGGATACGAAGTGAGCATTTATGGGTAATTATTATTATTATTATCATCTTTATTCGGACTAAATATCAACAAGCAAATGATGGGCAAATTTTCATAAAACCAACAAGGTGGCAAACGAGACTAGCTTTCGCTAATCAGCTGAGGAAGCAACACATGTTAAATTTCCTAGCATTCGCAATAGTGATTGGGTGATCAGTCCCTTCTCTCACGTAATTATGAAGAACGCCTAAAAGAATTAACAACCCTATAGACAAGGTGGTTAAGAGGAGATCAAATTGTAGTTTTAATATATTGAATGGGTATGACAATATTGATAAAACTAGTTTTTCTCACTTAAGAAAGATAGAAGAACTAGAGGATACGAAGTAGCACAAGTAAATAAACATTGTAAATTATATATCAGAAAGTACTCATTCTCACAGACGAAAAAAGGAACGGAACAAATTACCTACAGATTGTGTAGTATGTTTACCCTTGTCAACTTGCCATCTGGGCCTTTGTCTTGGATGGCAATCTTGTTAAAAAAAATTTAATATTCAATGTCAGCTGCAATTCTGAATGGGTCGACAAATGAGCAACGGTGGCTGCTGACGTCGAATTGAGTAATGGTTTATATATTCTATTCCGTAGGTTTTTTGACGCCCTAGTGTAAAGACAATATGTGCAAGAAAACCACTTTTTAAAATCTTCATTATCTCCTTTTTTCTTAGAATCCACAACAGGATTGAAAAATAGAAGTTTGACAAACCAGCCGGGTCAATGTGTTAAACAGAAAAACGTGATCACAACGTCGACACGCGAAACGTATAACAAGAGAACAAGTCTGAACGTGAATGCAAGCGAGGCTGCTAAAACATTGAAAACCGTTTTATCGTGCAAGTATATAGCTGCGGTAGAACATATACGACATGAGTTAACTGACAAGAAGATAGCGGAGAAGTTTTACGTGCCAACAATCCGGACCACGACCACACCACATTTACACCAACATCACTAGAGAGAGAACAAATCCCCAACGTACTACTGCTTAACGACAGCAGCCTGCTTAATTAGTGGTCATCGACGACGTTCTGCCTTGTATTCCTATACCTACCTCTTTAGACTTGCTAATGAAGACGTCGATGTAGAGAAGGAGAGACCACCATGTCTTTCGACACGGTTCCCCGATAACCGTTTCTGGTGCTAGGGGACCGACAGCAACGTAACGGTAGTAGCATTCCGCTAACATGATAAGGACGGCGTAAGCAGGTGTCAACCTATGTAGGAGATATCACAAGAGTTAGCATGATTTATTTGACAAGATTTGTCAACATTTTACAACGATTTATACACAAACAAAATGAAACAGTTTAACAAGACGCACTGTCACTGTACGGAAATAAATCATAAACTTCCAAATCATATCAAGTCTCTAGTCATTGATCTCCATGTCCAAGTCAAGGCTCGAGTCATCTATCTGAATTACAAATCCAAAGTCAGCAGGGTTTACCGAACGCCTTGATTGTTGTGGTTTGCTTACGGTAATTTATAGTGGGAATTTAGGCTAATGCTGCCCCACCACATCATTACGTAATCATGACAAGTAGGGTCTACTCAGTAACCAATTCCACTTGAAACACTGAGTGCTACAGGCGTGTGTGTGTGTTTGTGCGTGCGTGCGTGCGTGCGTGCGTGCGTGCTTAGTTCCACTGACGTTTTCTTGTTATAATGTACACGATTGAAAATGTATTTTTCAATGAGCGTAGAAAGCAATCTGACAGACGATGTCTTTACCTCAAGTAACGATGAACGTAGTATCGCACCATCTGAAACACCGTCGGCATCCCGCCTTGGCGTGAGAGGTGCTTCGAGAACGAGACGGTCACCAGGGCGGCGCTGCAGTCAATCCATTCAAGCCATATCAGGACGATATTAACAATATACACAGCGACAACGCCAGTATGGTGAAATAAAGACAAAAAGGACCGTTCACGAATATCGACATTTGCGTATTGGTACAAATCGTACTAAATAACGCCCTACTCCTCCCATAATTTTGTACTTTAAAAGTTGATAAGTTTCCATATTAAAAGGTATACGGGTGAAACAATGTTATGACGCAGTGCATGTACGATGGACATAAGATAACAACTTTCTAACAACTTCATGGTGTAATGTTGGTAATTGTTTTCCACGAAGTTGTGAATTTCCAAGATGTCAGAGTGTATTCTAGCGCCGCGCCGTTAACAGTCCAATCAGTACAATCCAATTTAAAACAAAAGTAGTTCCATAACGGTTCACCGCGCAGCTCTGTGTGATGCAACAGTGGTCATATTTCACATTAAGAAAAGTACGCGAGCCTGGACTAAATATGAAATGATATTCCCCTCCCCTCCCCTCCCCTCCCCAAATCAGTAAACATTAATATGTAAACTATTTACCTGAGCAGGAAGAATCCATCAACAGCGAGACTGTATGTAGAGAGTACTTGAGATTGAAAGTTATCCTTTATTTTTAATTGTCCGAGCGTGTTCTCTGAAGTAATTAAACATTACATAATAGCAAAAGTAATGGCAATAATAATATTTTACATACATTGAACGGTACTCGATTTTATGCATGAGTCGCATCAGAATATTGTTTTAAAGGATCGTCGCAAAGTTCTAAAAGTCCAAAAACGTATAGCACTATGCACAGGTGGGCGGTCTCAGCAGCAGTGGCGCCACCTAAATATTTGTTTTAAAGCTTTTTTAAAAATACAGTACTATTGGCATTACTGCATTTCTTTCGCATTTATTGTGCTTCTTGTGTTTTTGCTAAAAATTTAATATATATTTAATGCGTAAATAAATTGATCAGTAACTATTAAAACCTACTATTATGGTTTATGTTGTGTGTGTGTTTGTGTGTGCGTGTGTGCGTGCGTGCGTGCGCGCGCATGCGTGTGTGTGTGTGGGGGGGGGTTATGAACAAATACTAATTTAAAATACTTTTGTGACGACCCGTAACCTTAATCCGTGTGTCTGTTTCAAATTAATCGCTTACGTCCTTACCGGTGGCTGAGTTGTATGCAGCAATAGGCCAGATCGTGGCAAGGTCGAACGTGTGACCGAGCACGATCCACGCAGCGAGTATGACACGTAGGCCGTGCAAGCACGTGTAGCTGCCCGGTGCGTGGTGCGCGCTGATGATCCGTGGCACGTTCCGGTAGAGGGAAAAGGCACACAGAGTCCGCCAGGCGGCCCTTGTTGCTAACAAATGAAACGTGAGAGGTTTATATTAGTAACTTTGCGAAAACCAAGTTTGACTTTACACGATGTGATAACGTTATAAGAACAATCAAAAACCATCCTCAGGGCGGGATAACGTAGTAGTTCGTAAACGTCTGTCGTGATAACAATATCTACACCATTTCAAGATGCGCAACATTATCACCGAAATTCCATGGTACATGGTGCTGCCAGTCAATATTTTGATGGCTTCTGGAATTGTACTCTCGAAATTGCGTAATACTGGCATTTACAGTTACATCTAGCGGGGCCTTGCCCTTGTATTACGTAACTTCGAACAATCGTAGAAAAGGCGCTTGACGTTGTGAACAATTTTAAGTAATTGTTTTATAGCGTTGCGGACAGTTGTACATAAACACTATGGTAAATAGTTCAGGGTGAAATTCGAAAAAACATAAAACCGCGACGACCGGACCGAGGGGGTCTAGACGAACCCCTGAAAGGTTTGGCGCACGATATGCAACACTTTCTTGGACGATTCGCATTGCCTACCTACCTACCTACCTACCTACCATACCTAATTACCTGCCTACCTACCTACCTACCTGCCTGCCTGCCTACCTACCTACCTAGTTACCTACCTGTATGCCTACCTACGTACCTACCTATCTGCCTGCCTGCCTACCTACGTACCTACCTACCTACGTACCTACCTATCTGCCTGCCTGCCTACCTACCTACTTATCTACCTACCTACCCACCTGCCTACCTACCTACCTACCTGCCTGTCTGCATACCTACCTACCTGCCTACCTACCTATCTACTTACCTACCTACCTACCTGCCTACCTACTTACCTACCTACCTACCTACCTGCCTACTTACCTACCTACTTACCTACTTACCTGCCTGCCTGCCTACCTACCTACTTGCCTGCCTGTCTGCCTACCTACCTACCTATCTATCTACCTACCTGCCTACCTGTCCAATTGCCCACCTGCCTACAAACATACAATCATATACTTGCTGGATTATAGTAAGTTGTGTTGGCAGTGCCGCAGGCGTTTGTCTAATTTCCAACACAAGAGGCGCCACTATTAAAAGAGGAAGACAACGTCATTTAACGCTACCCCTATTGTTTTTTCTATCAATAAATAAATAAAGGGATTTTACTTTTTAAATGCTTTTCAAGATATCAAGCATGGCTATAAAATATGTTTTTATGAACAAATTAATGTGTATGTAATTTTGTATTTTATTTGATGCACTCGTGCTTGATATGTCAACCTCGATTGGTCCTCCACAAATTATAACTCGCCCTGGTGACAAAACGTAGCAACGTACTGCGTTGGTCATGGACTGAAAATTAGCGCATGTGTAATGATGTGTTTGAGGAAAACTGTGAACAAGACAAAAAGAGACAAGATCAGAAACGAAAATATGAGAGATACGTCTGGAGCATGACTAGTTCTAGAACGAATAGAAATAAAAAAGAATGCAATTAGCCAGGATACAGCGAAATCAACCAGCTGCAAGAGCACACAACACAAAAACTCGTGGATACAGAGCATGTGGGCGGCCGACCGTTCACACGAGCGCTTATTTGTCTAGTTGGTCAGGCAACACAGTGTCACATGACAAAGCGCAACTAAATTATGTGCGTGTTCACGCGAGCAACGTGTGTAGTAGACACTGCAAGTGCGACTTATTGGTTGGCGCCAATCCCCACTTGAGTTCTGATTAAAAGTCACGACGGGAAGACTTGCACTGATTCGATTGCGGCGGTCGCTGTTTCACCAATTCTCCAAACTGTCGATCCACAGACGCTCAAATTGGACCCAGCTGCAATTCCGCCGAAACAATCGTAGCAACAAATTGTCATCGCTAGTCTGTCTCGCAGTGTTTACACGAGCGATTACTAGTCCGATTGGTCGGGTGATACAATGTCGCCCGACCAACTGGGCAACCAGTCGCTCGGGCCTTTCGAAAACACATGCTCAAACACGCCGACATCGAAGGTTTACGCGTACTCGACCGCGGATAGTGGCAAGAGTTGTGGCGAGTTTATTCTCTATTGTATAGGCGACAGCAGTGACGTTTTATTGACTTGAAATGAATTGATTTGAATTTATTCAACATAATCAATCAATGTACATTTTCGATAAATTGTAAACATACATAGTTATAAGCCTAACTACCACTAAAGTGGTACAATGAATATATAATTAAAGAACGACAATCAGGAAATGTTGAAGGGAAATGCAAGAAGTTGTAAACCTATAAATTGTATTCCCAAAAGTAAAAAATTGCACTGGTTCCATACTTATAAGAAAAATTACTTAATTAAGCTAAGTCTTAACTACCCAAAAAGGTTAGGTATTTAATACGAAAATAAAATAATATACATATATACCACGTAACCATGACACCAATTCCATTAATGATTTAATGATTATTTGCGATGGATAAAAAAAATTAACTATTAATATTAATTTGTTTTCCTTTTTAATTAATTAAAATAAAGTGACTTATCAATAATTGTTTTACGCACTTATTATGATATGGACTTTTATTATTTAGTTATCTATTTACTTACTAACATATTTAACCGTAACTGAGCTTATTGTATATTATGTGATTCACGCCGGAATGGCACAAGCGAATCACACGTGTTTTACTTCACGCACATGCTCGTAATAGCAGTGAGCTCAAAGACGCCCGGGCTTCCCACCTTGCTGTTGAGGGACACTTCACTTACATAGCGGAAGGATACAGTTAATTCATTAAAGTAGGCCCTACAATGCTGCAAGGCAGTTCTTTTCTAAATCCTCAAAAATAATACTATATCGACAGTACTCACTTTCTGCCCTAGGTGGCGTTGCATCAAACCGCTCTATCGTGACCAAATCCACGGACGAATGGACGATGACGTCATCATTCGCTCTCGGGTGACTGATAACTTCCCCTTCGACCTGCGTTGTTTTGAGTTGTCCGTCATCGTGCACGCCGACAGAAGTGTCTGCTGCTCGTGTCACATCTTGGGCGGCAGATGGCGCTGGTGGTTGTTTGATTCTCGATGTGCAGAAGTCAACAAACGTCGCAACCAGAATGAGAACGCCGAAGAAAAGCAGAACAACTCTGTCAAGAGAAATGGCATAGACCACTCACGCAGCTGTGTCATGTAAATAACACTGATACATGAACCATATGTTTAAGATATATCCATAGTATAAAGTAGTTTGTTGTTGCGTCTGTCTGTTTGAATGTGCCCTCATATATCCGTCAGCTTATCGTGTATACGACTGACATTCTGCAGGCGGACGCAGGGACCAGTTGGAATTGTTCTTACATTTAAACAATTGAAAAATTCCCTCGGTTGTTGGGGGTATTACGAAGGAACGTAAATTTGTAGCAACGCTATGCGTGTTTTCTACGATTGTTCCGAGTTACGTGATATACGTCAAATGTCTTCATACGTTCCTTTCTACGAAACGAACGCTTCGTGAAATTGGCAGTCGTACGTGATTTTTAAACGTTAAGTTGAATGGAACAGTTGGAACAGCAGGCATTCTCATAGCGGCAGTAACATGCAAACTATGGAAGAGATATGTGGATAATGTGATGGAAGTATCGAGGAAGGGAAGAAATCAAGAACTAACAGAGCATCTCAATAGCATAGACACCATAGGCAGCTTTACGTTCACATACGCAGAAGAGAGCGATAATATATAATTTCCAAGACACACTTATCGTACGAAAGGAGGATGGAACAGTGCAACTCCTAGTGTATCGGAAGTAGACCCACACTGACCAGTGTCTGAATTTTAGTTCTCACCATCTGCTTCAACCAGGAAACTGGATGTCATCAAGCCATTATTGGATAGATGCAATAACATCGTATCAGAACAGGAGAACACAGAAAAAGAGGTAGAGCACATCACTAACGCACTAGAAAGATGCTGGTACCCAAGATGGAAGAAGACCCACACTGACCAGTATCTGAACTTTAGTTCTCACCATCTGCTTCTCACCAGGAAACTGGATGTCATCAAGGCATTATTGGATAGATGCAATAACATCGTATCAGAACTGGAGAACACAGTAAAAAGAGGTAGAGCACATCACTAACGCACTAGAAAGATGTGGGTACCCAAGATGGACCACCGAAAATAAAAGAACAGCAAATACACGGTCACTCTCCCGTATGTCAAAGGAATAACAGAACATGAACTGCCGATGTTAAAACATCAAGAGATCGCAATTGCTGTGAGACCACATCAAAGGAGGATTGAGGCCATCACAAACAGCTTTTTACTCGAGAACAAAGGAGACAGTCAGCGGCGGTAGAGCACAAGTCTGCAAGCACCTACAATGCAGACAGAAACAATGGCATCATCGACTGAGAGGGAGCAAAGGTATTAGACAGAGACAATAACAGGACAGGCGAGATGGATTAAAGAGGCCATATGGATCAGAAAGATGACTCAAATCACACATCGACCGACATAGCCACGCATGAGGCGGTCTGCCTCGCCACGTGGCGAGCAGAAGAAGAACTAGTCGTCTCAGAATTCAGTTCCTGATGAAGGTTACTGACGGTAGCCGAAACGTTGAGTAATTAATTCTCAACAGTTGTGATTAACAGAAACTTGTTTCTTCATATATATACTATGTATATAATCTCTACAATAGGAATTATTAGGTTGTCGGCGTTGGAACGCCATGTGTCATACTAACGTGGCTGTAATCGCTCTCCCGTCTTCCCAGAAGTGCATCTCAATGGAACACTCCGTGTGAAACACGGGCAACGAATCTTTCCCAGCTGAAAACGTACGTACAGTAATAATAATAATGATCAGTATGTCATATATATATATTAGTATAAATCAATAAATAAATAAATATATATATATATATATATGTAAATATATATATATTTATTTAATTAATTTTCACTAATAAGAAATGCCATAATGGATTAATTTTCACAAATAAAATTTCCGGCTGCAAACCTATGTTCCAAAATATGTCATAATAATTATGAGAAGTATGTAACACATAATGTATTTTCACACCTAAAATAACGTTATAAATTTACGATTCACACATTTCTTAGTAATTCTTACTAATACTAAATGCCATAGTGAATTTTTCATAAAATAAAATTCCGGCTGCAGATGTATGTACCATAATAATATTATGTCATAATCATAATCAGAAGTATATTATAAATATTACATTTTCCACATAAAATAACGTTATTGATCTATTATTCACACATTTCTTACTAATTCACTATAATTGCCATGGTCAATTCCTTTTCACAAATTAACTTTCCGACTGCATAATATTTCATAATAATTATCAGAAGTATGTCCTAAATAATACATTTTTCTACCTAAATAACGTTCCTATAGTTGACAACTTTCTTACTAATTCGTACTAACTGCCATAAAGAATATTTATCACAAATCAAATATTAGACCCGTGTATTAAAAACGTATGCTATCACAAAGCTATTACTAGTATCATCAGGCGATGGGTGATATCTGATCTGATCCGTTACCAGCAACGTAGTAAATGAAAGTAGGACAGTAAGCATAGACACCTACTTGAGACTAATGCCCGAACGTCGTTCTTGCTGCAAGTGCTTGGTACGCACATACCGACGGAGAAGACGGATTTCTACAACAATAATATACATAGTGTATGGCAGGAACGACGGATTTGTTGTTTTAAAAGGCGTCATATGATTGGGTGGGTCACTAGGGATAAGTATTGAGTGCTAGATAATCTTAGGCAATGTTATTTAATGCAAGTTAGTATTTATTTAGTGTTAATCAAAGCCGGTAATGTTAGTGTGAGTTAGTGTTAGTGGTGTCAACTGTTGATATATATTTTTGTACTCTTTTATGATTCCAGAACTATTTTATTGTATTTCAAATTTCGATCAGTGTCTTTGCTCAGAATATTCGAGACATAACAATGCAACTGGCTTATGCCTTATATATTATTATAGAACATGTCATTACAATTCTAAGAACATAAATCAATAAACAAGTAAATAAATGAACTTAAATAATCAATTAATAATACCTATACCATAAACATTCAATACGAAAATGTTCGGTTATATTTACAAATCCTTAAAATATTACACATCCTAACAAATGTTAAATAAATAGATGAATAAATAAATATATTAATTAAATCCATTAAGTAAAAACCATCAATTTACAATTTCTAAGACATCAACTTTCAGGATTCGTTTGATGTATTATTCGTATAATTATAATAATAATAGTAATACTTATCACATAACTATTGATTGACAATGCACTCACATCCACACGGTAGTAAGCCCGACAGTATCTCCCGTCGAAGTCGTGTTTTGCTGCCTCGAGGCCGGCAACATTGGCACCGGAAGCTTTGACAGACATACACTGTGCATAGTTTCCGAGCCAGTGAAAGTTTCCATTCAGAATGCCGGCCTGCATCTCCCCGTCCGAGTCCAACACTGGAAAAGACGAGTAAGCAACGCAGAGCTAATACATATGTATATATTCATTAGACTAAATTAAACATTGTCACATACATTTTAAATTAAGGATTGTTTTTAGCCATTGACTGATTGACAGTACAATGATTATGCGCTAGAATATATAGCAGGGCTTCATATTTGAAAACAACAGGCGATAAATCGCTCGCCTAAATATGCCAAATTAATTAGGCGAGCGATTTGTCAGTTGTTTTGTTTACCGTGTGGTGGCGCCACCATTTCCCTTTCGGATTCTGTCGTTTAATTTTAATTGGTGCTTGTTGGCGCTGACTTTTGTACAAAGAAATAAATGTTTACTTTAGTAAAGCCCATACATTCTGATTGCAATTGGTGAAACGGTTTTGAATTGCAACATGTCACCGATTACCATAGGCCGTAGCCTAGGTAAAGCCAGTGGCAGTGTATTGTTCCGGGGCCACGACACGCTACTGGTTTCGTGTGCTACTTCGTCTAGCCTTAGGCGGTTTGAAAATTGCAATTGAAATTCACAAATTGACTTACCCGGTTTTACAAAAAACGATGTTAACAACATGATTAACGCACTCTGCACTTGTTAATCAGGCTGCCAATGATTTTTGTTTTATTCAATTGAACCTAAACTATTGCGTACGAATAAATGATATACACACACAAATTCGCCAAGTATAAAATTACATGTATAGTCATAACTCATAAATGCAGCTTAGTAGGCAACACCAAAATAAACTGGGGTGAAATGGCATGCTTCCTTTGCATCACAATGCCAAACGCACATGTCAAACTCAGTGCGCAAAAATATGAATTTGTCATCCGCACATGAAACAGTGAATCAATGTTAAATGGTAACGGAGATGTGTTCAGAGCGGTTGAAAGAAGAAGTGGAACAATTACTAAAATTATTGTTTTCAATATCTGATCAATTTTACACTCCGTGTCAACTCATATAAATTTTCGGTAGTTCAGATCCAGGTTATTATTTTCGATTCCCATTACAGCGTAGTCGGTCAATAGATCGTAGCAAAATATTGTTGATCACTTAACTATTCTATAACTGTACATGTATACATGTATTTTATTCAGTTCGACATACAACATTATGTGACACATAATACAAATCGACGTTAGTCCACTCATTTGATTATTTTTATAAACCGCACGGCCAGTATAGCTTCGATGGCGTTCTTGCAATCTTGGTGCAGCGGGCTACGATCGCCATCGCCGGTGATGGATAATATGTGAACTCCGAATATTGGAGCCCGAACACTGCGTTATAAAGAGGAGAGACTTTCCTAGTGAATCTAACACTCAAGAAAGTAGTTGTCAAGCCGAACACTTGCAGGCAGCGAGCGATTTTAACAATTGATGCGAGCGATAAATCGCTCCCTAGATTATTGATTTGCGCGAGCGATAGGGAGCGAGAGCGATCGCTCGCCTCAAATATGAAGCCCTGATATAGGTTTAACATTAACGAATGGTGAGGAGAACATTCATTGTAATTGTATCCTTACATAAATTAAACTAGTTCAAGGCGCATAATATTTTCCATATCGCTTCTTTGTGCACATATTCTACGTTTTTCCGTGTTGACCAATTCCTGTTTAACCCTTTTTAATTCCTTTAGTAGTGCAGACATACGATCATTACTAAATGGGTGGATATTCACTACGTTGTATCGTTCCCTTCACACATGTGGCCCCAGTTTCCCATAATTCACAGTCGTTTTTTTCTCATTGTTTGAATAGAGGCTATTCTGAATAACTCGTGGCGCCATTGGTGCACAATGCAACATTAATATAAAGGTGAAATCGTGCGAGATTGTCGGCGCACATATAACATGTAATTCTTGCGAATCTTTTTCAGTGCGCTGAAACAGTCGCGTATATATGTCAACGCATGCTCAATCGCTTTTTTCGAATCTAGATTGAAGTATACGTTGTACTTCCGTCGAAAATCGATTCCGCGATGCATTTGTTTATACACGCCCGCCGTCTAGCGATCAAAAACATAACATTCCGTGTAACGACTATTGCTACTCACTTGCGACTGCCCAAAGTTGTCCGGTCGCACTGGCTACTGCGTACTTGACCACGTCCCAGTGACATTCCGATGATACCGTGCGGTTGGTCAACGCACTGTTGCCGCCTTGCTCGGGTGGAAAGGCCTGCAGGCCTTGCACCAACACTCGGGGCTTCTTCTTCGCAAAGATCGACGCGATGGAGAGGCTAGGGCCGCCTTGACACAGGCCAAGTAGGCTGAGAACTGCAGAGACAGAGAGAATGGAAGAATGACATAATATGTATACAACACATGACTGATATAGACATAGTAGCTGGGTTATCTAACGTTGGACGGGGAGAAAAATAATCTAGTTAAAGCGGCGTATATGGATATCTACAAATGGTGTAAATGCAAGCAGCGTGAATGAGTTTTGAAACAATAAATAAATTGACAAATATCAGAAACGAACGGGTTACTTATAGATGCAGAATTGTTGGACGTTCGATAAGCCAATGGTTTCCTTGTCCACTTGCCATCGGGGTTTATTTTCTTGGATGGCATTCTTGTTCAATATTGTTAAATGTCATAAAATTAACTAATAGTTCACAGTTGAGGCTACCCAGAATAACCCGTGGCGCCTCTAGTGCATAATAAAACACTAATATTAAGGTGAAATCACGTGAGAGTGTCGACGGAAGTACAACACACAATTCGCGCGAATCTTTTCCGTATGCTGAAACGATCACGTGTCTATGCCACCGGCGCCGCGTACTCAATCGCGTTCGAAGATATCCAAACGTCAGGGACCGAGGTTATAAACCGTACTCAACTCAATTGAGCACGGTTTCATGCTCAAGCCTCGCTTTCACACTATGCTCAAACTCAGGCGAAGTTATAAAACATCTTGAGCACGAAATCGTGCTCAGCGTTGAGCATGAAATGTTGAAATCCTGAGTATGCTCAGGACCATGCTCAACGCCGTGCTCAAGTATAAATAAAAATGGCAGCTCACGCATAAATGTATTGAAGTCGTTGAAAGTTCGTCTTCTTCGAGAAGAAAAGATGTCCGATTTGAGCGTCCAGGCCGCCTATTTCCGAGTTTTATCCGTATGAAGAACTGATGGAATACGACATTTGTGAAAGGTTTTGTTTGATGGCTCAAACTGCACTATTTAACGAACATTTGCCAAATGTAACCGTTGTACAGGGGTACAATTAGTTGTTTCTCCTTATATGTGATGATTCTCCTAATTAGCCCTAGAATTTGATTTCCTTTCGAAGCAGCAATCCCACATTGCTCTGAAACTTTCATGTCAAAAACAAGTGATAGTTCACTTTTAGTGGCGGCTTTTTTGGCGACGGGGACCATTCATTTACAGCTGCTGCAGGACGACAACATTCTATTTCAACTGCCGAGTCAGAGTCACGATTCACACGAAACGTGTCTACAAAAATTAAACCTATGTGGTTTAGTTGGACGATTTATAACATGCCATACTGGACATTAAGCCATACCAATATGATATATGCGAAGTGTATGTGTGCTGCAAAATAAAATGATTCCGTGAACTGCCAATACAGCCACGTCGTTTTGTCACTGTAAATAATATAATATAGCTAATCTAAATATTATATCAACTGGATTAAGCTTACATACCATGCTATATTTATATTATTCATGCAGCCCGGCCTCTGTTCGAAGGATGTGTGTATATGAAATAAAAAAAATTGCTATCCAAGGCCAAGGCAGCTATAGCCTAGGGGTAGGACTTCACACAGTGGGTGCCCTTTTGAAGTAGAATATACATACCAAATATGCAACACACCCACCCAGGATAATTTAACACTAGTGTTGTTGAGTTTTTTAATTAAGAGATTGTTGAAAATGAACATTAGGAAACAATATGTAAGAAAAATCTTCCATATGTCTATATTTAGGCTACCGCAAAGCCAAAGAGTAAAATTGTAGGTTAGTGATGTTAAACATAATGCTGTTCTAGCCTCACTACTCCAATTCCGAGGGAAATCTAAGAACGAAGTAGTGCAGGTGACAAATTACAGCTCTTTAATATAGTGTTTACACCTTTCCTATAATTTATAGTTAATGCAAATTTTCAAAATGATAGATATATATAAACATATCACGACTTTTCTAAGACAAAGAAGAACATCGTACTTTGGGAACAGTATGTGATTGGAATATAAAGATCTGGCGAATATAGATATACAATGATTAAGAGGCATGCCACACTAAACTAAGCAAGGTGTTAGTGGAAACAGCGACATGTGTAGTGCATATACCCAGGGCGTATGTAATATAATACTAATATTAACATATGCTGCATGTAGTGTCTTGTGCAGTAACCTATTTCAAATATAACTTAAATTATGATAAATAAAATAATATATGTTATGGAAATAATGATTCCATATAGTAGATAGTGTGCACATTAAAAGTGCAAATAATATATTCGCTTGGGCACTCCCATCATAATTATTAAGAATTACCACTATAAATCAATGATAACATAGTTTACTCTTTCAGTTTACACTTTACTGTTTGATATTGTATTAGTACTATATTTGTTTTATTATCTATAACAAATATTAATCATTAAGGAGTAATACAAACTTTTCTATGATATTCAATGAAATCCATTTTAGCATATCATCTATTCATGTCAATCACTTTACTCTGGAATATTACACCCATATAAAAGATAGGCTGGACTAAAAGCTATTAACAGTGGGTAATCCCCGTGACACAAACATGTGACACCCGACGTCAAAACCAACCATAAGGGGAAACAAAATTAGTTGTTAACACCCTCAGAAGCAGCTATTTCTTAGTTTGACACATACTGCAGTTTCTGGGTTCGCTGCACATCAATCTGAATACATTATTGTGTACCACACAGAGTCTTCTACGTGACTCTGACGTATGGTTCCACCATGTCCATGACAGACAAGTGCATAGTTCAAGTGTATAGGTACAATATGATCTAAACAGAGTAGTTTTTACTTATTCATTACACATAGAATGATCAAAACTATGAAACTGAACCTTTGTCTCACAAAATGTTTATTTTTGTGCGCCTCTTTCCAGTACGTGTGTATTTTTACACACATCAATGTCATAGCCAATGGACATTCTAATGAAATATCAAAATAAAACATTATTAATGTACCACGGATTTAGGTAATGTCATTATTGTTTACCTTTGACAACATAAATATTTTTGTAACGAAATTTATGTTCTAGTTTCCACGCCGTAAATGAACATAATTAGGTTGCCGACTTTCGAATTGCTTAGTTAGGGCTTAGCCTTAGGCTTAGGCTTAGCCTGGCTGCGAGGTATTACTTTTTACTACTTTTATTTTCGGTCTGTTAAATCGTTCACCGTGTGCCCGACTTTCCACACAGCGTGTGATATTGGTGATGGGTTGATTTTTCTCCGGCGCTTTTGTCGCAAAAGAGACGCTTGCAGCCGAAATTCTTCGTCCACCACTGTTTACATACGGAAGTATGTTTGTTATCTTTTTCAAAAAGAGAGTTCCATTTGGCCGCTTGTGCATTTGAAAAAACTGCGTCGTTTCGTACTCAGCTGAGTACGTACTCAAGACGTTTAATAACCTCGGTTGAGCACGAAAACTCTGGTGAGCATGAAATCTCAGACTTGAGCACAGACTTCAGCTTGAGTTTGAGTACGGTTTATAACCTCGGGCCCTGGGCCCGAGGTTATAAACCGTACTCAACTCAACTGAGCACGGTTTCATGCTCAATCCTCGCTTTCACACTATGCTCAAACTCAGGCGAGGTTATAAAACATCTTGAGCACGAAATCGTGCTCAGCGTGGAGCACAAAATGCTGAAACCCCGAGTATGCTCAGGACCGTGCTCAACGCCGTGCTCAAGTATAAATAAAAATGGCAGCTCACGAATAAATGTATTGAAGTCGTTGAAAGTTCGTCTTTTTCGAGAAGATACGCTTTCCGATTTGAGCGTCCAGGCCGCCTACTTCCGAGTTAACAAGATTGCCATCCAAAACAACAAGTTCCAGATGGCAAGTGGACAAGGAAGCCATTGGCTTATCGAGAGTCCAACAATTTTATCATCTATGTGTAGCCCGCTCTTATCATATATTTGTCAATTCTATTTTTAAACATTCACACTACTAGCATTAACACAATCATTTGGCAGTTTGTTCCATTCATCTCTGTGAGAAAGAGTACTTTCTCATGTCCAACCTACACTGTTCCTTAACTAATGCTGCTTTGTTTCCTCTGGTTATACTGCCTTCTTTAAGTTTGAAGAACATATTCCTATCAACATCCTCATAACCGTTCACTATTTTAAACACTTCTATTTTGGTCTCCTCTCTAGTGTTGTCAAACCACATTGTAATAAGCGACTTTCGTAACTAAGGTCTCTCAATTCTGGAATCATTTTAGTTGCTCTTCTTTGTATTCTTTCTAGCTTGTCTATGTCCTTCTTACGATACGGCCTCCATGCTTGTATACAATATTCCAAATGTGGTCTAACTATTGCTTTGTACAGGGGTACAATTAGCTGTTTCTCCTTATATGTGATGATTCTCCTAATTAGCTCTAACATTTGATTTCCTTTCGAAGCAGCAATCATTTAACAAGATTTAACAAGATTTGCCATCCAAGCCAAAGGCCCAGATGGCAAGTGGACAAGGAAGCCATTGGCTTATCGAGAGTCCAACAATGTTCATCTACTTATTACCCGCCATCCTGAGATATGTGTCAACCTTGTTTTTAAACATATTCACGCTGCTAGCAGTTACACAATCTGTAGACAATTTGTTCCATTCATTTATTGTCCTCTGTGAGAACGAGTGCTTCCTGATGTCCAATCTACATTGATCCTTTACTAATTTTACCTCATGTCCTCTAGTTCTGCTATCCTTCTTGAGTGAGAAAAACATATTTCTATCATTATTTTCATACCCATTCAATATCTTAAAAACTTCAATCTGATCTCCTCTTAACCTCCTTGTCTCTAGAGTTGTTAAACCACATTCTTTCAGGCGTTCTTCATAACTAAGGTCTCTCAGTTCTGGAATCATTTTAGTTGCTCTCCTTTGTATGCGTTCAAGCGTATCTATATCCTTCTTACGATATGGTCTCCATGCTTGTATACAGTATTTTAAATGAGGTTTAACTATTGCTTTATAAAGAGGTATAATTAACTTTTTTCCCTTGTATGTTATGTTTCTTCTAATCAACCCAAGAATTTGATTACCCTTTGAAGCTGCAATACCACACTGCTCTGAAACTTTCATATCAGCGCTTATTGTAACTCCTAAGTCCTTTTCTTTTACAGTAGTACCCAGAACAGTATCTCCCATTTTATAGTTTACATTCAAGTTCCCATGTCCTGTATGTAGGCATTTACATTTCCCAAAATTGAACAACATCTGCCATTTCTCAGACCATTTCACTTTTTGTAAATGTTGTTTATCACCATCAGTATTAACCTTTCTAAATAGTTTTGTGTCATCCGCAAATTTCAGTACGTTACTTGTTATACTACTAAATAATCAGATTTAGCCTCCTGAAATTTAGCATCAGCAACTGCTAATGAACTAATATCTTCTTTGGTAAACACTGAACTGAAGTAACCATTTAGGTCTTCCGCCATTAAAAACCTCTGTGATACTATATTTCCAGCACTGTCTTCTAGAGGTCCAACCTTGTCTTGTACGTTTTGTTTACTCCTGACATATGCATAAAAACTCTTGCTGTCATTTTTTATGTTACATGCTAGTTTTTGCTCATAGCTTCTTTTAGATTGTCTGATTTCAGTTATATCTGCATTAAGTGCCTCTTTGTAATTTGCATAGTCTTCTTCCTTTCTGGTACGCCTATAAACCCTCCACATAGTTTTTTTTAGCATTATTTTTCTAATAGCCTCTTTTGACAAGTGTTTCTTTCTACACCGTTTTCCTTGTTGTTGGAAGGGAACAAATTTATCGATGATGCTCTCAATTTATATATTTTAGAATATTCCAACATTCAATTGCGGTCTTATTCATCAGCATGTTATTCCAATCTAGCTTTGCTAAGTATTTTCTCATATCTTTGTAGTTACCTTTGTGGAAGTTTCTCTTGTACGTTTTCTTATTTTTACTTTCTGATTTTACATTGATGTCAAAATGTATTTGATTATGGTCACTATTACCCAATGGTTCAAAATTTTTACATTGTCCACTAATTCTTTTTGTGATGACAAAACTATATCTAATACATTTTCTCCCCTGGTTGGTTCTAGCACGTGCTGAGTAAGAAAGCTATCCTGGATTAAAAATAGAAATTGTTGGTCCTCAATCCCTGTGCTCTCTAGAGAATTCCATTGTATGTGTCCATAGCATACATGTCAACCCTCCGTCATTCATACGGAGACTCAGTCATTTCAACTTCGCTGAAAACCTCCGTCACGGAGACGAAAATCTCCGTCATTTGACGGTCACCGCGGAAAAAAAATTTTACGTACGATTTTTTATTTTAACTATAAAAACGGAACGAACTTTTCGTTCCGTTTCGACATTTTGGTTCTCTCGCGAACGCTTCACCTACATCCTGGTCTCGCGGCAAAGTGCGCGCTCATTCGCGATCTTATTTCCGCACGATGAAGAAGCGTAACAACATGTCACCCGAGCGGAATGCATCACCACCAAAGAAAAAAAGATACATAACACAGTTCCAGGACAGTTGGGTTAAAGAATGGCCAGGCAAGATAGCGAGGAGCCACAAGGGCAACGCTTATGCCCTGTGTCGGCTTTGCCGAAGCGATTTCGGTATTGGCTCAGGTAAGATTTTCATTCTATTTTGCCATTTTGTGGTTCTTACCTACGTTTTAAAACTAGTGACGGATGCTACTATGATTCTGTCCCATAACTGACGTTACGAGACCATTTGGGCGCACTTCGTGGCGAAGAACAACTTGCCGTTCGCCATAAGTGACACATTCACGAAGATGGCCTCCCACATGTTCCCAGACAGTGAGGTGGCCAAGTGCTTTGCGGCGGGCAGGACAAAGACGACGCAGATAGTGAAGTGTGGCCTTGCTAGACATCAGGACGACCTGGTGTCCAAGCTTTGCCAGACACAGGTATTATCCCATATATCAGCACATTAATTGTATGTTTTCTTCCAGTTTGTTTTGCAAGGATCATCTATTTCATAGGATAACTAAAAGTGAGGACAGTTGATGTTTTACTCGTGTATTTTATGGTTAAGCTATCAATTAATCATTCTGCTTAAAAACAATAAAAAAAATTGTAAGATGTAATATTACTAATCAAATAATGACCTTTTTAAATAAGTTTGGAATATCAATAATGGTAGTTTGTAAAATTGTTCAGGCGTTCGCTCTCCTCTGCGATGGCGGCACAGACGACGGAGGCGACAAGGACTTTGTGATTCTGATGCGCGTTTTTGACGAGGGCGCATCGTGCAGCTTGACAAAGTTTCTCGCTCTGCCGACATGCAACATCGGCACCGGCGAGAACATGTTTGCGACCATCGAGGCATGTTTGAGGTTAGTATTGACACACCTGACAATAATATGAAATGTGATTAGGGTTGAATATGTGTGGTAATTTTTGAAAGGTTGTTTTTCAGGTCCTGTAATATACCTTGAATGCGGCATGGTACTGTTGCGTCTTCACTATAACATTTTGTGTTGGTTGCTCTATGATTTAATGGGTGTAGTTATGATGCTGTTGTTTTTTAGTTCTCGCAACATACCGTGGCGCAACATGGTTGGATATGCCTCCGACAATACCAACTCGATGGTCGGCGAACGCAACAGCGTCCTCTCACGACTGCGGGAGAAACAGCCGAAGCTGATCGACCTGGGCTGCATCTGCCACCTAGAGAACCTCTGTGTGGTGGACGCCTGTAAGAAACTCCTGCTACCGATTGACGAACTCCTCATCGACGTGTTCTATCACTTTCATAACAGGTATTTATAATCTGACTTGTGAGCGGGGCTGATGATGTTGACCCGGGTCCCACATGTTCACTTGAATGTCACTACTCGAACTGATTTTCATTGCAAAGCGTCGGGAGGAGTTTAAGGGAATGCAGGAGTTCACAGGAGCGCTGAGCCAGGGCATCCTGAAACCCTGCGCGACCCGGTGGCTCTCTCTTTTCCCCTGCGTGCAGCGTCTCCTCAGCCAGTACGCTGCGCTGCGGGCGTACTTTGACAGCCATCCGGAGGCGGAGAAGGCGGGCAGGGTCAAGCGCTGCGCAGAGGCGTTCCGGGGAGAGCAGTTGCGTCTTCACCTGCTCTTCCTGGCGTTCATCATGGTGCCTATGAACAAGTTCAACGCCTTGTTTCAGGTGTGTACTTTGCTTCGGATTTTGCTGATATGATCCCACTTAAATAGTTATTTGGATAAATATTACTGTTCACCAGTTTTGACATAGATAGTACTGGTACCATGAACTAATATCATTCATATTTTTGTGGTTATGTAATAGTCTACACGTGGCAATACTTTCTTTGTGCTGTGCGGCATAACACTTATAAAAACACATTTCACAATAGACCCAAGTTGAAGTTGTCCTCTTGCTGCTATCGATGGCATTCGCTGTGTTTCTCTATCTACATGTATGTCTGACTTCAGACTGGCAATGGCAGCAAGGTGGCCTTCATGGCTGACGAGTCACGGCGCCTCATCAAGGGCATGATGGCACGCTTCGTCCAACTGGCAGCCATCCGAGACGCCGGTGACGACCTCGGCAAGGTGGACTGCACCAGGCAGGTGGAGGACGACGACCTGGACATTGGGCAGCGTGCGAGGGATCACCTGCAGCACGCAGAGGCGGAAGCTGCCGCAGAGGAGGTTGACGCCATAGACGCAGAGGGTGCTGTGCACATCAGCGATGATGTGCGGGCTCGCTTCTTCCAGTGAGTCACTTAATAGTTAGTTAGATTTGTATCAATTTCTATGAACAGCGAAGACATAACCTATAAATGAAATGTGATTTGTAGGTGCCTGCCAATCCAGCCTTTAACACAATTAGCCTGCAAATAAGAAATGTCATTCTACTTGGGATTCTTTATTTATTATGAGTGCATGGTGTGATAATCAAGTGTTATATTGTTGCATGAGAAAACATATTGAAGAGTTGCATTTTTTTTTGCTACAGGGTAATCATCAACATTGTGTGCAGCAGCAATTTTATCTATATTATCTTGTTTGTTAATTGTCACTCAGGAGCGTTCGTCTTTTCTATGCTGCCCTGGTGACCAAGATGGTAAAGAAACTGCCCTACAACAATCAGCTGCTGATTGAGTTGGAGGTCCTCCGCCCAGATCTGAGAGAGAAATTCACCCCAAACACAGGTACGTACAGACATGCATCGTCAATTATGACAACCTATATTAAATTGATTGATATAAATAGGCGAGTTAACAGACTAACAGTACTAAACTAAGCACATTACATAATAAGGTATGTATGTTCTTTCTTGTAATGTTTTAGTGTGTTTCGGTGCTGGATCTGGTGCTCAGGGAGACTGCATGAAACGCTCTGCTTTATTTGTATTGAGTGCTTTGCTTTGGTGTGTTTCAGTGCTTGATCTGGCCAAGCGTTTGCCAGAACACCTGCTCCCGGAGGACTACTCTGATACCCTGCGGGCGGAATTCATGGAGTTCGCCATGGCTACGGACACAGAGCTGCCACCGATGGATGGGGGCTTGGATGCGTTCTGGGCCGCCATGGCGACACGCACCACTGCAGGGGAAGATCATCCCTTCGCCACCTCTCAGCCGTCATGAAGGTTTACCTACTCATGCCCCACAGCAACGGCGACTCAGAGCGGGTCTTCTCCATGGTCAACAAGATCGACATGGAGCACCGCTCGGAGTTGGCCCAGGACACCATCGCTGCCCTTCTGTCAGTGAAGGTGAACTGTACGGCAGACACTCACTCATATGAGCCACCCGCGACTGTGCTGCATATGTCCAAGAAAGCCACAATGAATTACAACCTGCTTCACAGGAACACACCTTAATTGCTTAATTACTGCTGACAAACATTTTCTGTATATAAATGCACATAAGTTCACTAGATGCCTCTTGTTTGTCATGCTGTGTGACATAATGGGTTACATGAGTGTTGTGTTTGGAGTGTGCGAGAGCGATCGAGTGGAAAAAGTATCAGTCATTTGGATCCTCACAGGTTGACATGTATGCCATGGTTAAACTATCCCATTATGATACATTCCCCTTTACTAACTTCCTTTATAGCGTTTTTTATTTTTGTGTTGTCCTCTTCGTTTATGTTTGGACTTCGGTAAACTAATCCAATAGTTAATTTTGAATTTCCTGAAACAATTTTGCACCAAACAGCTTCATCGCAATCTGCTTCCCTGTCTAGTTTTATTTCATCAGCCTGAATAGATTCTTTAACATATAAAATAACTCCCCCGCCCCTTCTTCCTATTCGATCTTTCCTAAACATTACATATCCTGTCAGTCCTAATTCTGCATTTGTTATATCTATGTTGGCCCATGATTCAGTTATACCAATTATGTGAGGGTCAACATCTTCTACCATAATGGTTAATTCGTTTTTCTTATTTACTATGCTCCTTGCATTTAAACATACGCATCTATAACCTTTTTCAGAGATGTTTTTCGGATGATTTGATATTGGTTTATCTGTGCTAGTGGCCTCTTGTTCTGCTTGAGAAACCTCTAGGTAACCCCCCTGCAATCCCACATTGTTCTGAAACTTTCATGTCAGCACTAAATGTAAGTCCTTTTCTTGTGTGGTTCTACCTAGTACAGCATCCCCCATTTTATATTCTTCGTCCATGTTTCCATGTCCTATCTGTTTTATCCGTATGAAGAACTGACGGAATACGACATTTGTGAAAGGTTTCATTTGATGGCACAAACTGCACCATTTGACGAACATTTGTCAAATGTAACAACAGCAGCGACAGACACCGCAAAACAAATGAAAGTTTACTTTTAGTGGCGGCTTGTTCGGTGACGGGGACCATTCATTTACAGCTGCCGCAGGACGACAACAACTCTTTCAGTTTACACTTTACTGTTTGATATTGTATTACTACTATATTTATTTTATTACCTATCAAAATATTAATCTAAGGAGTAATACAAACTTTTCTATGATATTAAATTAAATCTATTTTAGAATATCATGTATTCAATTCAATCATTTTACTCTGGAATATTACACTCATATAAAATATAGGCTGGACTAAAAACTATTAACAGTGGGTAATCCCCGTGACACAAACGTTTGACACCCGACGTCAAAACCAACCATAAGGGGAAACAAAATTAGTTGTTAACACCCTCAGAAGCAGCTATTTCTTAGTTTGACATATCCTGCAGTTTCTGGGTTCACTGCACATCAATCTGAATACATTACTGTGTACCATACAGAGTCTTCTAAGTGACTCTGACGTATGGTTCCACCATGTCCATGAGTCATGAGACAAGTGCATAGTTCAAGTGTATAGGTACAATATGATCTAAACAAAGTAATTTTTACTTATTCAGTACACATATAATGATCAAAACTATGAAACTGAACCTTTGTCTCACAAAATGTTTATTTTTTGTGCGCCTCTTTCCAGTACGTGTGTATTTTTACACACATATATAGATTATGTAAACAATGGACATTCTAATGAAATATCAAAATAAAACATTATAATGTATCACGGATTTAGGCAATGACCAATGTCATTATTTTTTACCTTTGACAACATAAATATTTTTTTAACGAAATTGATGTTCTTTCCACGCCGTAAATGAACATAATTAGGTTGCCGACTTTCGAATTGATTAGCCTTAGTTAGGGCTTAGCCTTAGGCTTAGACTTAGCCTGGCTGCGAGGTATTACCTTGTACAATTTTTATTTTTAGACAGTTTTATCTTGTGACTCGTCTCGTTCGGTCTGTTAAATCGTTCACCGTGTGCCCGACTTTCCACACAGCGTGTGGATTGCTTATTTTAATTTTATAAGAGGGAAAACGAAGAGAATTCTGGCTGAATGCGATCAGATGTAAACATTGCCAAACGACCGTGTTTGTGGACGACAATTCAACTTTGAACCGCTATTAACGATTAATATTACCAATGGACATATTCCATTCATGAATGTTGGCAGCTGTTGTATAAAATTAAAGCAGATCGAAAGAACGCCGAAAATAGGAAATGTTTGTAATCCATGAACCCTGTAACCATAGCCGGCCTGCAAAGCCGTCCTAGCCTTGCCGTAGGCCCACTGCACTAGCTGGTTCTGCCGCTGGCGCTGTCATATTGTCACATTGACCCCATTCATGTGAAATGCATGGACTTAGTTTCTGGCTAACCATTTACTTTTTTGAAACTTACTTTAATATTTTTCATACAACTGTGCTAGTGAGTGATTTATAAGCTTTCGCAGACTCTCGGCTGAACATTTTTGGCTTGTTGATCGCGTAATGTTGAACGTTTAATCGGGTCAGAGTTTATTATAGATGCTGGGTTGTTCTGTCGTCCCGTTGTAACTTCATTGTTACCGATCTCTCATAACCGTCTCATGTCAAGACCTTCCACCTACTTCATTCAGTAGTCATCCCTGACGTGATTTCGAAATAGAGACAACGAATACACGTTTGTGTATTCTACAGGTTCGACCTACAGCGTAGGCTTTTATTGCTGCACGTTACATTAATCGGTTATAGCACTACTAACATATACATATACAAGTACTCTCGAAGGTTGAAGATCACCTCCCTTGGTATCGGAAGGTGAGATCACACTTAGTAGACAAACTGGCCTTCATTTATAGTTAGGTTGGAAACATGGATATGCTTCTTATCATGTACGCCAGTCACGCTATTCACGTAGACCCTTCTGCATTGAAATGTCTAAATAAAATAAATGTTGTGCAACTCAAGCTAATTTGGGAATTCGTGGCACCCGTAACTCAACTATCATCTATAAGTATGACATCACGTAGATGACCGCACCGTTGGTCAATGCACTATTAATCACTTTTCCCCGGTTCGACAAACGCCTCTGCTTGTCTGTTGGCGAGTGTTCAACAGAGCATTGAGATTCAGCATGATCCAGCGTTATTAATATGTCTACATAAATTAGATAAACGGTGTGCACTCCTGTTAGAAATCATATATTACTCTGCTTTTCATATATACACGGTATGCTCTTTACATTACTCCCTCCGGCACAAGCTGAGACCTCGTATCAGCTTTAAAAAAAGAAAAGAAAAAGAGCACAACCGTGTACGTCAATATATGCAAATAAGTAAATTGCAAGCTAACATTGACCCAACACCATACAATTACAATATCGACCCAACACCACACAATGAGAACAAAATGCAATAAATTAAAAAACCACATATGTAGGAATACAAAAAGCAACACACATGTAAGGATATATGGAACTATCACCAGCTAAACTTATATAATCAGACAATGACATAGTACACCAAATAAAGAAGTAAAACTAAATATCCAACATGAAACCAGAATAACATAAAGGTAAATATTACGTTTGTTGTGCTTTTCACATGAAAAAAACAACACATACTGGCGCCCGAACAACATTGACCGTTATGCAAGCGGCAGAATACGGCTGCCAGAGGCCGTGTAAAAGAAACATGTTACAAGGCGTATAAATTGATAAAAATCATTCCGCTCCTGGGGCATACTGTCCCACTCGGCGGCTAGCCTGCTAACGTAGGTCCTAAGTCGGCTGGCGGTAAAATCTTCCGTCATCAAACCGCTTTCCAACGCTGCACGCTGTCTACGATATAGGTCCCGCTGATGAAACCAGAAATTATAAGCTTTCCAGGGCCGACAAGCACTGATCTATTCGCAGACTAACACGGACACGTTCAAATGCGATCGTGGAAATGGCTGTCCACGTAGTCATGTGTCCGTGCAATTTCGAAATGTAAACCTCAATGTCCCAGATATGCTTGCGATTGAGGCGGACCTCCGCAAACGTGTGATTTACCACAGTCACGAGTTCATTGGCGTTATGAATCAAACGCTGATTGTCAGAACGCCTAGTCGCTTCCATCTGTGCCTCCGTCGTGATCCCAAACACTTTGTTGAGAATGGTGCCACCGAGGTCAGAGAACCCGCGTCGAACCCGCCGACCATGCGGACCCGAGTGCGGAATCTGATCTTCAATAGGATGTAAGCGTTGTAGCCATGACCATCTGGTCACATTGGGAACGCGGTGGTCGACAAGCACAGAATGAATGTATGATCTGAGCTGTTGAACCAGGACGACAATCAACGTCCACGTGGCAACGTGACCGCGGGTTTCACGGCCTCCGGTCACGAGGATACCATCGGTTTTAACAACGTATAACACGTTAATAAATTTCCCCAGCCACTGACTGATATTTGCAGTCATGAATCGGCCTGTAACAATTCCGTGGATTAACCCAAATCCACAAGATAAACACCACGCGACATACTCTGCTGTAATGTCAAGTTACCATTAAGCAGTTATCTTGTACGCCCCGAGAGTCTAGGCGTCCCTAGACGAATCCTTCCTGTTGGCGGACAGTTCATCTGCCGGCAACAGTAACGCCCTTGTAACGGGTAACCAGGAATACGTGGTCACGACCCTTGGTAACCATACTTAATCAGACATAATATTACTGCTCAATTGGGTGCACCATCATATCCTAGAGAACATGTACAAATTACACGTGAGCGGTGCAGTGCATGTGCTATACATTTAGCAAACATTTATTACCATAACATTAACTAATCTGCTAATTACGGTCATAATACTACCCTAAGGTATTATGTAGCAGCGGCCATAGCATTCATTCGAACAACATTCAATCTAGTCAGTTAACAACAACGTCTCAAAATCACTGCATGGTGTTTAACAAGGTGGCCTTCTTTCGTGTAACTACGGAGATGGTCGTGTAACCATGTCCTAGGCTGATGTCTCGATATGCCGTTTCCGTTACTGTACATACGATCACACCAGTCCGTCACAATAGGTGATATGCCCCTACATCTAAACCATGGAAATATTAGTCTTCATTGTTGTAACGTGACAACATTCATCCCAAACATTATGTGCTATTAGGGCCTGTAATTTCGACTAAAATAGCCTTACACATAATTCATATCTCAAACAAAGAGAATCGTACACATACATGTATCAATACAACCAAGAAACATCATACAGGATTCATACCAAGCTCTATTAATTAAGAGTTTTATAATTTCACTCATCATATCATTGATGTCAGTTTATGATACTAATTATTATATTCATTACGAAAATATTAACATTCACTGTTCTGTGCAATGTTCACTGGAATGCGTGGTTCATTCGGCAATTTGGTGGGCCTGTGTTGTCCACGCGTGGCCACACCTACCGTCCTCTGTGGTCGTTCCTAGATGTTAGAACTCCCAGCCACGCTGCTGGATGCTCGGGCGGTCTCGCATCATCGCTTGTCGATGACAGGTACGTGTACAGTGGCCGATTTCTCTGGACACGTAACAATGCCGGTCCCTGGGTTGTCTGGCCTGTAACGCTGTCACTGTCGATGATAAATCAGTGACAGCAGTGGCGAGAGATTTGACCGTCATCATCAGGGCAGCCATCTCCAGGGCATCAGCGGCAATTTTGGCAACGGTCGGTCCCTCATGCGGGATGTTGTGACAAGGCTTACGGGCTCTACGACGTCGGGAGCCGTCTTGTCGCGGCGCACGGTGGCCCACCCAGTCGACGAATGCCTCGAATAACGGACAGGGCGAGGCAGGTATACCTAGACTGTCCTCCCGGTCCAAGCAGGTGCCGTCACTGGATGCTGCATCGTCACCTAATTGTTCTTCTGGGTCGTGCAGTACTCAGCGCTGTGCAGCGGATACAACGATATCGGCGACGGCTGTGTCGGCAGCGTCAGTAGCATCAGCCGTAAAGAAATGATAGCGGGCTCGCCATTTTAACTTACGTCGTGTCGTGTAGTTTTCATTGCAGCGCATGTAGTGTCAGCAGCGTCCGCCGTTATACCAGACGTTGTGTTCGTCCGTAGTCGCGCTCGCCACTATAGTTGCAGTGGTAAAAAAAATGCTGGCTCTCGTCATTGTAACTTCAATGGTTAAAAAAAATGGTTAAAATGGTAAAAAAAAATGGTTAAAATGGTTTTAAAAAAATGGTTAAAAAAAGGTTAAAAAATGGTTAAAAAATTGTTTAAAAAAATGCTGGCGCTCTCGTCATTGTAACTTCAATGGTTAAAAAAAATGGTTAAAATGGTAAAAAAAAAAGAGGTTAAAATGGTTTAAAAAAAATGGTTAAAAAAAGGTTAAAAAATGGTTAAAAAATGGCGCTCTCGTCATTGTAACTTCAATGGTTAAAAAAAAAATCCTGGCGCGCTCTCTATACACGGTATGCTCTTTATGCTCTTTCAAAACATTATTGTGGATGTCGACGAACCGACCGAGTGGGTTAGTAACCTGGTCATAGTAGAGAATAAATCTGGCGCTCTCAGGCTATGCTGAGTGATCCGCAACCATTGAACGCTGCTATCAAGCGAGAGCGACACGCCATACCAACGCCGTCTGACACAACGTGTTGCTAAACATGAAAGCCCCGGGCCTATACACGACAGACGACGTGCTAACAGTAGCAACACGTCGCCAATCATTCACACGACGTCATTGTGTCACACCAAATGATCGTTATTTGTAGCGTATCGACTCATTCGGCCGACACGCCTCGACAGATTTGAACGGCGGGTGGGACGTGGGCTGCAAGAATATAGTAGGGAATGTTTATTTTATGGGGCGCGGTGGCTTCGTGGTTAGAACATCGGACTATCAATCCAAACTAGGGTCCGAATCCTATTGTTGCTGTTTAGAAGCTGAGCAATTTCGTTCACTCCACGTTGGTCCAGTTCACTCAGCTGTATAAATGAGTACCTGACAGTGGTGGATATGTGAAAAAAATATTTTTTTAGCAGGAATAATGAACGAATAATGACAGGTCAGTACGAACAGGTAGTGCGAATTGTACTAGTATGTAGGTAGCATGACCTATATTTCATCATGCTATCGTCTTAAACACTCACGTCACCACCTTATGCGTCCAGTATCACCGACTGAGGCGTCCAGTGTCACCGACTGAGGCGTCCACTATCACCGACTGAGGCGTCCAGTATCACCGACTGAGGCGTCCACTATCACCACCATAGAGGTGCAGCGTCACTGCTTTAGGCGTCAGCGATCTGGAGTACGCTATCTTGAGCACTAAACTGAGTGTTTGTCCTTTATGAGTGCCCGCACTATGCGTAGGTAAAACGACGTAGTTATGTGCCACATTACTTACCGATAGCGATTCTCAGTACAGGTAATGTCACACTGGTAGACACTGCCCCCGTCATGGCAAAGGCTTTCACAGTCGTACTCAAAGGCAGCCTTCGAGTGTTTCGTGATTGACGCGGTAAACTAACTGGGTCAGGACGACTTGTGACGACTGGATACCACCGCAGCTGATCTATACCCGACAGACGACGAGCTAACAGTAGGGACACAGTGCCGTGACTCGGCCCGCCCCCAACCATTCATACGTGGTCATTGTGTCACAATAAAGCATCACGTTTACCGATCGGCGGCTGTAGTGTATCGTCTCTTTAGGTCTACACGCCTCGACATATTTGAATGGGGTGTGGGCTGCGTGAATATTGTAGGGACAAATTGTAAGTTCTTATATAGAGGGGTTTCCAGCCCTGAGGACTGCTAAAAAACTTTACACTTCAACCACTGGCAGACTTGTTCATTCCAATGCCATTGCAACTACTCTTGGAAGCATTAAGCTACGCTGTAATTACTGCACGAAGACTATTCGTTCAGTTGTATAACACTGTATTGCTAGGTACTCATTTATACAGCTGAGTGAACTGTGGCAACGTGGGGTGATCAAACTTGCCAAAGGTTCGAAACGACATGGTTCGAATACTCTTGCTGCTGTTTAGAAACTTGACCAATTTCGTTCAATCCACGTTGCTCCAGTTCACTCAGCGGTACAAATGACTACCTGACTATAGACAGTGGTGGATATTTGAACAAATGATTTTTTGGCGCAGGAATAATAGTTACCCGAAATACCATGTTTTGACCGCTAGACGACGGGCGTGTTTAAATGGAATACATCGCGAGATCGATTGTCGACGGAAGTACGACTCGATTGTCGACGGAAGTACACCTTGTCCATCACATCAGATAATCTGAAAAAAATTGTTTCAGCGAAGAATGCACAGTTCCATCAATACTGCTCGCATAAATTATACGTTAGTATCTGAACGATAAAATCGGCTGATGTGATGCTTGAATAACGATTGTTTTAACAAAAATATTTATTCTCGCGATTAACGTGTTTAACTTCCATCGACAATTTCGCGCGATTTCATATTTATATTATGTTATATTAAGCACCAGAAGCGTCACGGGTTATTTCGGGTAGCAGCGTGGATAAATGCTTTTCAGAGAAGTCCAGATGGCGTTGAACAAAATGGCCATACAAACCCCAAGTGTAACTTATGAAAGCGGTCAAGTTGGGTGATGCTTTGGGCCGGTGGGTGGAGGGGAGCGGTTTATAAAAATTAGGGTGTCGCCCATTTTCTGAGGGGAGCCGATTCACCGTACAGTTCTCCTCTAAACCATTTACTGTTTATTTTGTGTCACACAACAGCTAGCCCTCCAGACACCACTCGGCGTTCGCAAACGTATGCTTTAACATAACAATTCTCAGAACGATTCAGCCGTGCGTTATCCAGGAGGATAATGCACGGTTATATCAGAAAGTACACATTCTCACACCGGACAATAAATTAAAAGAACAAACCATCTACAGATTGTGTAAATGTGTAAATGCTAGCAGCGCTAATGTGTTTAAAAACAAAATATATTGACATATATCTCAAAAAGGCGGGTTACTCGTAGATGAAGAAATGTTGGACTCTCGATAAGCCAATGGTTTCCTTGTCCACTTGCCGTCTGGGTTTATTGCCTTGGATGGCATTCTTGCTCAATCTTGTTAAATCCAATAAAACTACCCGAATGGTCTAAAGCATTTTACGGTGTATTTCCCTCGTGCAATTAGCTATTAAGCAATCAGCATATTTACATTCACTGTTCACTGCTGCAAGACAGCCTAGACAGCTTCGATCATCTAATTCTAATCTACTATTTATTCCCAGTGTTAGGACAAATGTCTGAACTAGAACTGTTTCAGTTGCTGCACCGTCTGTGGAACTCACTCCCTCTTAGTGTTAAGTATGTGGAACTCACTCCCTCTTAGTGTTAAGTCTGTAGGACGTATAGCATTTCGCCGTAAATAACAAACCCACATGTTTTCTGATGTTCTCTAGTTCTACTATCTTTCTTGAGTAAGGAAAACATATTTCTACTAATATTTTCATATCCATTCAATATCTTAAAAACTTCAATCTTATCTCCTCTTAACGTCCTTGTCTCTAGAGTTGTTAAACCACATTCTTTCAGGCGTTCTTCATAACTAAGGTCTCTCAGTTCTAGAATAATTTGTGTGTTTAGTTACTCTCCTCTGTGTACGTTCACGCCTTTCTATAGCCTGCTTATGCTATGTTCTCCACGCTTGTATACAGTATTTTAAATGAGGTCGAACTATTGCTTTATACAAAGGTATCATTAGTTTTTTCCTTTTATGTTATGTTTCTCCTTATCAACCCAAGATTTTGATTACCTTTTGAAGCTGCAATTTCACACTGTTCCGAAACTCTCATATCAGCACTTATTGTTATTCATAAGTCCTTTTCTATTACTATAGTACCTAGTACAGGCAGGATGTGCGGATGTGCGGGTGACGAAGTCTATGTGCGGGTGACGAAGTCTATGTGCGGCGTTGATTGCTGGACAGCCCACCGCCTCATCGTCACCAAGCTCAACATCCGAGTCCAACCTAAAAGACGCCAACAAAGCAAGAAGGCTCCAAAAAGGCTTATCATCACCCAATGAAGAACACCAACACCAAAGAGTGTTTTGCGGTCATCTTGGAAGTACGTCTGGAATCCACCCCTCTGGACAGCCAGAATGTGGAGGCCGAATGGTCGACCATCAGAGAGCTGGTCTACAACACAGCTACTGAGATCCTGGGGCCCTCGACCAGAAAGCACAAGGACTGGTTTGACGAAAATTGCGACGGGATCTAGCAGCTACTGGATGAGAAACACCGACTCCATCAAGCCTACCTCAGTAGCCCCAAGTCCACCTCGAAGAAAGATGCATACAACACCATACGCAAAACTGTACAGCAGAAACTCCGTCAGATGCAAGACACCTGGCTTAGAAACAAAGCTGATGTGATCCAAAGCTACGCTGACAGGCATGACCTGAAGAACTTCTACGATGCCCTGAAAGAAGTCCACGGTCCAACATCCTCAGGATCATCCCCTCTCCTCAGTGCAGACGGGAACACACTGTTCACAGACAAGGAGAAGATTCACGTACGGTGGGTTGAATACTTCAACAGCGTCCTGAACCGCCCTTCATCCGTCAACAATGAAGCCATAAACCGTCTCCCCAAGTGTCCATCAATGAAGCGCTGGATGACCCACCAACTTTGCTTGAGACCCAGAAAGCGATCCGTCTGCTCTCCAGTGGCAAGACTCCTGGTTCACACTCCACTCCAGCTGAGGTCTACAAGGAAGGTGGCTCAGCTTTGACTGAAAAGCTCCACCAGCTGTTTCTACTCATGCGGCAGCGGGAGACGATCCCCCAGGAGTTCAAAGATGCTTCTATCATACACCTGTACAAGCGAAAAGGAAATCATCAGGTCTGCGACAACCACCGAGGTATATCCTTGCTCTCCATTGCAGGCAAGATACTTGCCAGGACCCTGCTTAACCGTCTCACAACGCACCTTGACCAGGAACTCCTACCAGAGAGCCAGTGTGGATTCCGGAAAGAGCGCGGGACCACCGACATGGTGTTTGCTGCAAGGCAGCTGCAAGAGAACTATCAGGAGCAGAACTCTGACCTGTTCTCTACCTATTTCGACCTGACCAAGGCCTTCGATACGGTTAGCAGAGAGGGTCTGTGGAAGATCATGGCCAAGTACGGATGCCCACGGAAGTTTATCTCCATGGTGCAGCAATTCCACGCTGGCATGAGAGCACAAGTTCAGGACAACGGTGAGACATCTGAGCCATTTCCTGTCTCTAACGGCGTCAAGCAGGGCTGCGTCTTGGCACCAACACTTTTCAGCCTCATGTTTTCCGCAATGCTGACTGAAGCTTTCAGAGACGATGACGTTGGAACCGACCTCAGGTACCGTACAGATGGCAAGCGGTTCAACCTCAGGAGGCTTCAAGCAAAAACCAAGGTCAAGACAGACATCATCAGGGACTTCCTGTTTGTTTGTTTGCCCTCACCGCTGGCTCAGAAGCTGATATGCAACGAAGAGTAGACACATTTTCCATAGCCTGCACAAACTTCGGTCTCACCATCAGCATAAAGAAGACTGAAGTACTGCACCAGCCTGCCCCAGGGAAACCCTATGTTGAGCCCAACATTACAGTCAACGGTCAGAGACTCAGTGCAGTCAACAGGTTCACCTATCTTGGCAGCACACTGTCTCAAAATGTCACCACTGATGATGGTGAACGTCATAATTGCAAGGGCCAGCGCGACCTTCGGCAGACTACATGCCAATGTCTGGAACATAAGAGGCATTAGTCTACATACCAAGCTGAAGATATACAGGGCAATAGTGCTCCCCACGCTGCACTATGTGAAACATGGACAGTGTACCAACGCCATGCCAAGGAGCTGAACCACTTCCAAACAACATGCCTCAGGAAACTCCTCAACATCAAGTGGCAGGACAGGATTCCAGACACTGAGGTACTTGCCCAAGCAGACCTGCCCAGCAGCTATGCCATCCTAATGCAGTCCCAGCTATGCTGGGCAGGACATGTAGCCCGCAAGCCAGACCATCGGCTCCCAAAAAGGCTCTTCTATGGCGAACTATAGCAAGGAAAGCGGTCCCATGGAGGCCAGAAGAAGCGCATCAAAGACACTCTAAAAACATCCCTGAAAGCGTTTGCCATCACGCCCGACTCCTGGGAACAAACCGCCATGGACAGGGCCAAGTGGCGTTCCTCCATGCACAAAGGCTCCAAGATATGCGAGGACCGCTGCAGCAGAGCAAAAGAGGCAAGCAAGGAAAGCCCGAGCCAGCAATCCTCAATATGACGTCCCCCTCATCCCCTGCCCCAACTGCCAACGTACCTTCCGTTCACGGATTGGCCTTGTCAGCCATCTGCGCACTCACCAGATCCAGCCCCAACTACCACCAGATGACTCGACGGACGAACATGAAAAAAGAGTACCTAATATCTCCCATATTTTAGCTTATATCCAAGTTCCCGTGTCATGTATGTAGGCATTTACAGTACCCAAAATTCAATAACATCTTCCATTTTTCAGACCATTTAAATAATTTATTTAGATCGTTTTGTAAATATTGTGGTACCCCACTCAAAACTGATTTTCAGTTTGAAAACACTCCATCTACTACAATACGCTGTCTTCTGTCGTTTATCCCATCCCCTATACCATTTGCTTTTAATTTAAGTAGCAATCTTTAAAATGGCACTTTGTCAAAAGCTTTCTGAAAATCTAAGTAGATAATATCTACTGGCGATCCCTCCTCTGTCCACTTTGTGATTTCTTAACATATTTCTTAACTATGACCTCGCTTTTAGGAATCCATGTTGAGATGAATCTAATAATTTATGCTTAACAAGGAAGTCCACCATATTGTTTTTAATTAACCTTTCTAATAATAAAAAAAAACACTTACGTTAAACTCTCTGTTCTGTAATTATCTGACTTATTTCTCAAACCCTTTTTAAATAATGATTTTTGTACTCTCCAGATATTTCCAGTGTATTTGTACATGGTTAAAATATCCCATTATGATACATTCCCCTTTATTGACTTCCTTTATTGCGCTTTGTACTTTTGTGTTATCCTCTTCGTTTATGTTTGGACTTCAGTAAACTAATCTCGTAGTTAATTTTGAATTCCTGAAACTATTTAGTACCAAACAACTTCATCGCAATCAGCTTCCCTTTCTAATTTTACTTCATAAGCCTGAATATATTATTTAACATATAAAGTAACTCCCCTCCCTTTTTCCTATTCGATCTCTTCTAAACATTACGTATTCTGTCAGTCCTAATTCAGCATCTGTTATGTTGGCCCATGATTCGGTTATACCAATTATGTGAAGGTCAATATCTTCTACCATAATGTTTAATTCGTTTTTGTTATTTACTATGCTCCTTGCATTTAAACACACGCATTTATAACCAGCTTCAGATATGTTTTCCGGACATTTTTACTGGTTTGTTTGTACTAGTGGCCTGCTGTCCTGCTTGGTGCACCTCTAAGTAACCCCCATGCGGTTCTAGTTTAAACAATGTTTACTACCAAAAATATTTGTTATGCTACCCATGCCTATATCTACAGCTGCTGAAAGTTTATCCGCAAATATTGTTGCCCCTTTCCGCTTAGATGAAGCCCGTCTAAAATGTGTCTATAATAAGTTGATGTATAATTATGTAATAGTAACACTTATTCTAATGAAAATTCTATGCTCCTTCTGACAATTCACTGCACCAAATTCAAAACACTGCTGCACCAAGATTCTTCAACCAAGCAACATATCTTCTTCTTCTTCTTCTTCCTCACAAGTGCGTAACCCCACCTGTCGCCCTGTGGTGACTATATACAACGTGAATGTGTTGGCTATGTGCATCGTGAATGTGGTGACTATATAAAACATGGAGTGTGCTGTTTAAGAATCTGTTTAAGATATCTGCTAAAATGTGACTAAATTAGGTTTAGAATAAAATAATAAAAAGTTAAACGTTGTTCTAATTGCTTAAGCGTCCACGTTGGCCAACCATCACTTCAAGGTGTCTAGAGTTGTAACCAGCTGGGAAGAAATACTATACACATCTGTCCTGCAGTAGGGGACGAGATAGTGTACGTTGTGACCTCTTGTGATGAGTGTAGCAGGATGTGATAACATGGCTACTGGGATGCCTATGAGATGATGTACGACACGGTACATCATGACTATCCTGTAGTTGTCCTTCTGTGTTGCTTGGATTCCCAGCAGAGTCTACTGATCATCTTAGTTGTACTAAGGTTTGACCAGATCTTGTAACAATGTGCCTTGATGTTGGTTGGACAGCTAGAGAGGTTTTCCCTGAGGAAAGCAAAGGTGTAGTTGGCCTTCTTCGTGATAGCGTCGACATGGGAAATCCAGGACAAGTTCCCTGCTATTGTAACTCCAAGGTACTTTCCTGTTTCACAAGAGTCAAATTGCTACCATGGATGGCATAGGTGGCTGCAATAGGATTCCGTTTCCTAGTGATTCTGATGGCCTCATACCTCACATTAGCTTGGATTGAATGCGGTCTTCCAGTCTTTCTCCCACTGTTGCAGTTTGTCGATGTCGTCTTGCAGGATCTGGCTATCACGTATCGTCTGTATCTTGCTGTCATGTATCGTCTGTATCTTGCTGTACAAGTAGATGTCGTCTGGGAAGTGTCGGGAGATGGAGTCGATCTTCTGTGACATGTCATTTACGTGTATAAGAACAAGAGGGGTCCGAGTATACGTCCTTATGAGACTGGGGTGACTGGTGTAGGACCGGATGCCAGTCCTTCTCAGAGTACTCGTCGGCTTCTACCAGCAAGGAAGTTCTTGCTCCACGTGAGGAGGTTGCCCCTCATCTGGTGTCGTGCCCTAGTGTAGTGATGCTCGGAAGATTAACGTAACTGCTGGGTCAATTTCTGGTACGAAATCATTCAGAGGTCTGGTCGGAAAGTATATTAAAACTGACCTCTGACTAAATGTTAACAAAAACTGTTTCCTAATATATGCCTATAATAAGTTTATGTATAATATATATGTAATAGTAATAGTTTTTCTAACGAATATTCCACGCTTTTTATGCCAATTCACTGCACCAACTTCAAAACATTGCTGCACCACGATTCTCCCGCCAAGCAATATATCTTGAAACGTCATTCATCGTGTGCATAATTGTTTAGCAAGTATAGCTACCCGTTCTTATCTTTCCTCTCTCTCAGTACCACTTCTTAAATCATTGCAATGGTTCCCTGTCCGATGTCACATTATTTTTTAAATCTGTACAATTACCTATCAAGCATTTTCATCTAAGCAACCAACATATTTACATTCACTGCTCACTCCTGCAAGACAGCCCAGACATCTTCGATCAATCTAATTATAATCTACTTTTTGTTCCCAGTGTTAAGACAAATGTCTGATCTAGAGCTTTTCGGTTGCTGCACCGAGTATATGGAACTCACTCCCTGTTAGTGTTAAATATGTAGGAAATATACCAACATTTCGACGTCAACTAAAACCCACTTGTTTAAACTTGCTTATCCTCCATTGGCACAGCCTCGCAGCGTACCAATCCACTTTTTACAACTGGAACTGCCCCGCGTTAAAAACAAAAAAAAAACACACACAAAAATTTACAAGAGAGCGAAAGGTTGTAAACAATTACAGACAACATAATAATGCCATGTGCGATTGGTTTCCTATGCGCTATCCTTCCGTTTCAAATGAAAATTTACTTGTGTACTTACGTAGCTTAAAACTTCGTAAATAATGATTACGTCATTATTGAGGCAGTTCACGTAAACAAACCAGGAACGCAAAAAGGAAAGACCACGGTGGCGCGTGAAGATGAAAGATGAGTTTATGAAACAATCCAATGGTAGACATTAGCGTCGCCGTTGTCTTTTCATTGTTGACCGTTTTACTGTGCAAAGTCGCATTGTGCCAGAATAAATGCAAACCGAAGGACTGTATTGATCTGAAATGCTACCGGGTATCAACGGCGCACGATGGGCCTCACACAGTCTACCCGGGTATCGCCAAACTTCCGACGAAGCTAAACGTTTCGTGTGACCAACTTGCTCACGGTGGCGGGTGGACGGTGGTTCTGCGCAGATGTTCGAAAACTGGTACGACTAACTTCTCTCGGAGTTTAGAAGATTACAAAAATGGTTTTGGACTCCAAGATGGGCCTGATTCAGAATTTTATCTGGGCAACGAAATTATTCATCAACTCACAGTGAACTACCCGTCCAAAAATGGCGAATTACGGATTGAAGGCGTTACCTTCCATGGGATCACCGCCGAGTTATCGGCTAATATGTTCAGTTTGGATACGGAGGCGAATAAATACGCGTTTCGCTTAGGCACAGAACATGACAATAGCAATGTATCAGCCGGTGTACTTATTTATCACAAAGACAAGGCGTTCACGTATGGAAGTGCCTACTGCCGAGAAAGTTACAATGGAAATCCATTTTGGTATAACAGTTGCACCTATTTCTACATGTTTGGAATACACAGTAATAAGACCATAATTAGTGGTTCAGGACGTATATACATATTGTCGGCAGCAGGGGTAGATCATATACTACAACGAGGTTTAATGATGATTCGACCATACAAAGACACTCGGCAGTGTGACAACCCATGCAAGAATGGCGCGACGTGCAAGTACGTAGCTACCGACGACACACACCTCTGCGTCTGTCCGCAGACTCACTGCGGCGCCGTGTGTGAAAAGGAGAACATGTGCAAGAACGGCGGTACATGTCTGTATGATGCGGCTACCAAAAAGTATTCGTGCAAGTGTGCGGGAGGCATCTCAGGCAAAATCTGTGCTGACATCACATCCAGCGAGGTGTCAGGCGCTGACAGCACATCAACTGAGGCAGCAAGCGGCAAAGTAAAGATGTTGATTCCAATTAGTAGTTCTATCCTTCTGATCGTCCTCATCTGTTTGGCTGTTGCTGGATTTATGATCTATAAACGGAATAAGAAACAAGAAGAGGAAAAAGAGGAAGAAGAACGTCAGAGGAAACTGGAGGAAGAACAGGAAGAACAAGAGGAAGTCGATTATGGTTTCTTCGGTATGTTTGGCATGTGACATTGACGTTGACGGATGTGTCCATTGCATATGACGTTGACGGATGTGTACTTCGCATATTTGATGTATGCTACGAATTACAGTAGACTGCTGTGCCTGTAATTCTAATTGGACAACGCTGTGTTTGTTGCGGTTTTATTCATTTAGTTATGCATTTAATAAAATCAATATTTTTGATTCGTACGCTAGTTTATGGGTATATTTCAACTGAACTGCAACGGAAAAGGAATGTGGACATTGTCATGTATCAAACAGTCAGCAGAATTTGAGTGCCGGCAAAACGCTTTTCAAAATACCAACCTGTTGCATCCCAACCCCTGGAAGAACGTCTCCGAGATCTCATGTGCGCAAAGGGATGATGTTGCATTTGAGTGGCTTGGAGAGGCGGGTATGATTCGAATAATATGTATATGTATTGCAGCATAGGTTGTACGCAGCAAATGTTGCTCTTTGCATTTTGTTACTTCTGAGGATACAATATCGTGGCGTGCCCGTCTAGGTATGTGACTATCACGTCACACATATAGACCGAGAAAATATAACAACGGTCGTTGATTGAATAACACATGCTTTCAAACTTTTAGCGTGAGTGTCTTCTTTTCGATATGTGCATCCATCATTCGATAATCGTAAGTTTTTCACCGAAAACAACTGTCCTAACAATATGTTTGTAATACATTAATAATCTTGAAGGTCCCTCGTCAATTCTTTTGAAGGTCCCTCCTCAATTATATTGAAGGTCCCTCATAAATTATTTTGAAGGTCCCTCCTCAATTCTCTTGAAGGTTCCTCCTCAATTCTCTTAAAGGTCCATCCTTAATTCTCTTGAAGGTCCCTCTTCAATTCTCTTGAAGGTCCCTCCTAAATTATCTTGAAGGTCCCTCGTCAATTAACTTGAAGATTCCTCAGTAGTATGTATGAGAGTTTCGACCCCCTTTTGAGGTGGAGATTGAGGTAGAGATAAAGTCGTACCATGTGTTAAAGTATAGAAGGGAAGCGAACATGTTGAGGAAGCTCCTCACGTAACAGCTGTTGGCGAAATTCGGCTGGAGTGGTTTGGCGGGTACCTCTCGTCCGTCCACATACACGGCAAGGAAGTTGATGTCGTTATGCTTGGCGTTAAATGGGTTCTTGGCGTATGAACCGTTGCACGCGTCGTTGTCGATGCAGCACAGCGCCAGTCAGGGTACCGACGAACAGGTTATCGTGTTTGTGCGACCGGGCCCCACGCGGAATGGAATAGACTTTGCAGTCGACGGTACGCATCGGATACTTGATCGTGCTCTTCTCGAACGCTTTGATGTGCGCCATCTGCACGGCTGAACTCAGGGTGGCTTTCTTCGCGAACTAGGTGGCGTTGACGAATTGGATCTTGTAATCAGGGTTTAAACCATCGGCCATGAATACGAACGCGTCCTTGCTGCGTACCGGTATTATCGTTACATCGACATCTTTGATCAGGAAACGATCTAGTAGGAACAGGTCCACGTGGAGTCATTCCATCATCGCGACGACGTGATTCTGCGAGATGTGCCTTCGTCGTGCCAAGAACCGCTAATTCGCTGCTACGCCGTCAACGTCGATGGCGTCCATGCGATCGGCCGTGTCTTTGTACCACAGTTGACTCAACAGTTGCGACTTCCTTGCCTCGGTACCGTAACTCAGTAGCGTCTCGATATAAGCACGATACGCGTACGTGTTGGTCGAAGGGGTCACGAGCAAACCGTTCGTGCAGACGTCGACTTGACTGAACAGCGAATGCAGCCAGTTATACACCGGACCCAACACGGCGTCCGGATCGAGATCGGCCCTGGCAGCAGTGGTCACCTTCGTTTTCACGATCAGGTAAGTGTTGGCGAGATCCAGGTAATCGTCTCCCGCTCCCGGTGGTAAGAATTCGATCGGTCCACCCGAGCCGAGTGAAGCCGTCTATTGATGTTCCACCCATTGACTGTGAACGAAGCTGGTCTGAGACGGCGGCACGCCAAAGAGATCGATATCGCTATTGACCCCTCGCACGATTGTCTATGACCGAACGCCATCGTCGTCGTCGATCACGTCGGCTGTCCTCATCTGACGGTGCATCTGTGCTGTACTGAAGCGCCGATACGCGATCGTGCGTTTTGTACATTGCCGTTTCGGCGGTCGCACGCCGGGAGGAGGAGGAGTCGACAACAGTCCACTCAGCAGGTCCTTCCTGGCCTCCGTTGCATGTCTTTTGGCGGCTGTTTTTATGTTCTGACTGGACATGACATCGTCGGCAATGTGAACGCCATTCTACAAAGCTCGTTTTCCCAAAGTCACGGCGCCTCGTTTTATGAGCGGCATGGCGCTACGGAGCAGACCGCCAAGCACGCTTCCCAATCTTTGTCCACACTGTACACGAGCACCGACGAAGTAGGGCAACGGGCCACCCGCCTGTCGCGCGCAATAGTACCTACAATTCATTTCAGAACAGACCGGTCTTGCGACGAAGAAAATGAAGCGTCACAGTCACCTTACTGCGTTGGAATGATACAGGTCGTCCGGTATGGTCACTTATATCGAACAGGATCATACCGAATTCTTTGAGCAGCAACGATATGTATTGGAACGATCCTCAACAGCGGCATGAGACTGTCGCCGATGATATGAGACTCCACGACGTCCGTGTAGCCGTAGAGAGTATCGAGCCCTTGGTTCATGTCCACCACGGCATCGCTTTCTTTAAGCTAGGTGTACACGTCAGTCGATTTGACGGTGGCTGACGGACTGAGACCTAGCCGGTGTGGTCCGCGTCTCTGGAAGATGTACTAGTTATCTGCCACATGATGACACACGGAGCGAGACCAAGCAGGAGTCCCAGTTCAGTTTCTCCTTTACAGTATCCATCGACATGTTCACCAGGACCTTGTTTACGTGCTGCATCAACCAGTTAGTTTCGTAGAAATACCCAGCATCAATCGTACCGCTCGACAGGACATCTCTAGAATCCTGTTCACCGAGGAAGAACGTAGCGTCGGTCTCTCTAACGTTGTACCAACTGAGCGGGTACTATATATCCAGCAACCCGCATTCCCAGCCGACGTGCAGAATTATGCGTCGAGGTAAGGCCGTGACATATCGAGATGTTTTCAGGATGCACCTGCATCGACGCATTGCTAGGTAACGTCAGGTAAAAATCAGCCGTTATTTCGTTTCACAGTCGGATTGGGCAGCAGGTAACCCAACGAACTGCTCAATAGCGCCGTCCACAGGGTAGAGTCGTGGCCGATCGTCAGATTGTAGATGCTGACCACGATGATCGTGTATAAGACGAGGCCCTGACAAAGAAAAACGATCTACGCCTCGGGGTAGTCGGCGCCGAAGAGATGCCAACGAGTGCTACCGTCGTATCTACTCTGTGCGTCCGTAACGTCTTCCTATACGACGGTGGCGGAGGTCGTTTCCTCGTCGTCGGTCATCGTTCGAATGATGCATCGATCGACGCGCGACTACCTTTTAAACCGAACGAGCGCCTTAGCATCGATCCCGCTGTATTAATCGGAAGGGTATCCGAACCACTTCACCAACGCCTCCGTTCGCTTGCCCACCTTCCGCCGCTGCAGCTACGACTCGACGCGGTACAGTTTATCTTTCCTTACTCTCACCATCTGAAGTTCCGTTTCGTAGAAGGACCCGTCAAGCATCTCTCCGAAATCGTCTGTCAACCGGTACAGGGGTGGATCGGAGGAACGAACCTCGTGTATGGTGAAGAGCTCCTCGCTCCAATTCGCCATGTAGTCTTTCACGAAATGGTGCTTCGCTTTACGGGTGCGCTAGCGATCCGCCACTCGAAACGTTGGTACGCCCTGACCGTCGTCAGCGTACAAGCGCTGCCACAGCTGCTCCTGGTTCGACGCGTTCACAGATCCTGGTTGGAACGGTTCAGGAATGCCTATGCTGCGATGGTGGGTGTAGTTGTTCAATCGAGTAGTCCTGAAGCACGTCAATGTTTCGTCGTCTGATGTTTCGTAAAATATCGCTACATGCGTCTTTTCACAGTTTGATTGAACGTTTCGAAGATACTCGCCTTGGTCTCCTCGTTGTGAATGGAGTAGTGATGGATGCCGTACTTCTTCAACAGACCCTGGACGGAACGGTTCAGGACATCCAGTCATTTATCTGTCTGCATCGTCGTCGGACAGTCGTTGACGGACAGGTTTTCCAGTGCCGCCACCAACGACGCTGCCGACTTCTTTTTCGAGTGGAATGCACTAGGCCACCTCCGAGAAGACATTACCGTGAGAGAAACGTCGTACCGTCGTTGTCTTTTTCAGTCAAACAAATCAAGGAGAACGACCTGCCACTGTTGGTTGCTTCCTCCCACGGCGATGCAACGCCTCTTGAAACGACTTCGCAGCGGTTTATGCAGGTCTACGCATCCTGTTCGATCAACCATTGTTCGACGGCTATTTTTCGGCACGCACGCGACGCGCCGCAAGGCGTCGACTCCGCCGTAACTTCTCGCCTTCTTTGCGTCGAAGAAGATGTTTTTGAGGTGATTGACGAGTGACGACACCTTGCTCGTTGGGATGAAAGTATCTGTCGTAGATGACTTTCTGATAATACAGCCTCCGCTCCCTGTCCATGAGTGGTCGCGACATCTCTATTCCAATGCTGTCGTTGCGTTGTTGTTGTCGACTGCTGACGAACGAATAGTGACGAGTACACTGATGTAGACTTTGATACATTCCCCTGTACTCACTTTCTTCATAGCGTTTTGTATTTTCCTGTTATCCTCTTCGTTTATGTGTGGTCTTCGGGAAACTTTTTTTTTAACTTATTTTCTATGCTCCTTGCATTTAAGCACACGCATTAATAGCCAGCTTCATAAATGTTTTGCGTACATTTTGTTACTGGTTTATATGTACTAGTGGCCTCTTGTACTGTTTGAGGCCCCTCTAAGTAACTTCCTGCGCTTCTAGTTGAAACAATGTTTGCAATCAACAATTTGTTATGCTTCCCATCCCACTTTCGACTGCTGCTTATAGTTCACCAGCAAACACTTTTGCACCCTTTCCACTAAGATGAAGTCCAGCCTTGATACCCCTGTTCCCTGCTTCCATCACCGGTAGAATCCATTACAGAATTATCTGTCCAACCCATGTCTGCTTAGCTCGTATAACTAACTGCCTGCATTTCCTTTCTATGACAGTTGCACCCCCTGTGCTGGTAATCAGTACGTGTACTAAAATAGAACGTCCCTTGCCCGGACCCACACTTTTTTATCCACCCTCTCTGTGACAGCCTCTATTTTTGCCTCTGGAAAGTAAAACCACCATATCGACCCCCTTGCTTAGTGCTCTGTCAGTCTTCCTGGTTATCGGATCACCAGCAAACACTCTCTCACCCCTCCTATCAATACCTTAGAGTAGCTCTTGCGTCGGATCCCTTCCGTCGCAAGAGCCATCCATCAACATGTCACAGTTCCCTCCCGTCTCCTACCTCCCGTCTCCTTCCCTCCCGTTTATTCGCTCCCGTCTCTTTCCCTCCCATCTTCTTCGCTCCCATCGTCTACCCTCCCGTTTCCTTCCGCCCCGTCTCCTTACGTTCAGTCTCTTTCAATACTGTATCGTCTCCACCTGTCAGCCTATTCCCAGGCTGAGATGAGCTTTCCGTAGCATCTCTCTCATCACCTTCCCCCACTTTAGGATCCACTGTCCCCTTTCCGGTACCAGTGGCACAACCCACCTCTTCCCTTCCCACCAACGCCACAACTGGCTGCCTCAGCCGATCCATCTCCACTTCTATTCCCTTCATCTTCACACATCCGCTACACTCAAAACTAAAACTTTCCTCCTGAACCTCAGCTAAGGACTTCTCACGCCCGAACTTGACGAAGTCTACCCAGTTACTACAACTCTCGCATACTAAAAAAGCAAACTATGTGGAGGGTTTATAGGCATACCAGAAAGGATAAAGACTATGCAAATTACAAAGAGGCACTTAACCTAGCTACAACTGAAATTAGAAAATCTAAAAGAACCTTTGACAAAAAAATGGCAAGTAGTATAAAACAGTAGAGCAAGAGTTTCTATGCTTATGTACAGAAAGTTCGAGATAAGGTCGGACCACTGGAAAACAACAGGGAAAACATAATGTCAGACTTGTTTCAAAAGGCAGAGGGCCTGACTGAATATTTCAGCTCAGTTTTTACCACAGAAGATATCAGCTCACTTCCAGTTCCATTTACTAAATTTGAGGGCAATACATCAAAACATTTAGGGTAGTTATTTGTAACTCCTGAAATGATAGCACAGAAAATTACGAAGATGAAAGATAATAAATCACATGGAGTTGATGGGATACCACCAAAACTGCTTAAGGAAATTGTTGAGCAAATTAGTACACCATTTACAAAATTGTTTATCTTGCCACTAGAAGAAAGAATATTTCCTTCAAAATGGAAAGAGAAAGAGGCAAACATTACCCCGATACTTAAGAAGGGATCGAAGAACAAGCCAGACAATTACAGACCAGTGAATTTAACATCAGTTGTATGTAAATTACTTGAAACATTAATTAGAGACCATATGGTGGAATTCCTTGTAAAACATACATTAATAAACACATCACAACATGGGTTCCTAAAAGCAAGGTCATGTCTAACTAATCTTTAATGTTTTTTGAAGAAATTATAAAGTGGGTAGATGACGGGTCACCATTGGATGTTGTCTACTTAGATTTTCAGAAAGCTTTCGATAAAGTGCCACAACAAAGATTGTTACTTAAAGTAAAAGCCCATGGCATAGGTAGTGTTGTAATCAACTGGATATAAAAGTGGCAAAAGCAATAGTTAGACCACATTTTGATTATTGTATTCAAGCATGGAGGCCATATCGTAAAAAAGACATAGACAAGCTAGAAAGAACAGAGAGAAGAGCAACTAAAATTATTCCAGAATTGAGAGACCTTAGTTACGAAAGTCGCTTATTACAATGTGGTTTGACAGCACTAGAGACCAGGAGACTAAGAGGAGACCAAATAGAAGTGTTTAAAATAGTGAATGGTTATGAGGATGTTGACAGGAATATGTTCTTCAAACTTAAAGAAGGCAGTAGAACCAGAGGACACAAAGCATCATTAGTTAAGGAGCAGTGTAGTTTTGGACATGAGAAAGTACTCTTTCTCACAGAGGGTGATAAATGAATGGAACAAACAGCCAAATGATTGTGTTAATGCTAGTAGTGTGAATATGTTTAAAAATATAATTGATAGATATTTGATCAGGGCGAGCTACACATAGATGCGAAAATTGTTGGTCTCTCGATAAGCCAATGGCTTCCTTGTCCACTTGCCATCTGGAACTTGTTGTTTGGGATGGCAATCTTGTTAAATCTTGTTAAATCTAAATGCCTGGTGGTCTTTACCTGATTTGGACGGCACCATTGCAGAATTTAGATTGTGTTAGATTATTATGGTGTTTTCACGTTGCTACGTTTGTCTTGAATAAGGTTGTTTTTGTGAACACTTTATTTTAAATTAATTAAGTAACTGGCTTATTTAGGTTTTAGTATTATATTGACAATAATAATATTATACTTGCTAATTTTGTTTTATCTACTAAGCTCGCATCAACTAAAAAAACCTGCCACCTAGCGAAAAAGAAGAACAATGTGTAAAGAAAACAATAGCACTCGGTGTATGCCAACTTACGCTAAAGTTAGTTATTTTTACCGTGTAATGTCAGATATTATCTTATATATGTAATTTATGTAAATTGATCACTTTATCTTATATATATTCAACAATGTAAACGATAGTTTGATACACCAATTTAATTCACGAACTGTAAACAAACCCCTTTCATCTAATTCTAATTCTCATGATGGTACGACATAAGAAGCCAATTTTGGCTATAGTCTACGTCTGGATGAGGGCGCATGGAGTCTACATGATATATAGGCCGCATTAGGTGCGGCTGAATTCGTTTATTGTTCCAGCTGGAACTTGAGGCTCACTGAGTGTGTTCATTGAAGTATTGTCTTTACAAAATAGGAATTTCTGAATTGGACTGTGTGGGCTGTAGGCAAAGTACTTGGATTTATTGTTTTGATGTCTTTCAACGATGTTAACAGTGATATAATCTGTAAACAGTTTCGGCTTCACTCGTCTTTTTTTTGTTCTTTGGGAACGAAAATATGTATCAGGAGGTATGGCCGGCACACAGCCATCGACTATTATTAACAAGAATTTGAGGCGTTTGTCTCGCCGTCGGCTTTGTAGAGTGTTTAGTCCAATGTTTTTAAGCATAGTGGACACACACCCCTCGTGACTTGAACGATGGTCGCCAAGGATGAAAAGGGCGGCGTTGAATTTGAGCCCGATAATTGCTACCTCAAAAATACTGCCTGTGACAAAATAAAAAAAACGGGTCCTTAATATACGTCTATAAAAAGTTTATGTATAATATAAATGTAGTAGTAATCCTTATTCTAATCAATATTCCACTCTTTTTTGACAATTCACTGTGTTATCTTAATTCTTAATCGAGAGTCCAACAATATTCATCTACGTGTAACCCGCCCTCCTGAGATATGTATCCACCTTGTTTGTTTTTGAGCATATTCACGCTACTGGCAGTTACACAACCCGTAGACAATTTGTTCCATTTATTTGTTTTATTAAGTGAGAAAGAGTACTTCCTGATATGTTTAGAGTTGTAACCAGCTGGGAAGAAATACTATACACATCTGTCCTGCAGTAGGGGACGAGATAGCGTACGTTGTGGCCTCTTGTGATGAGTGTAGCAGGATGTGATAACATGGCTACTGGGATGCCTATGAGATGATGTACGACACGGTACATCATGACTATCCTGTAGTTGTCCTGCTGTGTTGCTTGGATTCCCAGCAGAGTCTACTGATCATCTTAGTTGTACTAAGGTTTGACCAGATCTTGTAACAATGTGCCTTGATGTTGGTTGGACAACTAGAGAGGTTTTCCCTGAGGAAAGCAAAGGTGTAGTTGGCCTTCTTCGTGATAGCATCGACATGGGAAATCCAGGACAAATTCCCTGCTATTGTAACTCCAAGGTACTTTCCTGTTTCACAAGAGTCAAATTGCTACCATGGATGGCATAGGTGGCTGCAATAGGATTCCGTTTCCTAGTGATTCTGATGGCCTCATACCTCACATTAGCTTGGATTGAATGCGGTCTTCCAGTCTTTCTCCCACTGTTGCAGTTTGTCGAAGTCGTCTTGCAGGATCTGGCTATCACGTATCGTCTGTATCTTGCTGTCATGTATCGTCTGTATCTTGCTGTACAAGTAGATGTCGTCTGGGAAGTGTCGGGAGATGGAGTCGATCTTCTGTGACATGTCATTTACGTGTATAAGAACAAGAGGGGTCCGAGTATACGTCCTTATGAGACTAGGGTGACTGGTGTAGGACCGGATGCCAGTCCTTCTCAGAGTACTCGTCGGCTTCTACCAGCAAGGAAGTTCCTGATCCACGTGAGGAGGTTGCCACTCATCTGGTGTTGTGCCCTAGTGTAGTGATGCTCGGAAGATTAACGTAACTGCTGGGTCAATTTCTGGTACGAAATCATTCAGAGGTCTGGTCGGAAAGTATATTAAAACTGACCTCTGACTAAATGTTAACAAAAACTGTTTCCTAATATATGCCTATAATAAGTTTATGTATAATATATATGTAATAGTAATAGTTTTTCTAACGAATATTCCACGCTTTTTATGCCAATTCACTGCACCAACTTCAAAACATTGCTGCACCACGATTCTCCCGCCAAGCAATATATCTTGAAACGTCATTCATCGTGTGCATAATTGTTTAGCAAGTATAGCTACCCGTTCTTATCTTTCCTCTCTCTCAGTACCACTTCTTAAATCATTGCAATGGTTCCCTGTCCGATGTCACATTATTTTTTAAATCTGTACAATTACCTATCAAGCATTTTCATCTAAGCAACCAACATATTTACATTCACTGCTCACTCCTGCAAGACAGCCCAGAAATCTTCGATCAATCTAATTCTAATCTACTTTTTGTTCCCAGTGTTAAGACAAATGTCGGATCTAGAGCTTTTCGGTTGCTGCACCGAGTATATGGAACTCACTCCCTGTTAGTGTTAAATATGTAGGAAATATACCAACATTTCGACGTCAACTAAAACCCACTTGTTTAAACTTGCTTATCCTCCATTGGCACAGCCTCGCAGCGTACCAATCCACTTTTTACAACTGGAACTGCCCCGCGTTAAAAACAAAAAAAAAACACACACACAAATTTACAAGGGAGCGAAAGGTTGTAAACAATTACAGACAACATAATAATGCCATGTGCGATTGGTTTCCTATGCGCTATCCTTCCGTTTCAAATGAAAATTTACTTGTGTACTTACGTAGCTTAAAACTACGTAAATAATGATTACGTCATTATTGAGGCAGTTCATGTAAACAAACCAGGAACACAAAAACGCAAGACCACGGTGGCGCGTGAAGATGAAAGATGAGTTTATGAAACAATCCAATGGTAGACATTAGCGTCGCCGTTGTCTTTTCATTGTTGACCGTTTTACTGTGCAAAGTCGCATTGTGCCAGAATAAATGCAAACCGAAGGACTGTATTGATCTGAAATGCTACCGCGTATCAACGGCGCACGATGGGCCTCACACAGTCTACCCGGGTATCGCCAAACTTCCGACGAAGCTAAACGTTTCATGTGACCAACTTGCTCACGGTGGCGGGTGGACGGTGGTTCTGCGCAGATGTTCGAAAACTGGTACGACTAACTTCTCTCGGAGTTTAGAAGAATACAAAAATGCCTTTGGACTCCAAGATGGGCCTGATTCAGAATTTTATCTGGGCAACGAAATTATTCATCAACTCACAGTGAACTATCCGTCAAAAAATGGCGAAATACGGATTGAAGGAGTTACATTCCAAGGCACCACCGTCGAGTTATCGGCTGATATGTTCAGTTTGGATACGGAGGCGAAGAAATACGCATTTCGCGTAGGCACAGAACATGACAATAGCAATGTATCAGCCGGTGCACTTATTTATCACAAAGACAAGGCGTTCACGTATGGAACTGACTACTGCAAAGGAAGATACGATGGAGTACCCTGGTGGTTTAAAAGTTGCACCCGTTTCTATATGTTTGGAATACACAGTAATAAGACCATAATTCATGGTCAAGGACGTATATACATATTCTCGGCAGCAGGGGTAGATCATATACTACAACGAGGTTTAATGATGATTCGACCATACAAAGACACTCGGCAGTGTGACAACCCATGCAAGAATGGCGCGACGTGCAAGTACGTAGCTACCGACGACACACACCTCTGCGTCTGTCCGCAGACTCACTGCGGCGCCTTGTGTGAAAAGGAGAACATGTGCAAGAACGGCGGTACATGTCTGTATGATGCGGCTACCAAAAAGTATTCGTGCAAGTGTGCGGGAGGCATCTCAGGCAAAATCTGTGCTGACATCACATCCAGCGAGGTGTCAGGCGCTGACAGCACATCAACTGAGGCAGCAAGCGGCAAAGTAAAGATGTTGATTCCAATTATTAGTTCTATCCTTCTGATCGTCCTCATCTGTTTGGCTGTTGCTGGATTTATGATCTATAAACGGAATAAGAAACAAGAAGAGGAAAAAGAGGAAGAAGAACGTCAGAGGAAACTGGAGGAAGAACAAGAGGAAGACGAATATGGTTTCCTCAGTATGTTTGGCATGTGACATTGACGGATGTGTCCATTGCATATTTGATGTATGCTACGAATTACTGTAGACTGCTGCGCCAGTAATTCTAATTGGACAACGCTGTGTTTGTTGCGGTTTTATTCATTTAGTAATGCATTTAATAAAATCAATATTTTTGATTCGCACGCTAGTTTATGGGTATATTTCAACTGAACTGCAACGGAAAAGGAATGTGGACATTGTCATGTATCGAACAGTCAGCAGAATTTGAGTGCCGGCAAAACGCTTTTCAAAATACCAACCTGTTGCATCCCAACCCCTGTAAGAACGTCACCGAGATCTCATGTGCGCAAAGGGATGATGTTGAATTTGAGTGGCTTGGAGAGGCGGTATGATTCGCATAATATATATATTTATTGCAGCGTAGGTTGTACGCAGCAAATGTTGCTCTTTGCATTTCATGGCTTCTGAGGATACAGTATTGTGGTGTGACCGTCTAGGTATGTGACTATCACGTCACACATATAGACCGAGAAAATATAAAGTCATCAATTCTTTCATAGGTCCCTCCTCAATTCTCTTGAAGGTCCCTCATCAATTATTTTGAAGGTCCCTCCTGAATTCTCTTGAAGGTCGCTCCTCAATTCTCTTGAAGGTCCCTCCTCAATCCTCTTGAAGGTTCCTCCTCAATTCTCTTGAAGGTCCCTCCTAAATTATCTTGAAGGTCCCTCGTCAATTAACTTGAAGATTCCTCAGTAGTATAAATGAGAGTTTCGACCCCCTTTTGAGGTGGAAATAAAGTCGTCTCCTGTGTTAAAGTATAGAAGGGATGGATTTATGCATGCAAATATTGAGACGATCCCTGAAATGTTGAGACGTTCACTTAACACCCTGGTGCATAAGGGTCGTCTCAAAAATTAAAGAACAAACACATGTGGATTATGCACATTTTTTATTAACATCTTTTGATATGTTGAAGCCAGTCAAACACGAGACAGTCGTTAGCGACGAGATCGGTATCGAATATATCGACAAAAGTTCTCGTCGTATAGCCGTTACAACGAATCAGTATATAAGATGCACAATATTGTTTGCAAACATTCGAAAGATTGCTTTTAAATCTCTTGGAATTATGAGTCCATTCGAAGCAGTGTTTTTTCATGAAGGTGCGGAACGTCGCGTGCAGTGGCGGCAGGCCGTACGAACAGAAGTATTCGCCACGTATGTTAGCGACCAAGTACAGCGCTATCCAGTGCTCACCCGGTTCGTCGCCGTCGTTGGGGTTGCACACGAAAGCGGCCGGAAAAGCTTCCGTCTTTGGGTACGACACTGCGAAAGATGGATTTGGTTCGTGGATCTCTCGGTAGCAGTGCATCGATCTGCTTAGTGTCCATTTAGAAGTCGTAGACGACGTTCCGACTCCTGTCGATTTCCAGCAAGGATTCGAGCTCGACGTACGCGAATAAATTGATGGTATCTGCGAGCGCCGCAGCGAAATGAATTTCGATGCACAGGTTGACCTTTTCTACCATATGGAAGCAGGCACCCTCGCACACGCTGGGGATGAGATCGAAACCGAAGAAGGTGTAGCCGTACCGGTAGTCGTCGCGAGTCAGGTCGTTCCCCTCGACTTCCCACACCTTACCGGTCGAAGCCAACAGGTTGAGGTACCTCTTCACGTAACAGTTGTTGGCGAAATTCGGCTGGAGTGGTTTGTCGGGTACCTGTCGTCCGTCCACATACACGGCAAGGAAGTTGATGTCGTTATGCATGGCGTTAAACGGGTTCTTGGCGTACGAACCGTTGCACGCGTCGTTGTCGATGCAGCACAGCACCAGTCAGGGTACCGAGGAAGAGGTTCTCGTGCGTGTGTGCGACCGGGCTCCACGCGGGATGGAATAGACTTTGTAGTCGACGGAACGCATCGTATACTTGACCGTGCTCTTCTCGAACGCTTTGATGTGCGCCATCTGCACGGCTGAACTCAGGGTGGCTTTCTTCGCGAACTAGGTGGCGTCGATGAACTGGATCTTGTAACCAGGTTTTAAACCATCGGCCATGAGCACGAACGCGTCCTTGCTGCGCACCATTCGTATCTTTACATCGACACCTTTGATCAGGAGACGATCTAGCAGGAACAGGTCCACGTGGAGTCGTTCCATCATCTCGACGACGTGATTCTGCGAGATGTGCATTCGTCGTGCCAAGAACCGCTAATTCGCTGCTACGCCGTCGACGTCGATGGCGTCCATGCGATCTGCCGTTTCCTTGTACCACAGTTGACTCAACAGTTGCGACTTCCTTGCCTCGGTACCGTATCTCAGTAGCGTCTCGATATAAGCACGATACGCTTACGTGTTGGTCGAAGGGGTCACGAGCAAACCGTTCAGGTAGACGTCAACTTGACGAATGCAACCAGTTATACACCGGACCCAACACGGCGGCCGGATCGAGATCGGCCCCGGCAGCAGTGATCACCTTCGTTTTCACGATCAGGTAAGTGTTGGCGAGATCCAGGTAATCGTCTCCCGCTCCCGGTGGTAAGAATTCGATCGGTCCACCCGAGCCGAGTGAAACCGTCTATTGATGTTCCACCCATTGACTGTGAACGAAGCTGGTCTGAGACGGCTGCACGCCAAAGATATCGATATCGCTATTGACCCCTCGCACGATTGTCTATGAACGAACGCCATCGTCGTCGTCGATAACTTCGGCTGTCCTCATCTGACGGTGCATCTGTCCTGTACTGAAGCGCCGATACGCGATCGTGCGTTTTGTACATTGTCGTTTCGGCGGTCGCACGCCGGGAGGAGGAGGAGTCGACAACAGTCCACTGAGCAGGTCCTTCCTGGCCTCCGTTGCATGTCTTTTGGCGGCTGTTTTTATGTACTGACTGGACATGACATCGTCGGCAATGTGAACGCCATTCTACAAAGCTCGTTTTCCCAAAGTCACGGCGCCTCGTTTGATGAGCGGCATGGCGCTACGGAGCAGACCGCCAAGCACGCTTCCCAATCTTTGTCCACACTGTACACGAGCACCGACGACGTAGGGCAGCGGGCCACCCGCCTGTCGCGCGCAATAGTAGCTACAATTCATTTCAGAACAGACCGGTCTTGCGACGAAGAAAATGAAGCGTCACAGTCACCTTACTGCGTTGGAATGATACAGGTCGTCCGGTATGGTCACTTATATCGAACAGGATCATACCGAATTCTTTGAGCAGCAACGATATGTATTGGACGTTTTCGAAATGTCTCGAGATCGTCATACCGTGCAGTTGATAGATCGGAACGATCCTCAACAGCGGCATGAGACTGTCGCCGATGATATGAGACTCCACGACGTCCGTGTAGCCGTAGAGAGTATCGAGCCCTTGGTTCATGTCCACCACGGCATCGCTTTCTTTAAGCTAGGTGTACACGTCAGTCGATTTGACGGTGGCTGACGGACTGAGACCTAGCCGGTGTGGTCCGCGTCTCTGGAAGATGTACTCGTTATCTGCCACATGATGACACACGGAGCGAGACCAAGCAGGAGTCCCAGTTCAGTTTCTCCTTTACAGTATCCGTCGACATGTTCACCAGGACCTTGTTTACGTGCTGCATCAACCAGTTAGTTTCGTAGAAATACCCAGCATCAATCGTACCGCTCGACAGGACATCTCTAGAATCCTGTTCACCGAGGAAGAACGTAGCGTCGGTCTCTCTAACGTTGTACCAACTGAGCGGGTACTATATATCCAGCAACCCGCATTCCCAGCCGACGTGCAGAATTATGCGTCGAGGTAAGGCCGTGACATATCGAGATGTTTTCAGGATGCACCTGCATCGACGCATTGCTAGGTAACGTCAGGTAAAAATCAGCCGTTATTTCGTTTCACAGTCGGATTGGGCAGCAGGTAACCCAACGAACTGCTCAATAGCGCCGTCCACAGGGTAGAGTCGTGGCCGATCGTCAGATTGTAGATGCTGACCACGATGATCGTGTATAAGACGAGGCCCTGACAAAGAAAAACGATCTACGCCTCGGGGTAGTCGGCGCCGAAGAGATGCCAACGAGTGCTACCGTCGTATCTACTCTGTGCGTCCGTAACGTCTTCCTATACGACGGTGGCGGAGGTCGTTTCCTCGTCGTCGGTCATCGTTCGAATGATGCATCGATCGACGCGCGACTACCTTTTAAACCGAACGAGCGCCTTAGCATCGATCCCGCTGTATTAATCGGAAGGGTATCCGAACCACTTCACCAACGCCTCCGTTCGCTTGCCCACCTTCCGCCGCTGCAGCTACGACTCGACGCGGTGCAGTTTATCTTTCCGTACTCTCACCATCTGAAGTTCCGTTTCGTAGAAGGACCCGTCAAGCATCTCTCCGAAATCGTCTGTCAACCGGTACAGGGGTGGATCGGAGGAATGAACCTCGTGTATGGTGAAGAGCTCCTCGCTCCAATTCGCCATGTAGTCTTTCACGAAATGGTGCTTCGCTTTACGGATGCGCACGCGATCCGCCACTCGAAACGTTGGTACGCCCTGACCGTCGTCAGCGTACAAGCGCTGCCACAGCTGCTCCTGGTTCGACGCTTTCACAGATCCTGGTCGGAACGGTTCAGGAATGCCTTTGCTGCGATGGTGGTTGTAGTTGTTCAATCGAGTAGTCCTGAAGCACGTCAATGTTTCGTCGTCTGATGTTTCGTAAAATATCGCTACATGCGTCTTTTCACAGTTTGATTGAACCTTTCGAAGATACTCGCCTTGGTCTCCTCGTTGTGAATGGAGTAGTGATGGATGCCGTACTTCTTCAACAGACCCTGGACGGAACAGTTCAGGAATTCCAGTCATTTATCTGTCTGCATCGTCGTCGGACAGTCGTTGACGGACAGGTTTTCCAGTGCCGCCACCAACGACGTTGCCGACTTCTTTTTCGAGTGGAATGCACTAGGCGACCTCCGAGAAGACATTACCGTGAGAGAAACGTCGTACCGTCTTTGTCTTTTTCAGTCCGACAAATCAAGGAGAACGACCTGCCACTGTTGGTTGCTTCCTCCCACGGCGAAGCAACGCCTCTTGAAACGACTTCGCAGCGGTTTATGCAGGTCTACGCATCCTGTTCGATCAACCATTGTTCGACGGCTATTTTTCGGCACGCACGCGACGCGCCGCAAGGCGTCGACTCCGCCGTAACTTCTCGCCTTCTTTGCGTCGAAGAAGATGTTTTTGAGGTGATTGACGAGTGACAACACCATGCTCGTTGGGATCAAAGTATCTGTCGTAGATGACTTTCTGATAATACAGCCTCCGCTCCCTGTCCATGAGTGGTCGCGACATCTCTATTCCACTGCTGTCGTTGCGTTGTTGTTGTCGACTGCTGACGAACGAATAGTGACTAGTACACTGATGTAGACTTTGATACATTCCCCAGTACTCACTTTCTTCATAGCGTTTTGTATTTTTCTGTTATCCTCTTCGTTTATGTGTGGTCTTCGGGAAACTTTTTTTTTTACTTATTTTGTATGCTCCTTGCATTTAAGCACACGCATTAATAGCCAGCTTCATAAATGTTTTGCGGACATTTTGTTACTGGTTTATATGTACTAGTGGCCTCTTGTACTGTTTGAGGCCCCTCTAAGTAACTTCCTGCGCTTCTAGTTGAAACAATGTTTGCAATCAACAATTTGTTATGCTTCCCATCCCACTTTCGACTGCTGCTTATAGTTCACCAGCAAACACTGTTGCACCCTTTACACTATGATGAAGCCCAGCCTTGATACCCCTGTTCCCTGCTTCCATCACCGGTAGAATCCATTACAGAATTATCTGTCCAACCCATGTCTGCTTAGCTCGTATAACTAACTGCCTGCATTTCCTTTCTATGACAGTTGCACCCCCTGTGCTGGTAATCCGTACGTGTACTAAAATAGAACGTCCCTTGCCCGGACCCACACTTTTTTATCCACCCTCTCTGTGACAGCCTCTATTTTTGCCTCTGGAAAGTAAAACCACCATATCGACCCCTTTGCTTAGTGCTCTGTCAGTCTTCCTGGTTATCGGATCCCCAGCAAACACTCTCTCACCCCTTCTATCAATACCTTTGAGTAGCTCTTGCGTCGGATCCCTTCCGTCGCAAGAGCCATCCATCAACATGTCACAGTTCCCTCCCGTCTCCTACCTCCCGTCTCCTTCCCTCCCGTTTACTTCGCTCCCGTCTCTTTCCCTCCCATCTTCTTCGCTCCCATCGTCTACCCTCCCGTTTCCTTCCGCCCCGTCTCCTTACGTTCAGTCTCTTTCAATACTGTATCGTCTCCACCTGTCAGCCTATTCCCAGGCTGAGATGAGCTTTCCGTAGCATCTCTCTCATCACCTTCCCCCACTTTAGGATCCACTGTCCCCTTTCCGGTACCACTGGCACAACCCACCTCTTCCCTTCCCACCAACGCCACAACTGGCTGCCTCATCCGATCCATCTCCACTTCTATTCCCTTCATCACATCCGCTACACTCAAAACTAAAACTTTCCTCCTGAACCTCAGCTAAGGACTTCTCACGCCCGAACTTGACGAAGTCTACCGAGTTACTAAAACTCTCGCATACTAAAAAAGCAAACTATGTGGAGGGTTTATAGGCATACCAGAAAGGATAAAGACTATGCAAATTACAAAGAGGCACTTAACCTAGCTACAACTGAAATTAGAAAATCTAAAAGAACCTTTGACAAAAAAATGGCAAGTAGTATAAAACAGTAGAGCAAGAGTTTCTATGCTTATGTACAGAAAGTTCGAGATAAGGTCGGACCACTGGAAAACAACAGGGAAAACATAATGTCAGACGGGTTTCAAAAGGCAGAGGGCCTGACTGAATATTTCAGCTCAGTTTTTACCACAGAAGATATCAGCTCACTTCCAGTTACATTTACTAAATTTGAGGGCAATACATCAAAACATTTAGGGTAGTTATTTGTAAATCCTGAAATGATAGCACAGAAAATTACGAAGATGAAAGATAATAAATCACATGGAGTTGATGGGATACCACCAAAACTGCTTAAGGAAATTGTTGAGCAAATTAGTACACCATTTGCAAAATTGTTTAACTTGCCACTAGAAGAAGGAATATTTCCTTCAAAATGGAAAGAGAAAGAGGCAAACATTACCCCGATACTTAAGAAGGGATCGAAGAACAAGCCAGACAATTACAGACCAGTGAGTTTAACATCAGTTGTATGTAAATTACTTGAAACATTAATTAGAGACCACATGGTGGAATTCCTTGTAAAACATACATTAATAAACACATCACAACATGGGTTCCTAAAAGCAAGGTCATGTCTAACTAATCTTTAATGTTTTTTGAAGAAATTATAAAGTGGGTAGATGACGGGTCACCATTGGATGTTGTCTACTTAGATTTTCAGAAAGCTTTCGATAAAGTGCCACAACAAAGATTGTTACTTAAAGTAAAAGCCCATGGCATAGGTAGTGTTGTAATTAACTGGATATAAAAGTGGCAAAAGCAATAGTTAGACCACATTTTGATTATTGTATTCAAGCATGGAGGCCATATCGTAAAAAAGACATAGACAAGCTAGAAAGAACAGAGAGAAGAGCAACTAAAATGATTCCAGAATTGAGAGACGAAATACGAAATATAGCATTAACACAATCATTTGGCTGTTTGTTCCGAATACGAAAGTCGCTTATTACAATGTGGTTTGACAGCCCTAGAGACCAGGAGACTAAGAGGAGACCAAATAGAAGTGTTTAAAGTAGTGAATGGTTATGAGGATGTTGACAGGAATATGTTCTTCAAACTTAAAGAAGGCAGTAGAACCAGAGGACACAAAGCATCATTAGTTAAGGAGCAGTGTAGTTTGGACATGAGAAAGTACTCTTTCTCACAGAGGGTGATAAATGAATGGAACAAACAGCCAAATGATTGTGTTAATGCTAGTAGTGTGAATATGTTTAAAAATATAATTGACATATAATTGATCAGGGCGAGCTACACATATATGCGAAAATTGTTGGTCTCTCGATAAGCCAATGGCTTCCTTGTCCACTTGCCATCTGGAACTTGTTGTTTGGGATGGCAATCTTGTTAAATCTTGTTAAATCTAAATGCCTGGTGGTCTTTACCTACTTTGGACGGCACCATTGCAGAATTAAGATTGTGTTAGATTATTATGGTGTTTTCACGTTGCTACGTTAGTCTTGAATAAGGCTGTTTTTGTGAACACTTTATTTTAAATTAATTAAGTAACTGGCTTATTTAGGTTTTAGTATTATATTGACAATAATAATATTATACTTGCTAATTTTGTTTTATCTACTAAGCTCCCATCAACTAAAAAAACCTGCCACCTAGCGAAAAAGAAGAACAATGTGTAAAGAAAACAATAGCACCCGGTGTATGCCAACTTACGCTAAAGTTAGTTATTTTTACCGTGTAATGTCAGATATTATCTTATATATGTAATTTATGTAAATTGATCACTTTATCTTATATATATTCAACAATGTAAACGATAGTTTGATACACCAATTTAATTCACGAACTGTAAACAAACCCCTTTCATCTAATTCTAATTCTCATGATGGTACGACATAAGAAGCCAATTTTGGCTATAGTCTACGTCTGGATGAGGGCGCATGGAGTCTACATGATATATAGGCCGCATTAGGTGCGGCTGAATTCGTTTATTGTTCCAGCTGGAACTTGAGGCTCACTGAGTGTGTTCATTGAAGTATTGTCTTTACAAAATAGGAATTTCTGAATTGGACTGTGTGGGCTGTAGGCAAAGTACTTGGATCTATTGTTTTGATGTCTTTCAACGATGTTAACAGTGATATAATCTGTAAACAGTTTCGGCTTCACTCGTCTTTTTTTTGTTCTTTGGGAACGAAAATATGTATCAGGAGGTATGGCCGGCACACAGCCATCGACTATTATTAACAAGAATTTGAGGCGTTTGTCTCGCCGTCGGCTTTGTAGAGTGTTTAGTCCAATGTTTTTAAGCATAGTGGACACACACCCCTCGTGACTTGAACGATGGTCGCCAAGGATGAAAAGGGCGGCGTTGAATTTGAGCCCGATAATTGCTACCTCAAAAATACTGCCTGTGACAAAATAAAAAAAACGGGTACTTAATATACGTCTATAAAAAGTTTATGTAAAATATAAATGTAGTAGTAATCCTTATTCTAATCAATATTCCACTCATTTTTGACAATTCACTGTGTTATCTTAATTCTTAATCGAGAGTCCAACAATATTCATCTACGTGTAACCCGCCCTCCTGAGATATGTATCCACCTTGTTTTTGAGCATATTCACGCTACTGGCAGTTACACAACCCGTAGACAATTTGTTCCATTTATTTGTTTTATTAAGTGAGAAAGAGTACTTCCTGATATCCAATCTACACTGATCGTCTACTAATTTTACATGATGTCCTCTAATTCTACTTTCTTTCTTGAGTGAGAAAAACATATTTCTATCAATATTTTCATACCCAGTCAATATCTTAAAAACTTCAATCTGATCTCCTCTTAACCTCTTTGTGTCTAGAGTTGTTAAACCACATTCTTTCAGGCGTTCTTTATAAATAAGGTCTCTTAGTTCTGGAATAATTTTAGTTTATAGTTACTCTCCTCTGTGTATGTTCACGCCTTTCTATAGCCTGCTTACGATATGGTCTCTACGCTTGCATACAGTATTCTCAATGAGTTCTCGATATTCCTTTATACAGAAGTATCATCAGTTTTTTCCTTTTATGTTATGTTTCTCCTTATCAACCCAATACTTTTATTACCCTTTGAAGCTGCAATTCCACATTGTTCCGAAACTTTCATATCAGCACTTATTAGTATTCCTAAGTCCTTTTCTATTACTGTAATACCTAGAACAGTATCTCCCATATTTAACCTTATATCCAAGTTCCCGTGTCCTGTATGTAGGCATTTACATTTCCCAAAATGTAATAACGTCTGCTATTTTTCAGACCATTTAACTAATTTATCTAGATCGTTTTGTACATGTTGTTTATCACCATCAGTGTATCACCTTTCTAAACATATTTGTGTCGTTTGCAAATTCCAGTACGTTGCTTGTTATACTGTCGTCCAAGTCATTGATATATATTAAGAATACTAAAGGTAATAATACTAATCCTTGTGGTACCCCACTCAAAACTGATGTCCAGTTTGAAACCACTCCGTCTAATACAACACGCTGTCTTCTGTCGATTATGCCATCCCCATACCATGCACTTTTAATTTAAGTAGCCATCTTTGAAGTGGCACTTTGTCAAAATCTTTCTTAAAATCTAAGTAGATAATATCTACTGGCGATTCCTCAGCTATCCACTTAGTGATTTCTTCCAAAAAAAACCATAACATATTTGTTAAGCATGGTCTCGATTTTAGGAATCCATGTTGAGATAAATCTAATAATTTATGCTTAACAAGGAAGTCCACCACATGGTTTTTAATTAACATGTTTAAAAATTTAAGTAGCACTGACGTTAAACCCTCTGGTCTGTAAATGTTTGACTTATTTCTCAAACCCTTTTTAAATAATGGTATGATGTTTGCTTCTATCCATTCAGAAAGAACAACTCCCTCTTTTAAGTTGAGTTCTCTTGGAAGTGGTATACTGATTTGTTGTTCTGTTTCCATTAGTAGTTTTGGAAGAATTCCTTCCACTCTCGGTGATTTATTATCCTTTATTGCCTTTTCTAAGTTATAATTTCTGAATTTACAATTAACTGCCATAGATAGTCCGATTTAGCCTCCTGAAACATAGTATCTGGAACTGGTAATGAACAATAATGCTCTTTAGTAAACACTGAACTGAAGTATCAATTTAGGTTTTCCACCATTAAAAACCAGTGTGATGTTATTTTTCCAGCACTTTTGTTTACTCCTATCATATGCATACAAACAATTGCTGTCATTTTTATGTTACATGCTAATTTTTGCTCATAGCTTCATTCAGATTGTTTAATTTGAGTTGTAGCTTCATTAAGTGCCTCATTTGAATTTGCAAAGTCTTCATCCTTTCTGGTACGCCTATAAACCCTCCGCATAATTTGCTTGAACACTATTTTTAATAGTTTCTTTTGATAAGTGTTTTTTTCTACACCGTTTTCCTTGTTTTTTAAGGGAAAATTATCAATGATACTCTCAATTTCATATTTTAGAATGTTCCAGCGTTCTATTGTGGTTTTATTCTCTCCTCTGGTTCGCTCTGGCCCGTGTTGATTAAGGAAGCTATCCTGAATTAAAAATATAAATTGTTGGTCCTCACCTCTTGTACTCTCTAGATATTTCCATTGTATGCGTCCAAGGTTAAACTTTCCCATTATGATACATTCCCCTTTAATCACTTCCTTTATAGCGTTTTGTTCTTTTGTGCTATCCTCTTCGTTTATGTTTGGAAATCGGTAAACTAATCCCATAGTTAATGTTGAATTCCTGAAACTATTTTGTACCAAACAGCTTCATCGCAATCTGCTTCCCTTTCTAATTTCATTTCATCAGCCTGAATAGATTATTTAACATATAAAATAACTCCCCTCCCCTTTTTCCTATTCGATTTCTTCTAAACATTACGTAATCTGTCAGTCCTAATTCAGCATCTGTTATGATATCACATGATTCGGTTAAACCAATTATGTGAAGGTCAATAGCTTCTACCAAAATGTTTAATTCGTTTTTCTTATTTACTATTCTCCTTGCATTTAAACACACGCATTCATAACCAGCTTCAGATATGTTTTCCGGACATTTTGTTTCTGGGTTTTGTGTACTAATGGCCTCTTGTCCTGCTTGAGGCACCTCTAAGTACCCCCCACCGCGTTTCTAGTTTAAACAATGTTTACTACCAAAAATATGTGTTTTGGCTATGTGTATTGTGAATGTGGTGACTACAAACAACATGGAGTGTGCTATTTAAGAATCTGTTGAAGACCTCTGCTAAAATGTGACTAAATTAGGTATAGAATAAAATAATAAAAAGTTAAAAGTTGTGCTAAGTGCTTAAGCGTCCACGCTGGCCAACCATCACTTGAAGGTGTTTAGAGTTGTAACCAGCTGGTAAGAAAGTGTGCCTATACACATCTGTCCTGCAGTAGGGGACGAGATATCCCATGTTGTGACCTCTTGTGATGAGTGTAGCATGATATGATAACTTGGTCCCTGGGATGTCTATGAGATGGTGTGTGACCCGGTACATCATGACTATCCTGGCAGTTGTCCTTCTGTTTTGCATGGATTCCCAACCGAGTCTGCTGATCATCTTAATGGTACTGCTGGTGGTCTTCTAGTCCCCAGTTCCAAATGTTGCCGCCCGCCGTTGACAGCTTCCAATTTCTGGATATTTATCTTTGTGTGGCGGTCCGTTGATGTGCTAGCATGCTCAAGGAAAGGCTTTCCTTGATGTTGGTTGGACAGCTAGAGAGGTTTTCCCTGAGGAAAGCAAGGGTGTGGTTGGCCTTCTTCGTGATTGCATCAACATGGGACATCCAGGACAAGTTCCCTGTTATTTTAACTCCAAGGTACTTTCCGGTCTTCACAAGAGTCAGACGGCTTCCATGGATGGCATAGGTGGCTGCAATAGGATTCCCTTTCCTAGTGATTCTGATGGCCTCACACCTCACATTAGCTTGGATTGAATGATGTCTTCCAGTCTTTCTCCTACTGTTGCAGTTTGTCGATGTCGTCTTGCAAGATATGGCTGTCATGTATCGTCTGTATCTTGCTGTTCAAGAAGATGTCGTCTGCGAAGTGTCGGGAGATGGAGTCAATCTTCTGTGACATGTCATTTACGTGTATAAGAACAACAGGTGTCCGAGTACACCTGGGGTGACTGGGGTAGGACCGGATGCCAGTCCTTCTCAGAGTACTCGTCGGCTCCTTCCAGCAAAGAAGTACCTGAGCCACGTGAGTAGGTTGCCCATGACGTCATAGAGCTGCAGCTTGATGGCCAGCAGCTGGGGGACACATTGTCGAACGCCTTGCTAAAGTCAAGCAAGACCGCATCGATCTACACTCCATGTTCTAATACAGCTGGTAGGTCTTGTAGTTGTGCTTGTAGCTTGTAGCTGGCTTTCGCATGGTCTCTTCTTTCTGAAACGGCATTTCTGGACGGAGAGGATCTTATGTGTGTCAAGGTGTTGCATATTCTGGATGTGGATACTGTGTTCCATTACCTTGCTGCATCTTGATGTTAGTGATATGGATCGGAAGTTTGCATGATGCTACAGTCACCCTTCTTTAATATTGGGGTGATATTAGCTTTCTTCCAGTCATCTGGTGTTTTGCCCTAGTGTAGTGATGCTCGGACGATTAACGTTACTGCTGGGGTAATTTCTGGTGCGAAATCTTTAAGAGGTATGGCCTATAATAAGTTTATGTATAATATATATGTAATAGTTATCCTTTTTGAAACGAATATTCCACCCTTTTTTTGTCAATTCACTGCACCAAATTCAAAACATTGTGCATCACGATTCTCCCGCCAAGCAATATATCTTGAAACTTCATTCATCTTGTACATAATTGTTTAGGAAGTATAGCTACCCGGTCTTATCGTTTCTCTCATTCAGTACCACTTCTTAAATCATTGCAATGGTTCCCTGTCCTATGTCACATTATTTTGTAATTTGTACAATTACCTATCAGGCATTTTCATCTAAGCAACCAGCATATTTACATTTACAGCTCACTCCTGGAAGACAGCCCACACAGCTTCGATCAATCTAATTCTAATTTACTTTTTGTTCCCAGTGTTAAGACAAATGTCGGATCTAGAGCTTTTCGGTTGCTGCACCCAGTATATGGAACTCGCTCCCTGTTAGTGTTAAATATGTAGGAAATATACCAACATTTCGACATCAACTAAAACCCACTTGTTTAAACTAGCTGATCCTCCATAGCCTCGCAGCGTACCAATCCACTTTTTACAACTGGAACAGCCCCGCGTTAAAACAAAACACACACAAATGTACAATAGAGCGGAAGGTTGTTTACAATTACAGACAACATGACTGCTGTGTTACAGGATATAATAACGCAATGTGCGATTGGTTTCTTATGCGCTGTCCTTCACTTTCAAATGAAAATTTCATGTGACCAACTTGCTCACGGTGGCGGGTGGACGGTGGTTCTGCGCAGATGTTCGAAAACTGGTACGACTAACTTCTCTCGGAGTTTAGAAGAATACAAAAATGCCTTTGGACTCCAAGATGGGCCTGATTCAGAATTTTATCTGGGCAACGAAATTATTCATCAACTCACAGTGAACTACCCGTCAAAAAATGGCGAAATACGGATTGAAGGAGTTACATTCCATGGCACCACCGTCGAGTTATCGGCTAATATGTTCAGTTTGGATACGGAGGCGAAGAAATACGCATTTCGCGTAGGCACAGAACATGACAATGTCAATGTATCAGCCGGTGCACTTACTTATCACAAAGACAAGGCGTTCACGTATGGAACTGATTACTGCAAAGGAAGATACGATGGATTACCCTGGTGGTTTAAAAGTTGCACCCGTTTCTATATGTTTGGAATACACAGTAATAAGACCATAATTAGTGGTCAAGGACGTATATACATATTCTCGGCAGCAGGGGTAGATCATATACTACAACGAGGTTTAATGATGATTCGACCATACAAAGACACTCGGCAGTGTGACAACCCATGCAAGAATGGCGCGACGTGCAAGTACGTAGCTACCGACGACACACACCTCTGCGTCTGTCCGCAGACTCACTGCGGCGCCGTGTGTGAAAAGGAGAACATGTGCAAGAACGGCGGTACATGTCTGTATGATGCGGCTACCAAAAAGTATTCGTGCAAGTGTGCGGGAGGCATCTCAGGTAAAATCTGTGCTGACATCACATCCAGCGTGGTGTCAGGCGCTGACAGCACATCAACTGAGGCAGCAAGCGGCAAAGTAAAGATGTTGATTCCAATTATTAGTTCTATCCTTCTGGTCGTCCTCATCTGTTTGGCTGTTGCTGGATTTATGATCTATAAACGGAATAAGAAACAAGAAGAGGAAAAAGAGGAAGAAGAACGTCAGAGGAAACTGGAGGAAGAACAAGAGGAAGACGATTATAGTTTCCTCAGTATGTTTGGCATGTGACATTGACGGATGTGTCCATTGCATATTTGATGTATGCTACGAATTACTGTAGACTGCTGCGCCAGTAATTCTAATTGGACAACGCTGTGTTTGTTGCAGTTTTATTCATTTAGTAATGCATTTAATAAAATCAATATTTTTGATTCGCACGCTAGTTTATGGGTATATTTCAACTGAACTGCAACGGAAAAGGAATGTGGACATTGTCATGTATCGAACAGTCAGCAGAATTTGAGTGCCGGCAAAACGCTTTTCAAAATACCAACCTGTTGCATCCCAACCCCTGTAAGAACGTCACCGAGATCTCATGTGCGCAAAGGGATGATGTTGAATTTGAGTGGCTTGGAGAGGCGGTATGATTCGCATAATATATATATTTATTGCAGCGTAGGTTGTACGCAGCAAATGTTGCTCTTTGCATTTCATAGCTTCTGAGGATACAGTATTGTGGTGTGACCGTCTAGGTATGTGACTATCACGTCACGCATATAGACCGAGAAAATATAACATCATCAATTCTTTCATAGGTCCCTCCTCAATTCTCTTGAAGGTCCCTCATCAATTATTTTGAAGGTCCCTCCTGAATTCTCTTGAAGGTCCCTCCTCAATCCTCTTGAAGGTTCCTCCTCAATTCTCTTGAAGGTCCCTCCGAAATTATCTTGAAGGTCCCTCGTCAATTAACTTGAAGATTCCTCAGTAGTATGAATGAGAGTTTCGACCCCCTTTTGAGGTGGAGATAAAGTAGTCTCCTGTGTTAAAGTATAGAAGGGATGGATTTATGCATGCAAATATTGAGACGATCCCTGAAATGTTGAGACGTTCACTTAACACCCTGGTGCATAAGGGTCGTCTCAAAAATTAAAGAACAAACACATGTGGATTATGCACATTTTTTATTAACATCTTTTGATATGTTGAAGCCAGTCAAACACGAGACAGTCGTTAGCGGCGAGATCGGTATCGAATATATCGACAAAAGTTCTCGTCGTATAGCCGTTACAACGAATCAGTATATAAGATGCACAATATTGTTTGCAAACATTCGATAGATTGCTTTTAAATCTCTTGGAATTATGAGTCCATTCGAAGCAGTGTTTTTTCATGAAGATGCGGAACGTCGCGTGCAGTGGCGGCAGGCCTTACGAACAGAAGTATTCGCCACGTATGTTAGCGACCAAGTACAGCGCTAGCCAGTGCTCACCCGGTTCGTCGCCGTCGTTGGTGTTGCACACGAAAGCGGCCGGAAAAGCTTCCGTCTTTGGGTACGACACTGCGAAAGATGGATTTGGTTCGTGGATCTCTCGGTAGGAGTGCATCGATCTGTTTAGTGTCCATTTAGAAGTCGTAGACGACGTTCCGACTCCTGTCGATTTCCAGCAAGGATTCGAGCTCGACGTACGCGAATAAATTGATGGTATCTGCGAGCGCCGCAGCGAAATGAATTTCGATGCACAGGTTGACCTTTTCTACCATATGGAAGCAGGCACCCTCGCACACGCTGGGGATGAGATCGAAACCGAAGAAGGTGTAGCCGTACCGGTAGTCGTCGCGAGTCAGGTCGTTCCCCTCGACTTCCCACACCTTACCGGTCGAAGCCAACAGGTTGAGGTACCTCCTCACGTAACAGTTGTTGGCGAAATTCGGCTGGAGTGGTTTGTCGGGTACCTGTCGTCCGTCCACATACACGGCAAGGAAGTTGATGTCGTTATGCATGGCGTTAAACGGGTTCTTGGCGTACGAACCGTTGCACGCGTCGTTGTCGATGCAGCACAGCACCAGTCAGGGTACCGAGGAAGAGGTTCTCGTGCGTGTGTGCGACCGGGCTCCACGCGGGATGGAATAGACTTTGTAGTCGACGGAACACATCGTATACTTGACCGTGCTCTTCTCGAACGCTTTGATGTGCGCCATCTGCACGGCTGAACTCAGGGTGGCTTTCTTCGCGAACTAGGTGGCGTCGACGAACTGGATCTTGTAACCAGGGTTTAAATCATCGGCCATGAGCACGAACGCGTCCTTGCTGCGCACCAGTCGTATCTTTACATCGACACCTTTGATCTGGAGACGATCTAGCAGGAACAGGTCCACGTGGAGTCGTTCCATCATCTCGACGACGTGATTCTGCGAGATGTGCATTCGTCGTGCCAAGAACCCCTAATTCGCTGCTACGCCGTCGACGTCGATGGCGTCCATGCGATCGGCCGTTTCCTTGTACCACAGTTGACTCAACAGTTGCGACTTCCTTGCCTCGGTACCGTAACTCAGTAGCGTCTCGATATAAGCCCGATACGCTTACGTGTTGGTCGAAGGGGTCACGAGCAAACCGTTCAGGTAGACGTCAACTTGACTGAACAGCGAATGCAACCAGTTATTCACCGGACCCACCACGGCGGCCGGATCGAGATCGGCCTCGGCAGCAGTGATCACCTTCGTTTTCACGATCAGGTAAGTGTTGGCGAGATCCAAGTAATCGTCTCCCGCTTCGTGTGGTAAGAATTCGATCGGTCCACCCGAGCCGAGTGAGGCCGTCTATTGATGTTCCACCCATTGACTGAGAACGATGCTGGTCTGAGACGGCGGCACGCCAAAGGGATCGAGCTCCCTCTTGACCCCTCGCACGATTGTCTATGCACGAACGCCATCGTCGTCGTCGATCACGTCGGCTGTCCTCATCTGACGGTGCATCGATGCTGTACTGAAGCGCCGATTCGCGATCGTGCGTTTTATACGTTGCCGTTTTATACGTTGCCGTTTTATACATTGCCGTATTATACGTTGCCGTTTTGTACGCTGCCGTTTCGGCGATCGCACGCCGGGAGGACGAGGAGTCGACAACAGTCCTCTCAGCAGGTCCTTCCCGTCCTCCGTTACATGTCTTTTGGTGGCTGTTTTTTATGTTCTGACTGGACATGACGTCGTCCGCGATGTGAACGCCAGTCTTCAAAGCTCGTTTTCCCAACGCCACGGCGCCTCGTTTGATGAGCGGCATGGCGCTACGGAGCAGACCGCCAAGCACGCTTCCCAATCTTTGTCCACACTGTTCACGAGCACCGACGAAGTAGGGCAGCGGGCCACCCGCCTGTCGCGCGCAATAGTAGCTATAATTCATTTCAGAACAGGAGGGGTCACAAATATCGAAATTGTCGGGGGATGGCAATTAACATGTTAGTCCAGAAGTTATGTAGGGAAGAGGAAGTTGGATTTGTGGATTTATGGGGAAGTTTTGTTGGGAGGGCTGATATGTACATGAAGGATGGGCTTCATTTAAGTGGAAAGGGGGCGGCAGTATTCGCGGACAAACTTTCAGCAGCAGTAGATAGTGACTTGGGTACAATGACAAATATTTTTGGAAGTAAACATTCTTTAAACTAGAAGTGCAGGGGGGTTACCTAGAGGTGTCTCAAGCAGAACAAGAGGCCACTAGCACAGATAAACCAATATCAAATCATCCGAAAAACATCTCTGAAATAGGTTATAGATGCGTATGTTTAAATGCAAGGAGCATAGTAAATAAGAAAAACGAATTAAACATTATGGTAGAAGATATTGACCCTCACATAATTGGTATAACTGAATCATGGGCCAACATAGATATAACAGATGCTGAATTAGGACTGACAGGATATGTAATGTTTAGGAAAGATCGAATAGGAAGAAGGGGCGGGGGAGTTATTTTATATGTTAAAGAATCTATTCAGGCTTATGAAATACAACTAGAAAGGGAAGCAGATTGCGATGAAGCTGTTTGGTGCAAAATTGTTTCAGGAAATTCAAAATTAAATATTGGATTAGTTTACCGAAGTCCAAACATAAACGAAGAGGACAACACAAAAATAAAAACGCTATAAAGGAAGTTAGTAAAGGGGAATGTATCATAATGGGAGATTTTAACCATGGACACATAAAATGGAATTCTCTAGAGAGCACAGGGATTGAGGACCAACAATTTCTATTTTTAATCCAGGATAGCTTTTTTACTCAGCACGTACTAGAACCAACCAGGGGAGAAAATGTATTAGATATAGTTTTGTCATCACAAAAAGAATTAGTGGACAATGTAAAAATATTTGAACCATTGGGTAATAGTGATCATAATCAAATACATTTTGACATCAATGTAAAATCGGAAAATAAAAATAAGAAAACGTACAAGAGAAACTTCCACAAAGGTAACTACAAAGATATGAGAAAATACTTAGCAAAGCTAGATTGGAATAACATGCTGATGAATAAGACCGCAATTGAATGTTGGAATATTCTAAAATATGAAATTGAGAGTATCATCGATAAATTTGTTCCCTTCCAAAAACAAGGAAAACGGTGTAGAAAGAAACACTTGTCAAAAGAGGCTATTAGAAAAATAATGCTAAAACAAACTATGTGGAGGGTTTATAGGTGTACCAGAAAGGACGAAGACTATGCAAAATACAAAGAGGCACTTAATGCAGCTACAACTGAAATCAGACAATCTAAAAGAAGCTATGAGCAAAAACTAGCATGTAACATAACAAATGACAGCAAGAGTTTTTATGCATATGTCAGGAGTAAACAAAACGTACAAGACAAGGTTGGACCTCTAGAAGACAGTGCTGGAAATATAATATCACAGGGGTTTTTAATGGCGGAAGACCTAAATGGTTACTTCAGTTCAGTGTTTACCAAAGAAGATATTAGTTCATTACAAGTTGCTGATGCTAAATTTCAGGGGGCTAAATCTGACTATTTAGGTCCGTTAGTTGTAACTCCAGAATTGGTAGCTAAGAAAATAAAGGCAATGAAGGATAACAAATCACCGGGAGTGGATGGGATTCCTCCAAAATTACTAATGGAAACAGTAGAACAAATCAGTATACTACTTGTAAGAGTATTTAACTTGTCATTAAAAGAGGGAGTTGTTCCGTTTGAATGGAAAGAAGCAAACATCATACCATTATTTAAAAAGGGTTCGAGAAATAAGTCAGAGAATTACAGACCAGTGAGTTTAACGTCAGTGATTTGTAAATTATTAGAAAGGTTAATTAAAGACCATATGGTGGAATTCCTCGTTATGCATAAATTATTAAATTCATCTCAACATGGATTCCTTAAAGGGGAACTGAAGCAATTTTGTGTTATGCCGTATATTTAAATATATATTATCTAACTATGCATTAATGGTGACAGATACCTGCTAATATATGAGATAAACTGAAAAACTGATTTTGTTCGAGACAAAAATCGACAAAATACATCACTGCGTATCGCCATCTTGTTGTCGAAACGAGGGGTTTGAGTCGCGTATATCTAATCAATGTAAATTTTCGATTTTTTGCGATTTATTTCGTAAATAGGCATTCACGAGCGAAAAAAAAGATATGGGTCTCTGTTATATATACAAGTGTTTACACACGTCAACAAAATAGCGTTTTTGTTCGTTCCAAATAAAAAAGTTAAAGAAATTACAACAAAACACGCAAAAAATCGTGGAAATCGCCACACTTTTCGAACACACGAGACGCTAACCAACGAGAATATGCGATAACGGAATACCGGAACTATTTTTTACTTGTTGACAAGATGGATGCATCGCTTGTGACAGTTTTACCAGATCTGCTACTAGCGATTAGTGGTTTACTGAACTTCCGTAATAGTTGTCTATCTTTGGAGAAATGGAAACCACAGACGAAGAGTCTAGTTCGCCACACGGAAACAACCGTTGACAGTCGTGAAATGTCACCGAGTGTGCGAGTCACGCTCCAGACTCCAGGTCGGCTTCGCCTTTGGCTTTGACTTTGTTGACGTTGGATTCAGGAAAAAATTACAACAGCGCTTTGACTGTCAACGATTCCTGACTAGGTAATGTGATGTGGTGAACCTGTGGAAATTGCGTCCCGATATCTGCGCACGTTTACGTTGAGTCATCATGCTGCGCCGAGGAAGCTACCATGCCTAGGGCTAGGCTATGGCTATGCAGCACCGTGTGCCCGACCGCGTTGGTGCTTGCATCACCGTACGAAGGCGAAGACGATGATTTTGTAGTGATATGCACAAACAGAGCGGTGCTAGATGTTGGTCTGCTGTCATTGCATGATTTGCGTGCCGTCTCATTGATTCGCCCTATAGCTAGCAGGTCAGTAATTCAATTATCGAAACATTGCCATTTTAATAATCATATTTTTTCTGCATATTTCTTTTACCTAGCCCGAGGGCGAGGTCCGAACTACAATGGCAATGCAAGCAGGCTTTTCTCTTTATTTTGTATATAATCTAATGAAGTGTACCGTGACTGTATTTTAATGTTGTGTTTGATTTTATGTTGAATAACATTGATGACAATAATAATATGAGGGTTTATTTAATTCATTATGTGAATATATATATATATATATATTATTAAATGTTGCCGTAATCGTGATTGTAATAATGATTGTAATCATGACTACATTAGTAATTGTGATTGCAATAATTACTGTAATCATGATTACATTAATATTCGTACTTGTAATCACCCTTCTCTGTAGCACACCACAACACCTTGTTGTTTGGTGCAATGTAATCATTTAAATAACAATAATTAACTACTGACAGTATGTAATGTTCACAGTTTTGCAACTATTATGGTAATTATGGAATTAGTGATATCAACTAACCCTGACAAATTATATTTCAGGCTCAGGAAAGGCAAGACAAGTAATCCCATCCTACGATGTGGGAAGGATCTGTGATGTCTATTCTGAACTGAATTGAATTGATGGAAAGTTTAGCTATGGAGATTGACCTGACACAGGTGAGTGTACTGATAGTCTGATATAGACAAATTGTGAGGCACCCACAGTACGCAACAGGTCTGAATAATAACCTGGAAAACTACAAAAATTCCCACTAAAATATTAATAACTGAATGATGTGAATGCCTTCTTATCCATATCCCACTTCTGTCAAAAAAAATGTTACCTGCAGCATCTTGCATGTCACTACACACAATTTCATTTATATTGAGACCAACATAAAATATATCAACAGTTTATTCACATAGAAAAACAATTACCAAAGAAATAAGGCTAACTAGAACGACTGAAACCAAGACTAAACATTGACTAAAAACAGTGACTTCTACCACCGGGAAATACAACCTGGAACATGGTTATCACAGTTACACACATCATTATTATACCACAACATATCAAATATACTGGTAGTTTAGCTTAGGAAATAATTAATCTTTATAAAGCCAAGGCATTTTAACTGTTTCACCATCATCATCTGTACCAATGGCAATAGACTGTTTTGATTGGACAGTAAATGTACACCAATCATGTGTAACAATATTACTTGTTCTGACAGACAGTAAACGAACACCAATCATGCATACCAATACACTACTTGTTCCTACCAACAGTAAATGTACACCAATGATCTCATTCTGGAATCTGCACCATTTCACTACTTCTTCTGACAGTAAATGTACACCAATCATGTGTATCCAATATACTACTTGTTCTGACTGAATCTACTACTTGTTCCTACCGACAGCAAATGTAAACCAAGCGTCTCATTCTCTACCAAATACACTACTTGTACTGACAGTAAATGTACACCAATCATATGTATGAATACACTACTTGTTCTGATGGATAATACTTGCACACCAACCATCTGTTCCAATACACTACTGGCACTAAATATAAACCAATACACTACTTATTCTGACTGATAGTACATGTACACCTAACATATTCAATTCACCTTTCACTCATCCAGGGGTAGAAATCAGCACACTTTCCTCTGACAGACACCCCAGTATCCGAAAGACCTCGGCTGATAGATCAGACATGAGTACTACCTGTGTCACAGTTTATGGCTGTTTGGTGTGTGGCAGGTGCAGAAAAGTGACATAAGTTTTTCTCACGAATGACAAACGTCTTCTCTTTCTCATAGGTGTCGGAGCTGCTTGAGTCACCCTCGGTTATGTCGCTGTTATCACATAGTGTGCATCATCTGCACCAATGTCTTTATTCTCACTGAATCTGATGGAAGCTTCACATAGGAGTAGTCATGATCAACGTTCATTGGTGCAATAATGTCATCCGTGACTACAGCAGCATTCGCGAAGTGTCGCACTTGAAATATCGTTACCGGATCGATTTGCATTTCAGCATCAGTTGTATGTGGTGCCACAGCAGTAGTAGCATTGATGGCACTAAAGGTGACATCAGTAATGTAAAGATTGACGGCATCACCCGTAGCGCTGGATGGTTCAAAACTAGTACCTCTACCTGTACGAACCAATGGTGAATCCTTCATCTGAAAAGATTACACATAAAGTGACTTGAAAATTTTACAAAATTCATCTTTTGCATAATAAAAATGAATCACAATGTGAGAAACTTTCTCTTGTATATATTATTTTTAGAATATAAAAGTGCCAGTGTCATATAGAATGTATAAAGTAATCAACCACAGGAAAAAGCATTTTCCCTATGGAGCCATGTTAATTCAACCAATGGGTCTTTCACTGATCTCTTAATGTTTTTAATAAATCTGTTTGGTCAGTTTGACGAATGCCACAGGTAACATAACCAAACGCATGTAACCAAAATTGTAGCATCCTTGCTCCAAAGTTATATAATCAACATTGCACTGTTTTCAATGGGCTAGGGAGGTCAAAATTATATAAGGGGTCCAAATTCCATAACAAAATATGGACCCATAGGTATACTTTTTATGGGGTTCCTTATTTTATATCTGACACTCGATTTAGATAACATAATGCATGAATATTGTTAATGGACCAAATGCAGATCTATGCTTGTGACATCTTTACCTTATAAATGCTGCACGCACACACACATACCTGCCCACACGTACGTATATATATATATATATATATATATATATATATATATATATATATATATATATATATATATATATATATATATATATTATATATATATATATGTAAATATATATATAATTATTAGGTATTATACTGAAAGCATCTGCTAGATAGTATGGTGCATTGACAAAAGCCCCTCCCGACAAAAGCCCCACAGACATAAGCTTGTTTCAATTCAATTATACTGTTCATGACTGTTGCTGTAGTACACAGAGACAAGATGTTGTCATGAATATACTTCAAGCATGTGGTCAATTCCATTCCGGTATTGGAACTGACCCTCAATTCCAGTTCCGGAATTGGAATTGACTTCAAAAATGTTTTTTAATTGGAATTTATTTTTTTCAAAATTTATTTTTTGGGAACTGGAATTGATTTTGTTGGAATTATTGACTTGATAGTGTTAATATTTACCCTTATATTTACTTATATTACTTTTAAAATCATATTTGTCTGCTATTAGCATGTCACCCTCAATCTGGTAACAGCCAGGAAGTTGTCAACATTACAGCATAGATACTGTCTACTCTGGTATTGAAACATTGTGACCAAGAACAATATAATCAAGCATTTGCATCAAAAAGAAATAGTAAGTTATTGTAACAGACAGTAAAACCAAAATCAGACCATTCAGGCCTCATTTTCTTTCTCAGTGTACAAGGTTTATTTACAGAGATTGCCAATTAAGGGCACCTGCCTGCTCATTCCCTTTGTGTGAGAGAGGAAGCCTGCCCCACTTGAATGCAGCCCCTTTTTTATCCAAGCCTAATGTTCAGCCCACAAGTTTCCCATACTAAACATGTCACTGATCACTTGTACAATGCTGTTACATGTGGCTGTAGGGTTTGCCCTTTGTAGTAATTAAAAATGTCCCCATGGAGAATATATGTTGGAGATTAGAATGTTGAAGACTTAAAATTGTTCAGTAAATTTGATGAAATATCAATGATACCACAACTGATAGCGATATAAATCTGCCTCCTAGTATATTTGCTCCCCCCAGGACATCTGCCCCTATTTTCTATGATAGTTGACAAGTGAAAATCAGTTTGCAGTTTTATCATTATTACTACAATAACATAACATTCAATGACAAGTCGAAGTCACTTTAGCCTAATGCAATGGCCTATCCCCTGGAGTGTGTATGAGATGATCTTGTCACCAGTTGTCTTCCAGGTATCATTGATAGTCAGATCAGTGGTGGAAGATGGGTTCTTGGGGTGATGCTTCCACAAACAGTGGTGGACAGTAACGAGTCAGAGATCAGCTGGTTTGGAGTGCCCCTGGTATTAGCTGCCTTAGTTTTCAGGTCCTCACGGACCTTTGCAGCTTCTATCTGTGCCGTGTCACCATCATGGTTGCAGGCAGTCTTGTTGATCACATTCTGGATCTGGAGATCAAATCAGTGACCACAGCACCCTTGCATGATTAGGATCGACGCTGGCTTCACTCCCATTGAAGAGTAATCTTGTTGGTCCCCCTTCTTGGTGTAGGGATGACACTCAAAACATAGCTTCTGACCTCCTCAGATGCTAGTAGTGATTTCCATGATGAAATTATAAGTGTTTTCTGACAACTCTGGCTTGTGCATCCAGTTTTATAGAAAAATGGAGTCACTCCAACTCTCCATGGTAAATGCAATTCAAAAGAAACCTTGTTGAGATGGCTTCTTTCAAATATCCTCAATTGTCCTAACATGTCCTGGTCCTAATGTCACTGACTTCTTCCACAATTGCAATAAAGATAATCCTTTGATTACAGGATCATCTCCAACTACATAAAGAAATTTACTTAGCTGATCTGGCACAAAGAACATTAATTGCAATTAGGGTAATATATATCTTGAATTCATGTTTAGAAATAAAAAAAATAAGTTAAAAAAAATTCTTTAAAAAAACTTACAAATAATCCAGAAGCTACGGACAGGGGGCAAATGTCCAGATTTTGAATAAGGCAAGGGGCTAATGTCTGGGGGGCAAATGACAAAGGGGCAAATGTCCGGGAGGGGGGCAAATGACCTGGACCCAATATAAACAGGGGAAACTGTTCAAAACTCAGATTAATGACCCAACTGTCCAGGGCTGTCCAAAATGTCTGGTTTTGTTAGCAAAAATCCAGGAGAGGTGTCGCAGCAGAAAGTACATATGAAATGGCTGGATGCCATTTTAAAGTTTTTTATGGCAAACCTGATATATATATATATATATATATATATATATATATATATATATATATATATATATATATATATATATATGTGTGTGTGTATGTGGGCATTTAACGAACAATAATTGTTTAATCATATGTAATTAAATATGATTGTGCACACGTGACAAATAAAACTGTGTTAAAACAAATTGGATTTGAATTTTTCTTTAGCCTACGATTTTAACAGTTGGAATTTATTTTTTGCAAGGCGGAATTAGAACTGATTTTTTGGAATTGACAAAACAGAATTGACCCCATGCCTAATATACTTCCTTCATATGTATAGCTTGTACTAATACTATTGTGGGTTGCCGACAGTTGCCCCTCCCCCACGATATTCATTACAGTGTTATCAGTCGTGTTAGAATAAAATGTAATTAATACATCTCTTTATGAACTTCTGGTTATTACATGTGGGTTTAATCTGATCAATAAAGCAAATTAATTTTATATAATTTTGCCTTATTGTCAAGTCACAAGAATTCAGACAGAAATTGTAAAGTGTCATTATAGAAAGCAGACATGTAATCTGACAGTGTTCAACTGGGTAGATGACGATGCCTTAGTTTCCTTTCCAGCTAGACATTGCATGGGTGAAATGCATTTTACTTAAATATTTAAATACTTTTTAAAAGTTTTTGTAACTGCATTTCCACTTAATCACAATGAAAGTATTTGTTTATTTAAATATTTCCATAAAGAATTTGAAATGTAAACAGCAACAGTAGGCTTCTGTTGCACTATAGTCTATATATACTGTCTTTTCGTCGTGTTTCTCCCATGCATCTAACCCCCCCAGGCTTAGCCTTACGCTTGCCGCTTGCTCTCTAGGCATTTAGAACACAGGAGTATGAGACTTAATTATTATGACTGTCAATAAATAATATCAAATTATTTTCTTGAATAATTTTGCCTAGTACATACGCCATGGCCCATGTTACAAGGCTGCAGTATATCCTGTAGCACTTACTGAGTTATTGTTATTGATTTGAGTACGGCCACGTATTGACGGTACATCGTCATCTGATCACGTCGAAAATAAATCGGCGGATTGGAAAACACTCGTAATTATATCAAACTATTAACACTTACTCGCACTTTATCGTATTCATACATTTCGATTTACTGTGGGTCATATATATGCTGACGTTGAAGCACAGCTGTGCTTATTGAGGTGGAACTATATTGTAATCGTAGTGATAAGTCACAATGGTAACGGTAATCCAATTTACTAACCTGGTTTCGGCTCGTCGCTTCCTACGCATCGCTCTGCCCTCTGATATCTGACGTTTCCTTGTCGCAGAATAGTATGTAGATGCATGGTCATATGCAGAAAAAAGATCTAAGATAGAACGGTGTCTTTGACCAAGAATGACATCTTGATGCTCATCGTCTGTCCATGCTCATCACATACGTCTTTTGTCTTGTAATCTGCATCGGAAAAGTGGTCACTCGCAGAGCCTGCGGCTGGCGGACACGGCAATTTCCGCATTTGCAACCACCTTTTCCGCTGCAAATTCTTCCTCGAAAGTCGATCAAAAGTTTTTTCCTTGCATTTGTAGTACTAGTTGATATATCGAGGAGCCATCCAGTGCACACCAGTTTTCTTTTTATTCGATTTTCCATGCGTTTCGGCCGTTTTTCCGAGAGGTTTTTACTGGGTGAACGCGGTGCCAGGAGCTCGTACTCAAACCACTCTGCCGCTGAGCCCCCCGCAGAGCAATATGGCGCCGCCCAGCGAAGATAATGGCAAAGTTTAAAAGGATATTACAAAATTACCGTGGCGTTGCGCCCATCATATAAGGGTGATATATACTGTAAATGGTATGTTATTATGTTTGGGCTATGGTTGTACGAGTGCTTCACCCCCCCCCCTTTAAAGCGAGGTCATGCTTTACAAATATGTTATGTTTTTTGGAAGAAATCACTAAGTGGATAGACGTGGGATCGCCAGTAGATATTATCTACTTAGATTTTCAGAAAGCTTTTGACAAAGTGCCACATCAAAGATTACTACTTAAATTAAAAGCCCATGGTATCGGGGATAGCATAACTGACTGGATAGAACAATGGCTGACTGACAGAAGACAACGAGTTGTAGTAGATGGAGAAGTTTCAAATTGGAAATCGGTTTTGAGTGGGGTACCTCAAGGATCAGTATTAGGACCTATATTATTCTTAATTTATATCAATGACTTGGACGACAGTATAACAAGTAACGTACTGAAATTTGCGGATGACACAAAACTGTTTAGAAAGGTTAATACTGATGGTGATAAACAACATTTACAAAACGATCTAGACAGATTAGTGAAATGGTCTGAGAAATGGCAGATGATGTTCAATTTTGGGAAATGTAAATGCCTACATACAGGACATAGGAACTTGAATGTAAACTATAAAATGGGAGATACTGTTCTGGGTACTACTGTAAAAGAAAAAGACTTAGGAGTTACAATAAGCGCTGATATGAAAGTTTCAGAGCAGTGTGGTATTGCAGCTTCAAAGGGTAATCTAATTCTTGGATTGATTAGAAGAAACATAACATACAAGGGAAAAAAGTTAATTATACCTCTTTATAAAGCAATAGTTAGACCTCATTTAGAATACTGTATACAAGCATGGAGACCATATCGTAAGAAGGATATAGATACGCTTGAACGCATACAAAGGAGAGCAACTAAAATGATTCCAGAACTTAGAGACCTTAGTTATGAAGAACGCCTGAAAGAATGTGGTTTAACAACTCTAGAGACAAGGAGGTTAAGAGGAGATCAGATTGAAGTTTTTAAGATATTGAATGGGTATGAAAATATTGATAGAAATATGTTTTTCTCACTCAAGAAGGATAGCAGAACTAGAGGACATGAGGTAAAATTAGTAAAGGATCAATGTAGATTGGACATCAGGAAGCACTCGTTCTCACAGAGGACAATAAATGAATGGAACAAATTGTCTACAGATTGTGTAACTGCTAGCAGCGTGAATATATTTAAAAACAAGGTTGACACATATCTCAGGACGGCGGGCTATAAGTAGATGAACATTGTTGGACACTCGATAAGCCAATGGCTTCCTTGTCCACTTGCCATCTGGGCCTTTGGCTTGGATGGCAAATCTTGTTAAATCTTGTCTTGCGACGAAGAAAATGAAGCGTCACAGTCACCTTACTGCGTTGGAATGGTACAGGTCGTCCGGTATGGTCACTTATAGCGAACAGGATCATACCGAATTCTTTGAGCAGCAACGATATGTATTGGACGTTTTCGAAATGTCTCGAGATCGTCATACCGTGCAGTTGATAGATCGGAACGATCCTCAACAGCGGCATGAGACTGTCGCCGATGATATGAGACTCCACGACGTCCGTGTAGCCGTAGAGAGTATCAAGCCCTTGGTTCATGTCCACCACAGCATCACCTTCTTTACGGTAAGTGTACAAGTCAGTCGATTTGAGGGTGGCCCGCGGATTGAGACCTAGCCGGCGTGGTCCACCTCTCTGGAAGATGTACTCGTTATCTGCCACATGATGACAGACGGAGCGAGACCTAGCAGGAGTTCCAGTTCAGTTTCGCCTTTACAGTATCCGTCGACATGTTCACCAGAGCCTTGTTGACGTGCTGCATCAACCGGTTAGTTCCGTAGAAATACCCAGCATCGATCATAACGCTCGACAGGACATCTCTAGAATCGTGTTCACCGAGGTGGAACGTAGCGTCGGTCCCTCTAACGTTGTACCAACTGTGCGGGTACTGTATCTCCAGCAACCCGCATTCCCAGTCGACGTGCAGAATTATGCGTCGAGGTAAGGCCGTGACGTATCGAGTCAACGTGTTTTCGGGATGCACCTGCATCGACGCATTGCTAGGTAACGTCATGTAGAAATCAGTCGTCATTTCGTTTCACAGTCGGATTGGGCAGCAGGTAACCCAACGAACTTCTCAATAGCGCCGTCCACAGGGTAGAGTCGTCGTGGCCGATCGTCAGATTGTAGATGCTGACCACGACGATCGTGTATAAGACGAGGACCTGACACAGAAAAACGATCCCCGCCTTGGGACAGTCGGCGCCGAAGAGATGCCATCGAGTGCTACCGTCGTATCTGCTCTGTGCGTCCGTAACGTCTTCCTATACGACGGTGGCGGATGTCGTTTCCTCGTCGTCGGTCATCGTTCGAATGATGTTTCGATCGACGCGGGACTACCTTTTAAACCGACCGAGCGCCTTGGCATCGATCCCGCTGTATTAATTGGAGGGGTATCCGAACCACTTCACCAACGCCTCCGTTCGCTTGCCCACCTTCCGCCGCTGCAGCTCCGACTCAACGCGGTACAGTTTAACTTTACGTACTCTCTCCTTCTGAAGTTCCGTTTCGTAGAAGGACCCGTCCAGCATCTCTCTGAAATCGTCGGTCAATCGGTACAGGGGCGGATCGGAGGAACGAACCTCGTGTATGGTAAAGAGCTCCTCGCTCCAATTCGCCATGTAGTCTTTCACGAAATGGTACTTCGCTTTACGGATGCGCATGCGATCCGCTACTCGAAACGTTGGTACGCCCTGACCGTCGTCACCGTACAAGCGCTGCCACAGCTGCTCCTGGTTCGACGGGTTCACAGATCCTGGACGGAACGGTTCAGGAATGCCTATGCTGCGATGGTGGGTGTAGTTGTTCAATCGAGTAGTCCTGAAGCACGTCAATGTTTCGTCGTCTGATGTTTCGTAAAATATCGCTATATGCGTCTTTTCAGAGTTTGATTGAACCTTTCGAAGACACTCGCCTTGGTCTCCTCGTTGTGAATGGAGTAATGATGGAAGCCGTACTTCTTCAACAGACCCTGGACGGAACGGTTCAGGAATTCCAGTCATTTATCTGTCTGCATCGTCGTCGTACAGTCGTTGACGAACAGGTTTTCCAGTGCCGCCACCAACGACGCTGCCGACTTCTTTTTTGAGTGGAACGCACTAGGCGACCTTCGAGAAGACATCGATTATCGTGAGTTGAAACGTTGTACCGTCGTTGTCTTTTTCAGTCCGACCAATCAAGGAGAACGATCTGCCACTGTTGGTTGCTTCCTCCCACGACGAAGTAACGCCTCTTGAAACGACGTCGCAGCGGTTTGTGCAGGTCTACGCATCCTGTTCGATCAACCATTGTTCGACGGCTATTTTTCGGCACGCAAGCGACGCGTCGCAAGGCGTCGACTCCACCGTAACTTCTCGCCTTCTTTGCGTCGAAGTAGATGTTTTTGAGGTGATTGACGAGTGACGACACCTTGCTCGTTGGGATCAAAGTATCTGTCGTAGATGACTATCTGATAATACAGCCTCCGCTCCCTGTCCATGAGTGGTCGCGACATCTCTATTCCACTGCTGTCGTTGCGTTGTTGTTGTCGACTGCTGACGAACGAAGAGTGACGAGTACACTGATGTAGACAAGAATAGACTCCACCACGACAACGATGATGACTGTAGAGCAACAGTCCATGATAGTGCCAGTTCAGTAGTGGAAAGAGGAATCGTACAAGCAGAATATGAACGACGAAATCAGCGATCGTATACAGCGCTGTGCAAAGGAGTTCCAAGATCAACATGTGACACGCGTCCGCTATCATAGTAATAACGTCGGTCCGATAGCGCTATTCGTCCGGTATGCTTGAACGTGGCGTGGGTGGAGTCCCCTGGCGTAGGTAGTGAAGCCTGTCGACATTATCGCTCAACTACACGGGTAGGTTGATTCGACTGAGCTGCTGTGCAAATTATTGCCACCCCACGGGATCGCTCTTTCGCCTCTTTCTTAAAACGATCGTTCACGATATCCGTCATGTTGCTTCCGGATACCGGCACGGCGTCGTGTATCAATTCCACGCGACGTTTTTTGAGACGCTCCATCAACCGTATTGCCATGGTCTGCATGGTCTTGGGAACGGCGGCGATAACGTCGTCGTCAACGATGACTTTCGAAGGAAGAGTCGGTGCATCGCCGTCGTTCACGTCGACCACGCGCGTCTGTTGTTTGACGCGTCTGTCGGTCAAGGAGTTGTACCGCTGCAAGACCCGATTGTACAACTGCGCCTTTCCCCCGTCGTACAGATCGGTTCTTTCGCGGATGGCATGACTTTATCGAGAGTGTCCGTCGGCGGCGGAGGCGATCGAAGGTCTCCAGCAACCGCGGTTCCATCAAGGCCAATTAATGCGCGTGCTCCATGTCTCTATCTTACCAGTTGTCCGAGCAAGGGGACAAGAACCGTGCTCGCCAACGGAAGGAAGGCCGACAGAAAGCCACCGTTCTCTAGGAACTCTTTCTTCTTTTTAGCCGACGTCTTCTTCTTACTCAACGTGCGCATGTAATGTTTGTACTTTTTTAGTTTCTTCTTGTGCACCTTAGTCAAATGAACTTTTCATTTCAAGATTTGTAGGCGCACTCGGCGAGACAGCAGAGGAAACCAGCGTTGGCGATGATAGCCTTGCGTAGATTTATGTTCTTGTGTCTGTTTAGCATCTGCAGACACAACGTGTGCCCTTTAACGTGTTCGGACATCGTGCATCAAATGAAGTCTAGCGTATTGCACTAGATTGTTTTATAACTTCGGCAGGAAGACGTACTAAACAGCGTCGTCTGGAAAGATGCTAATGGGTAAGCGCAGATCGTTGGGCGTCTCCTGTTTCAGATATATCAGCAGATAGCCGAACGGCACATACATCTATCGCGTCAAGTGCGATATCTGCGACTTATCACGGGGATTCTTGAACACCACCATGTAGTGAGCGTTCAGACTGATGGTGCGAGTCTCCTTGTTTTTAGGGAATAGGTTCTGGACGAGCAAGCCCTCCGCGAACTGCAAGTCGGGTAGGTTTATCGTCGCGTACGCGGTTTGCCATTCCCCGTAGTTCCACGTCGTTTTCTCGGGTGGAGCGTCGATCATCGTCGACGGGTGACGTAACAGACGCGTCACGAAAGTGTTCTTGCCGCATCCCGGCGGTTTATATTTTAGAATGTTCCAACATTCAACTGCGGTCTTATTCCTCAGCATGTTATACAAATCTAACTTTGCTAAGCATTTTCTGATATATTTATATTTACCTTTGTGGAAGTTTCTCATGTATTTGTTTTATTTGAACTTACTGATTTTATTTTGATGTCAAAAAGTATTTGATTATGATCACTGTTACACAATGGCTCGTGTATTTTGACATTGTCTACTAATTCATGTTGTGAAGACAAAACTAAATCTAATACATTCTCTCAACTGGTTGGTTCTAACACGTGTTGGGTAAGGAATCTATCCTGAATTAAAAGTAGAAACTGTTGGTCCTCACCCAGGGTGCTCTCTAGGGATGCTCTATAGGGATTTCCACTCCGTTGTTAAAATATCCCATTTTGATACATTCCCCAGTACTCACTTTCTTTATAGCGTTTTGTATTTTTCTGTTATCCTCTTCGTTTATGTGTGGTTTTTTTTTACTTATTATCTAAGCGCCTTGCATTTAAGCACACGCATTAATAGCCAGCTTCAAAAATGTTTTGCGGACATTTTTTTACTGGTTTATATGTACTAGTGGCCTCTTGTACTGTTTGAGGCACCTCTAAGTAACTTCCTGCGCTTCTAGTAAAAACAATGTTTGCAATCAACAATTTTTTTATGCTTCCCATCCCACTTTCGACTGCTGCTGATAGTTCACCAGCAAACACTGTTGCACCCTTTACACTATGATGAAGCCCGGCCTTGATATCCCTGTCCCCTGCTTCCATTACCGGTAGAATCCATTACAGAATTATATGTTCAACCCATGTCTGCTTAGCTCGTATAACTAACTGCCTGTATTTCCTTTCTATGACAGTTGCACCCCCTGTGCAGTTAATACGTACGTGTACAAAAATAGAACCTCCCTTGCCCGGACCCACAATTTTTTCCACCCTCTCTGTGACAGCCTTTATTTTTGCCTCTGGAAAGTAAAACCACCATATCGACCCCTTTGCTTAGTGCTCTGTCAGTCTTCCTGGTTATCGGATCCCCAGCAAACACTCTCTCACCCCTTCTATCAATACCTTAGAGTAGCTCTTGCGTCGGATCCCTTCCGTCGCATTTTGTCCAGCAGTCGTGTCAACTGACAGCATGTTGACCATCTCCTTCTCGCCCATCAACATGTCACCGTTCCTCCCGTCTCTTCCCTCCCGTCTCCTTCCCTACCGTCTCCTTCGCTCCAGTCTCCTTCGCTCCCGTCTCATTCACACCCGTCTCTTTCCCTCTCATCTCCTTCGCTCCCACCGTCTTCACTCCCGTTTCCTTCCGCTCAGTGTCCTTACGTCCAGTCTCCTCCCATGCTCTCTCGTCACTTCCTGTCAGCCTCTTCCCAGGCTGAGATGAGCTTTCCGTAGCATCTCTCTCATCACCTTCCCCCACTTTAGCATCCACTGTCCCCCTTCCGGTATCACTGGCACAACCCACCTCTTCCCTTCTCTCCAAAGGTACAATCAGCTGCCTCAGCCGTTCCATCTCCACCTCTATTCCCTTCATCTTCGCACATACCCTAAACTAAAAACTAAAACTTTCCGCCTGGACCTAAGCCCAGGACTTCTCAGGACTTGGCCCAGGACTTGACGAAGTCTACCGAGTTACTACAACTCCCGCATACTAAATGCCTGGTGGCCTTTACCTGCTTTGGACGGCGCCATTACAGAATTTAAATAGTGTTAGATTAATATTATGGTGTTTTCACCTTGCTACTTTAGTCTTGAATAAGGCTGTTTTTGTGAACACTTTATTTTAAATTAATTAAGTAACTGGCTTATTTAGGTTGTATTATATTGACAATAATTATATTATCCTTGCTAATTTTGTTCTATCTACTAAGCTCGCATGAGCCAAAAAACCTGCCACCTACCGAAAAAAAGAACAATGTGTAAACAAAACAATAGGACTTGGTGTATACCAACTTACACTAAAGTTAGTTCTTTTTACCGTGTAATGTCATATATTACCTTATGTAAGTAATTTATGTAAATTTATCACTTTATCTTATATATATTCAACAATGTATACGATAGATTGATACACCAATTTAATTCACGAACTGTAAACAAACCCCTTTCATCTAATTCTAATTCTCATGATGGTACGACAATTTTGGCTATAGTCTACGTCGGAATGAGGGGGCATGGAGTCTACATGCTATATAGGCCGCATTAGGTGCGGCTGAATTCGTTTATTGTTCCAGCTCGCACTTGAGGCTCACTGCGTGTGTTCCCTTTAAGTATTGTCTTTACAAAATAGGAATTTTGGAATTGGACTGTGTGGGCTGCAGGCAAAGTACTTGGATTTATTGTTTTGATGTTTTTCAACGATGTTAACAATGATATAATCTGTAAACAGTTTCGGCTTCACTTGTCGTTTCTTCGGTCTTTGGGAACGAAAATATTTATCAGGAGGTATGGCCGGCACACAGCCATCGACTATTCTGCACAAGAATTTGAGACGCTTGTCTCGCCGTGGGCTTTGTAGACTGTTTAGTCTAAGGTTTTTAAGCATAGTGGACACATACCCATCGCGCCTTGAACGGTGGTCGACAAGGATGAAACGGGCGGCGTAGAATTTGAGTCCGAGAATTGCTATAACAAGTTTATGTATAATATAAGTGTAGCAGTAATTCTTATTCTAATCAATATTCCACTCTTTCTGACAATTCACTATCCTATATTAATTCTTAATTCAACACATATGCATACTCTTTCATGCGCCCCAAGCACCACAGTCCCATGTTATCCCCATAAGGGGCTGTTTGGAGTAAGCAAGATGAAGACTGAAGAATTCTCGAAATGTTTTCGCACGCTGACTTCCCTGCCGGAGTCGTACGGAACTAACTTAAACTAAAATACTGTCTCTGACTAAATGGTAACAAAAACTGTTTCCTAATTAACAAGATTTGTCATCCAAGCCAAAGGCCCAGATGGCAAGTGGACAAGGAAGCCATTGGTTTATCGTGAGTCCACCAATATTCATCTACGTGTAACCCGCCCTCCTGAGATCTGTGTCCACCTTGTTTGTAAGCATATTGACGTCACTGGCAGTTACACAACCCGTAGACAATTTGTTCCATTCATGTATTGTCCTATGTGAGAAAGAGTACTTCCAAATATCCAATCTACACCGATCCTCTAATAATTTTACGTGATGTCCTCTATCTTTCTTGAGTAAGAAAAACATATTTCTATCAATATTTTCATACCCATTCAATATCTTAAAAACTTCAACCTGATCTCCTGTTAACCTCCTTGTCTCTAGAGTTGTTAAACAACGTTCTTTCAGACGTTCTTCATAACTAAGGTCTCTAAGTTCTGGAATATTTTTTTTTTTAGTTACTCTCCTCTGTGTACTTTCAAGCGTTTCTATAGCCTGCTTATGATATGGTCTCCACGCTTGTATACAGTATTTTAAATGAGGTCTAACTATTGCTTTATACAAAGGTATTTTTAGTTTTTTCCTTTTATGTTATGTATCTCCTTATCAACCCAAGAATTTGATTGCCCTTTGAAGCTACAATTCCACACTGTTCCGAGACTTTCGTAGCAGCACTTATTGTTATTCCTAAGTCCTTTTCTGTTACTGTAGTACCTAGTATCTCCCATATTTTAGCTTATATTCAAGTTCCCGTGTCCTGTATGTAGGCATTTACAGTACCCCAAATTCAATAACATCTGCCATTTTCAGACCATTTAACTAATTTATTTAGATAGTTTTGTAAATGTTGTTTATCACCATCAGTGTTAACCTTTCTAAACACCTTTGTGTCATCTGCAAATTTCATATATATATATATATATATATATATATATATATATATATATATATATATATATATATATATATATATATATATATATATATATATATATAGATATATTTTTTTTTTTTTTTTTTTTTAAATTATAAAAGTCCTAATACTGATCCTTGTGGCACCCCACTCAAAACTGATTTTCAGTTGAAACCACTCCATCAACTACAACATGCTGTCGTCTGTCGTTTATTCCATCCCCTATACCATGAAATGGCACTTTGTCAAAAGCTTTCTGAAAATCTAAGTAGATAATATCTACTGGCGATCCCACTTCTATCCACTTACTGAATTCTTAAAAAAAAACATAACATATTTCTTAAGCATGACCTCGCATTTAGGAATCCATGTTGAGATGAATCTAATAATTTATGCTTAACAAGGAAGTCCACCATATGGTTTTAGATTAACCTTTCTAATTATTAAAAAAAGCACTGACGTTAAACTCTCTGGTCTGTAATTCTCTGACTTATTTCTCAAACCCTTTTTAAATAATGATTTTTTGGTCCTCACCTCTTGTACTCTCTAGAGATTTCCATTGTATGTGTACATGGTTAAAATATCCCATTATGATACATTCTCCTTTACTGACTTCCTTTATAGAGTTTTGTACTTTTGTGTTATCCTCTTCTTTTATGTTTGGACTTCGGTAAACTAATCCCATAGTTAATGTTGATTTCCTGAAACTATTTAGTGCCAAACAGCTTCATCGCAATCTGCTTCCCTTTCTAATTTTACTTCATAAGCCTGAATAGATTATTTAACATATAAAATAACTCCCCTCCCCTTTTTCCTATTCGATCTCTTCTAAATATTACGTATTCTGTCTGTCCTAATTCAGCATCTATTATGTGGGCACATGATTCGGTTATACCAATTATGTGAAGGTCAATATCTTCTATCATAATGTTTAATTCGTTTTTCTTATTTACTATGTTCCTTGCATTTAAACACACGCATTTATAACCAGCTTCAGATATGTTTTCCGGAAATTTTTTACTGGTTTGTTTGTACTAGTGGCCTCCTGTCATGCTTGATGCACCTCTAATTAACCCCCATGCGCTTATAGTTTAAACAATGTTTATTACCAAATATATTTGTTATGCTACCCATGCCAATATCTACAACTGCTGAAAGTTTATCTGCAAATATTGTTGCCCCTTTCCGGTTAGATGAAGCCCTTCTAATATATTTCTATAATAAGTTTATGTATAATTATGTAATAATAATACTTATTCTAATGAAAATTCTACGCTCTTTCTGACAATTCACTGCACCAAATTCAAAACACTGCTGCACCAAGATTCTCCAGTCAAGCAACATATCTTCTTCTTCTTCTTCCTCACAAGTGCGTAACCCCACCTGTCGCACTGTGGTGACGATATACAACGTGAATGTGTTGGCTATGTGCATCGTGAATGTGGTGACTATATAAAACATGGAGTGTGCTGTTTAAGAATCTGTTTAAGATATCTGCTAAAATGTGACTAAATTAGGTTTAGAATAAACTAATAATAAGTTAAACGTTGTGCTAATTACTTAAGCGTCCACGCTGGCCAACCATCACTTGAAGGTGTTTAGAGTTGTAACCAGCTGGGAAGAAATACTATACACATCTGTCCTGCAGTAGGGGACGAGATAGTGTACGTTGTGACCTCTTGTGATGAGTGTAGCAGGATGTGATAACATGGCTACTGGGATGCCTATGAGATGATGTACGACACGGTACATCATGACTATCCTGTAGTTGTCCTTCTGTGTTGCTTGGATTCCCAGCAGAGTCTACTGATCATCTTAGTTGTACTAAGGTTTGACCAGATCTTGTAACAATGTGCCTTGATGTTGGTTGGACAGCTAGAGAGGTTTTCCCTGAGGAAAGCAAAGGTGTAGTTGGCCTTCTTCGTGATAGCATCGACATGGGAAATCCAGGACAAGTTCCCTGCTATTGTAACTCCAAGGTACTTTCCTGTTTCACAAGAGTCAAATTGCTACCATGGATGGCATAGGTGGCTGCAATAGGATTCCGTTTCCTAGTGATTCTGATGGCCTCATACCTCACATTAGCTTGGATTGAATGCGGTCTTCCAGTCTTTCTCCCACTGTTGCAGTTTGTCGATGTCGTCTTGCAGGATCTGGCTATCACGTATCGTCTGTATCTTGCTGTCATGTATCGTCTGTATCTTGCTGTACAAGTAGATGTCGTCTGGGAAGTGTCGGGAGATGGAGTCGATCTTCTGTGACATGTCATTTACGTGTATAAGAACAAGAGGGGTCCGAGTATACGTCCTTATGAGACTGGGGTGACTGGTGTAGGACCGGATGCCAGTCCTTCTCAGAGTACTCGTCGGCTTCTACCAGCAAGGAAGTTCTTGCTCCACGTGAGGAGGTTGCCCCTCATCTGGTGTCGTGCCCTAGTGTAGTGATGCTCGGAAGATTAACGTAACTGCTGGGTCAATTTCTGGTACGAAATCATTCAGAGGTCTGGTCGGAAAGTATATTAAAACTGACCTCTGACTAAATGTTAACAAAAACTGTTTCCTAATATATGCCTATAATAAGTTTATGTATAATATATATGTAATAGTAATAGTTTTTCTAACGAATATTCCACGCTTTTTATGCCAATTCACTGCACCAACTTCAAAACATTGCTGCACCACGATTCTCCCGCCAAGCAATATATCTTGAAACGTCATTCATCGTGTGCATAATTGTTTAGCAAGTATAGCTACCCGTTCTTATCTTTCCTCTCTCTCAGTACCACTTCTTAAATCATTGCAATGGTTCCCTGTCCGATGTCACATTATTTTTTAAATCTGTACAATTACCTATCAAGCATTTTCATCTAAGCAACCAACATATTTACATTCACTGCTCACTCCTGCAAGACAGCCCAGACATCTTCGATCAATCTAATTATAATCTACTTTTTGTTCCCAGTGTTAAGACAAATGTCGGATCTAGAGCTTTTCGGTTGCTGCACCGAGTATATGGAACTCACTCCCTGTTAGTGTTAAATATGTAGGAAATATACCAACATTTCGACGTCAACTAAAACCCACTTGTTTAAACTTGCTTATCCTCCATTGGCACAGCCTCGCAGCGTACCAATCCACTTTTTACAACTGGAACTGCCCCGCGTTAAAAACAAAAAAAAAACACACACAAAAATTTACAAGAGAGCGAAAGGTTGTAAACAATTACAGACAACATAATAATGCCATGTGCGATTGGTTTCCTATGCGCTATCCTTCCGTTTCAAATGAAAATTTACTTGTGTACTTACGTAGCTTAAAACTTCGTAAATAATGATTACGTCATTATTGAGGCAGTTCACGTAAACAAACCAGGAACGCAAAAAGGAAAGACCACGGTGGCGCGTGAAGATGAAAGATGAGTTTATGAAACAATCCAATGGTAGACATTAGCGTCGCCGTTGTCTTTTCATTGTTGACCGTTTTACTGTGCAAAGTCGCATTGTGCCAGAATAAATGCAAACCGAAGGACTGTATTGATCTGAAATGCTACCGGGTATCAACGGCGCACGATGGGCCTCACACAGTCTACCCGGGTATCGCCAAACTTCCGACGAAGCTAAACGTTTCGTGTGACCAACTTGCTCACGGTGGCGGGTGGACGGTGTTTCTGCGCAGATGTTCGAAAACTGGTACGACTAACTTCTCTCGGAGTTTAGAAGATTACAAAAATGGTTTTGGACTCCAAGATGGGCCTGATTCAGAATTTTATCTGGGCAACGAAATTATTCATCAACTCACAGTGAACTACCCGTCCAAAAATGGCGAATTACGGATTGAAGGCGTTACCTTCCATGGGATCACCGCCGAGTTATCGGCTAATATGTTCAGTTTGGATACGGAGGCGAATAAATACGCGTTTCGCTTAGGCACAGAACATGACAATAGCAATGTATCAGCCGGTGTACTTATTTATCACAAAGACAAGGCGTTCACGTATGGAAGTGCCTACTGCCGAGAAAGTTACAATGGAAATCCATTTTGGTATAACAGTTGCACCTATTTCTACATGTTTGGAATACACAGTAATAAGACCATAATTAGTGGTTCAGGACGTATATACATATTGTCGGCAGCAGGGGTAGATCATATACTACAACGAGGTTTAATGATGATTCGACCATACAAAGACACTCGGCAGTGTGACAACCCATGCAAGAATGGCGCGACGTGCAAGTACGTAGCTACCGACGACACACACCTCTGCGTCTGTCCGCAGACTCACTGCGGCGCCGTGTGTGAAAAGGAGAACCTGTGCAAGAACGGCGGTACATGTCTGTATGATGCGGCTACCAAAAAGTATTCGTGCAAGTGTGCGGGAGGCATCTCAGGCAAAATCTGTGCTGACATCACATCCAGCGAGGTGTCAGGCGCTGACAGCACATCAACTGAGGCAGCAAGCGGCAAAGTAAAGATGTTGATTCCAATTAGTAGTTCTATCCTTCTGATCGTCCTCATCTGTTTGGCTGTTGCTGGATTTATGATCTATAAAAGGAATAAGAAACAAGAAGAGGAAAAAGAGGAAGAAGAACGTCAGAGGAAACTGGAGGAAGAACAGGAAGAACAAGAGGAAGACGATTATGGTTTCTTCGGTATGTTTGGCATGTGACATTGACGTTGACGGATGTGTCCATTGCATATGACGTTGACGGATGTGTACTTCGCATATTTGATGTATGCTACGAATTACAGTAGACTGCTGCGCCTGTAATTCTAATTGGACAACGCTGTGTTTGTTGCGGTTTTATTCATTTAGTTATGCATTTAATAAAATCAATATTTTTGATTCGTACGCTAGTTTATGGGTATATTTCAACTGAACTGCAACGGAAAAGGAATGTGGACATTGTCATGTATCAAACAGTCAGCAGAATTTGAGTGCCGGCAAAACGCTTTTCAAAATACCAACCTGTTGCATCCCAACCCCTGGAAGAACGTCTCCGAGATCTCATGTGCGCAAAGGGATGATGTTGCATTTGAGTGGCTTGGAGAGGCGGTATGATTCGAATAATATGTATATGTATTGCAGCATAGGTTGTACGCAGCAAATGTTGCTCTTTGCATTTCGTGACTTCTGAGGATACAGTATTGTGGTGTGCCCGTCTAGGTATGTGACTATCACGTCACACATATAGACCGAGAAAATATAACAACGGTCGTTGATTGAATAACACATGCATTCAAACTTTTAGCGTGAGTGTCTTCTTTTCGATATGTGCATCCATCATTCGATAATCGTAAGTTTTTCACCGAAAACAACTGTCCTAACAATATGTTTGCAATACATTAATAATCTTGAAGGTCCCTCGTCAATTCTTTTGAAGGTCCCTCCTCAATTCTATTGAAGGTCCATCATAAATTATTTTGAAGGTCCCTCCTCAATTCTCTTGAAGGTTCCTCCTCAATTCTCTTAAAGGTCCATCCTTAATTCTCTTGAAGGTCCCTCTTCAATTCTCTTGAAGGTCCCTCCTAAATTATCTTGAAGGTCCCTCGTCAATTAACTTGAAGATTCCTCAGTAGTATGTATGAGAGTTTCGACCCCCTTTTGAGGTGGAGATTGAGGTAGAGATAAAGTCGTACCATGTGTTAAAGTATAGAAGGGAAGCGAACATGTTGAGGAAGCTCCTCACGTAACAGCTGTTGGCGAAATTCGGCTGGAGTGGTTTGGCGGGTACCTCTCGTCCGTCCACATACACGGCAAGGAAGTTGATGTCGTTATGCTTGGCGTTAAATGGGTTCTTGGCGTATGAACCGTTGCACGCGTCGTTGTCGATGCAGCAGAGCGCCAGTCAGGGTACCGACGAACAGGTTATCGTGTTTGTGCGACCGGGCCCCACGCGGAATGGAATAGACTTTGCAGTCGACGGTACGCATCGGATACTTGACCGTGCTCTTCTCGAACGCTTTGATGTGCGCCATCTGCACGGCTGAACTCAGGGTGGCTTTCTTTGCGAACTAGGTGGATTTGACGAACTGGATCTTGTAATCAGGGTTTAAACCATCGGCCATGAACACGAACGCGTCCTAGCTGCGTACCGGTCGTATCGTTACATCGACATCTTTGATCAGGAAACGATCTAGTAGGAACAGGTCCACGTGGAGTCATTCCATCATCGCGACGACGTGATTCTGCGAGATGTGCGTTCGTCGTGCCAAGAACCGCTAATTCGCTGCTACGCCGTCAACGTCGATAGCGTCCATGCGATCGGCCGTGTCTTTGTACCACAGTTGACTCAACAGTTGCGACTTCCTTGCCTCGGTACCGTAACTCAGTAGCGTCTCGATATAAGCACGATACGCGTACGTGTTGGGCGAAGGGGTCACGAGCAAACCGTTCGTGCAGACGTCGACTTGACTGAACAGCGAATGCAACCATTTATACACCGGACCCAACACGGCGGCCGGATCGAGATCGGCCCCGGCAGCAGTGATCACCTTCGTTTTCACGATCAGGTAAGTGTTGGCGAGATCCAGGTAATCGTCTCCCGCTCCCGGTGGTAAGAATTCGATCGGTCCACCCGAGCCGAGTGAAGCCGTCTATTGATGTTCCACCCATTGACTGTGAACGAAGCTGGTCTTAGACGGCGGCACGCCAAAGAGATCGATATCGCTATTGACCCCTCGCACGATTGTCTATGAACGAACGCCATCGTCGTCGTCGATCACGTCGGCTGTCCTCATCTGACGGTGCATCTGTGCTGTACTGAAGCGCCGATACGCGATCGTGCGTTTTGTACATTGCCGTTTCGGCGGTCGCACGCCGGGAGGAGGAGGAGTCGACAACAGTCCACTCAGCAGGTCCTTCCCGGCCTCCGTTGCATGTCTTTTGGCGGCTGTTTTTATGTTCTGACTGGACATGACATCGTCGGCAATGTGAACGCCATTCTTCAAAGCTCGTTTTCCCAACGTCACGGCGCCTCGTTTGATGAGCGGCATGGCCCTACGGAGCAGACCGCCAAGCACGCTTCCCAATCTTTGTCCACACTGTACACGAGCACCGACGAAGTAGGGCAGCGGGCCACCCGCCTGTCGCGCGCAATAGTAGCTACAATTCATTTCAGAACAGACCGGTCTTGCGACGAAGAAAATGAAGCGTCACAGTCACCTTACTGCGTTGGAATGATACAGGTCGTCCGGTATGGTCACTTATATCGAACAGGATCATACCGAATTCTTTGAGCAGCAACGATATGTATTGGACGTTTTCGAAATGTCTCGAGATCGTCATACCGTGCAGTTGATAGATCGGAACGATCCTCAACAGCGGCATGAGACTGTCGCCGATGATATGAGACTCCACGACGTCCGTGTAGCCGTAGAGAGTATCGAGCCCTTGGTTCATGTCCACCACGGCATCGCTTTCTTTAAGCTAGGTGTACACGTCAGTCGATTTGACGGTGGCTGACGGACTGAGACATAGCCGGTGTGGTCCGCGTCTCTGGAAGATGTACTCGTTATCTGCCACATGATGACAGACGGAGCGAGACCAAGCAGGAGTCCCAGTTCAGTTTCTCCTTTACAGTATCCGTCGACATGTTCACCAGGACCTTGTTTACGTGCTGCATCAACCAGTTAGTTTCGTAGAAATACCCAGCATCAATCGTACCGCTCGACAGGACATTTCTAGAATCCTGTTCACCGAGGAAGAACGTAGCGTCGGTCTCTCTAACGTTGTACCAACTGAGCGGGTACTATATATCCAGCAACCCGCATTCCCAGCCGACGTGCAGAATTATGCGTCGAGGTAAGGCCGTGACATATCGAGATGTTTTCAGGATGCACCTGCATCGACGCATTGCTAGGTAACGTCAAGTAAAAATCAGCCGTCATTTCGTTTCACAGTCGGATTGGGCAGCAGGTAACCCAACGAACTGCTCAATAGCGCCGTCCACAGGGTAGAGTCGTCGTGGCCGATCGTCAGATTGTAGATGCTGACCACGACGATCGTGTATGAGACGAGGCCCTGACAAAGAAAAACGATCTACGCCTCGGGACAGTCGGCGCCGAAGAGATGCCAACGAGTGCTACCGTCGTATCTGCTCTGTGCGTCCGTAACGTCTTCCTCTACGACGGTGGCGGAGGTCGTTTCCTCGTCGTCGGTCATCGTTCGAATGATGCATCGATCGACGCGCGACTACCTTTTAAACCGAACGAGCGCCTTAGCATCGATCCCGCTGTATTAATCGGAAGGGTATCCGAACCACTTCACCAACGCCTCCGTTCGCTTGCCCACCTTCCGCCGCTGCAGCTACGACTCGACGCGGTACAGTTTATCTTTCCGTACTCTCACCATCTGAAGTTCCGTTTCGTAGAAGGATCCGTCAAGCATCTCTCCGAAATCGTCTGTCAATCGGTACAGGGGTGGATCGGAGGAATGAACCTCGTGTATGGTGAAGAGCTCCTCGCTCCAATCCGCCATGTAGTCTTTCACGAAATGGTGCTTCGCTTTACGGATGCGCACGCGATCCGCCACTCGAAACGTTGGTACGCCCTGACCGTCGTCAGCGTACAAGCGCTGCCACAGCTGCTCCTGGTTCGACGCATTCACAGATCCTGGTCGGAACGGTTCAGGAATGCCTATGCTGCGATGGTGGGTGTAGTTGTTCAATCGAGTAGTCCTGAAGCACGTCAATGTTTCGTCGTCTGATGTTTCGTAAAATATCGCTACATGCGTCTTTTCACAGTTTGATTGAACCTTTCGAAGATACTCGCCTTGGTCTCCTCGTTGTGAATGGAGTAGTGATGGATGCCGTACTTCTTCAACAGACCCTGGACGGAACGGTTCAGGAATTCCAGTCATTTATCTGTCTGCATCGTCGTCGGACAGTCGTTGACAGACAGGTTTTCCAGTGCCGCCACCAACGACGCTGCCGACTTCTTTTTCGAGTGGAATGCACTAGGCGACCTCCGAGAAGACATTACCGTGAGAGAAACGTCGTACCGTCGTTGTCTTTTTCAGTCCGACAAATCAAGGAGAACGACCTGCCACTGTTGGTTGCTTCCTCCCACGGCGAAGCAACGCCTCTTGAAACGACTTCGCAGCGGTTTATGCAGGTCTACGCATCCTGTTCGATCAACCATTGTTCGACGGCTATTTTTCGGCACGCACGCGACGCGCCGCAAAGCGTCGACTTCGCCGTAACTTCTCGCCTTCTTTGCGTCGAAGTAGATGTTTTTGAGGTGATTGACGAGTGACAACACCATGCTCGTTGGGATCAAAGTATCTGTCGTAGATGACTTTCTGATAATACAGCCTCCGCTCCCTGTCCATGAGTGGTCGCGACATCTCTATTCCACTGCTGTCGTTGCGTTGTTGTTGTCGACTGCTGACGAACGAATAGTGACGAGTACACTGATGTAGACTTTGATACATTCCCCAGTACTCACTTTCTTCAGAGCGTTTTGTATTTTTCTGTTATCCTCTTCGTTTAAATGTGGTCTTCGGGAAACTTTTTTTTTTACTTATTTTCTATGCTCCTTGCATTTAAGCACAAGCATTAATAGCCAGCTTCATAAATGTTTTGCGGACATTTTGTTACTGGTTTATATGTACTAGTGGCCTCTTGTACTGTTTGAGGCCCCTCTAAGTAACTTCCTGCGCTTCTAGTTGAAACAATGTTTGCAATCAACAATTTGTTATGCTTCCCATCCCACTTTCGACTGCTGCTGATAGTTCACCAGCAAACACTTTTGCACCCTTTCCACTAAGATGAAGCCCAGCCTTAATACCCCTGTTCCCTGCTTCCATCACCGGTAGAATCCATTACAGAATTATCTGTCCAACCCATGTCTGCTTAGCTCGTATAACTAACTGCCTGCATTTCCTTTCTATGACAGTTGCACCCCCTGTGCTGGTAATCCGTACGTGTACTAAAATAGAACGTCCCTTGCCCGGACCCACACTTTTTTATCCACCCTCTCTGTGACAGCCTCTATTTTTGCCTCTGGAATGTAAAACCACAATATCGACCCCCTTGCTTAGTGCTCTGTCAGTCTTTCTGGTTATCGGATCCCCAGCAAACACTCTCTCACCCCTTCTATCAATACCTTAGAGTAGCTCTTGCGTCGGATCCCTTCCGTCGCAAGAGCCATCCATCAACATGTCACAGTTCCCTCCCGTCTCCTACCTCCCGTCTCCTTCCCTCCCGTTTACTTCGCTCCCGTCTCTTTCCCTCCCATCTTCTTCGCTCCCATCGTCTACCCTCCCGTTTCCTTCCGCCCCGTCTCCTTACGTTCAGTCTCTTTCAATACTGTATCGTCTCCACCTGTCAGCCTATTCCCAGGCTGAGATGAGCTTTCCGTAGCATCTCTCTCATCACCTTCCCCCACTTTAGGATCCACTGTCCCCTTTCCTGTACCAGTGGCACAACCCACCTCTTCCCTTCCCACCAACGCCACAACTGGCTGCCTCAGCCGATCCATCTCCACTTCTATTCCCTTCATCTTCACACATCCGCTACACTCAAAACTAAAACTTTCCTCCTGAACCTCAGCTAAGGACTTCTCACGCCCGAACTTGACGAAGTCTACCCAGTTACTACAACTCTCGCAAACTAAAAAAGCAAACTATGTGGAGGGTTTATAGGCATACCAGAAAGGATAAAGACTATGCAAATTACAAAGAGGCACTTAACCTAGCTACAACTGAAGAACCTTTGAAAAAAAAATGGCAAGTAATATAACAGTAGAGCAAGAGTTTCTATGCTTATGTACAGAAAGTTCGAGATAAGGTCGGACCACTGGAAAACAACAGGGAAAACATAATGTCAGACGGGTTTCAAAAGGCAGAGGGCCTGACTGAATATTTCAGCTCAGTTTTTACCACAGAAGATATCAGCTCACTTCCAGTTCCATTTACTAAATTTGAGGGCAATACATCAAAACATTTAGGGTAGTTATTTGTAACTCCTGAAATGATAGCACAGAAAATTACGAAGATGAAAGATAATAAATCACATGGAGTTGATGGGATACCACCAAAACTGCTTAAGGAAATTGTTGAGCAAATTAGTACACCATTTGCAAAATTGTTTAACTTGCCACTAGAAGAAGGAATATTTCCTTCAAAATGGAAAGAGAAAGAGGCAAACATTACCCCGATACTTAAGAAGGGATCGAAGAACAAGCCAGACAATTACAGACCAGTGAGTTTAACATCAGTTGTATGTAAATTACTTGAAACATTAATTAGAGACCACATGGTGGAATTCCTTGTAAAACATACATTAATAAACACATCACAACATGGGTTCCTAAAAGCAAGGTCATGTCTAACTAATCTTTAATGTTTTTTGAAGAAATTATAAAGTGGGTAGATGACGGGTCACCATTGAATATTGTCTACTTAGATTTTCAGAAAGCTTTCGATAAAGTGCCACAACAAAGATTGTTACTTAAAGTAAAAGCCCATGGCATAGGTAGTGATGTAATCAACTGGATATAAAAGTGGCAAAAGCAATAGTTAGACCACATTTTGATTATTGTATTCAAGCATGGAGGCCATATCGTAAAAAAGACATAGACAAGCTAGAAAGAACAGAGAGAAGAGCAACTAAAATGATTCCAGAATTGAGAGACCTTAGTTACGAAAGTCGCTTATTACAATGTGGTTTGACAGCACTAGAGACCAGGAGACTAAGAGGAGACCAAATAGAAGTGTTTAAAGTAGTGAATGGTTATGAGGATGTTGACAGGAATATGTTCTTCAAACTTAAAGAAGGCAGTAGAACCAGAGGACACAAAGCATCATTAGTTAAGGAGCAGTGTAGGTTGGACATGAGAAAGTGCTCTTTCTCACAGAGGGTGATAAATGAATGGAACAAACAGCCAAATGATTGTGTTAATGCTGGTAGTGTGAATATGTTTAAAAATATAATTGACAGATATTTGATCAGGGCGAGCTACACATAGATGCGAAAATTGTTGGTCTCTCGATAAGCCAATGGCTTCCTTGTCCACTTGCCATCTGGAACTTGTTGTTTGGGATGGCAATCTTGTTAAATCTTGTTAAATCTAAATGCCTGGTGGTCTTTACCTGCTTTGGACGGCACCATTGCAGAATTTAGATTGTGTTAGATTATTATGGTGTTTTCACGTTACTACCTTAGTCTTGAATAAGGCTGTTTTTGTGAACACTTTATTTTAAATTAATTAAGTAACTGGCTTATTTAGGTTTTAGTATTATATTGACAATAATAATATTATACTTGCTAATTTTGTTTTATCTACTAAGCTCGCATCAACTAAAAAAACCTGCCACCTAGCGAAAAAGAAGAACAATGTGTAAAGAAAACAATAGCACTCGGTGTATGCCAACTTACGCTAAAGTTAGTTATTTTTACCGTGTAATGTCAGATATTATCTTATATATGTAATTTATGTAAATTGATCACTTTATCTTATATATATATTCAACAATGTAAACGATAGTTTGATACACCAATTTAATTCACGAACTGTAAACAAACCCCTTTCATCTAATTCTCATTATCATGATGGTACGACATAAGAAGCCAATTTTGGCTATAGTCTACGTCTGTATGAGGGCGCATGGAGTCTACATGCTATATAGGCCGCATTAGGTGCGGCTGAATTCGTTTATTGTTCCAGCTGGAACTTGATGCTCACTGAGTGTGTTCATTGAAGTATTGTCTTTACAAAATAGGAATTTCTGAATTGGACTGTGTGGGCTGTAGGCAAAGTACTTGGATTTAATGTTTTGATGTCTTTCAACGATGTTAACAGTGATATAATCTGTAAACAGTTTCGGCTTCACTCGTCTTTTTTTTGGTCTTTGGGAACGAAAATATGTATCAGGAGGTATGGCCGGCACACAGCCATCGACTATTATTAACAAGAATTTGAGGTGCTTATCTCGCCGACGGCTTTGTAGAGTGTTTAGTCCAATGTTTTTAAGCATAGTGGACACACACCCCTCGTGACTTGAACGATGGTCGCCAAGGATGAAAAGGGCGGCGTTGAATTTGAGCCCGATAATTGCTACCTCAAAAATACTGCCTGTGACAAAATAAAAAAAACGGGTCCTTAATATACGTCTATAAAAAGTTTATGTATAATATAAATGTAGTAGTAATCCTTATTCTAATCAATATTCCACTCTTTTTGACAATTCACTGTGTTATCTTAATTCTTAATCGAGAGTCCAACAATATTCATCTACGTGTAACCCGCCCTCCTGAGATATGTATCCACCTTGTTTTTGAGCATATTCACGCTACTGGCAGTTACACAACCCGTAGACAATTTGTTCCATTTATTTGTTTTATTAAGTGAGAAAGAGTACTTCCTGATATCCAATCTACACTGATCGTCTAATAATTTTACATGATGTCCTCTAATTCTACTTTCTTTCTTGAGTGAGAAAAACATATTTCTATCAATATTTTCATACCCAGTCAATATCTTAAAAACTTCAATCTGATCTCCTCTTAACCTCCTTGTCTCTAGAGTTGTTAAACCACATTCTTTCAGGCGTTCTTTATAAATAAGGTCTCTTAGTTCTGGAATAATTTTAGTTCATAGTTACTCTCCTCTGTGTATGTTCACGCCTTTCTATAGCCTGCTTACGATATGGTCTCTACGCTTGCATACAGTATTCTAAATGAGGTCTCGATATTCCTTTATACAGAAGTATCATCAGTTTTTTCCTTTTATGTTATGTTTCTCCTTATCAACCCAAAACTTTTATTACCCTTTGAAGCTGCAATTCCACATTGCTCCGAAACTTTCATATCAGCACTTATTAGTATTCCTAAGTCCTTTTCTATTACTGTAATACCTAGAACAGTATCTCCCATATTTAACCTTATATCCAAGTTCCCGTGTCCTGTATGTAGGCATTTACATTTCCCAAAATTTAATAACGTCTGCTATTTTTCAGACCATTTAACTAATTTATCTAGATCGTTTTGTACATGTTGTTTATCACCATCAGTGTATCACCTTTCTAAACATATTTGTGTCGTTTGCAAATTCCAGTACGTTGCTTGTTATACTGTCGTCCAAGTCATTGATATATATTAAGAATACTAAAGGTAATAATATTAATCCTTGTGGTACCCCACTCAAAACTGATGTCCAGTTTGAAACCACTCCGTCTAATACAACACGCTGTCTTCTGTCGATTATGCCATCCCCATTCCATGGACTTTTAATTGAAGTAGCCATCTTTGAAGTGGCACTTTGTCAAAATCTTTCTTAAAATCTAAGTAGATAATATCTACTGGCGATTCCTCAGCTATCCACTTAGTGATTTCTTCCAAAAAAAACCATAACATATTTGTTAAGCATGGCCTCGATTTTAGGAATCCATGTTGAGATAAATCTAATAATTTATGCTTAACAAGGAAGTCCACCACATGGTTTTTAATTAACATGTTTACAAATTTAAATAGCACTGACGTTAAACCCTCTGGTCTGTAAATGTTTGACTTATTTCTCAAACCCTTTTTAAATAATGGTATGATGTTTGTTTCTATCCATTCAGAAAGAACAACTCCCTCTTTTAAGTTGAGTTCTCTTGGAAGTGGTATACTGATTTGTTGTTCTGTTTCCATTAGTAGTTTTGGAAGAATTCCATCCACTCTCGGTGATTTATTATCCTTCATTGCCTTTTCTAAGTTATCATTTCTGAAGTTACAATTAACTGCCATAAATAGTCCGATTTAGCCCCCTGAAACGTAGTATCTGGAACTGGTAATGAACAATAATGCTCTTTAGTAAACACTGAACTGAAGTATCAATTTAGGTTTTCCACCATTAAAAACCAGTGTGATGTTGTTTTTCCAGCACTTTTGTTTACTCCTATCATATGCATACAAACCATTGCTGTCATTTTTATGTTACATGCTAATTTTTGCTCATAGCTTCATTCAGATTGTTTAATTTGAGTTGTAGCTTCATTAAGTGCCTCATTTGAATTTGCAAAGTCTTCATCCTTTCTGGTACGCCTATAAACCCTCCGCATAATTTGCTTGAACACTATTTTTAATAGTTTCTTTTGATAAGTGTTTTTTATCTACACCGTTTTCCTTGTTTTTTAAGGGAAAATTATCAATGATACTCTCAATTTCATATTTTAGAATGTTCCAGCGTTCTATTGTGGTTTTATTCTCTCCTCTGGTTCGCTCTGGCCCGTGTTGATTAAGGAAGCTATCCTGAATTAAAAATATAAATTGTTGGTCCTCACCTCTTGTACTCTCTAGATATTTCCAATGTATGCGTCCAAGGTTAAAATTTCTCATTATGATACATTCCCCTTCCCCTACGTGTATAAGAACAACAGGTGTCCGAGTACACCTGGGGTGACTGGGGTAGGACCGGATGCCAGTCCTTCTCAGAGTACTCGTCGGCTCCTTCCAGCAAGGAAGTACCTGATCCACGTGAGTAGGTTGCCCATGACGTCATAGAGCTGCAGCTTGATGGCCAACAGCTGGGGGACACATTGTCGAACGCCTTGCTAAAGTCAAGCAACACCGCATCGATCTACACTCCATGTTCTAATGCAGCTGATAGGTCTTGTAGTTGTGCTTGTAGCTTGTAGCTGGCTTTCGCATGGTCTCTTCTTTCTGAAACGGCATTTCTGGACGGAGAGGATCTTATGTGTGTCAAGGTGTTGCATATTCTGGATGTGGATAATGTGTTCCATTACCTTGCTGCATCTTGATGTTAGTGATATGGATCGGAAGTTTGCATGATGCTGCAGTCACCCTTCTTTAATATTGGGGTGATATTAGCTTTCTTCCAGTGCATCACGATTTTCCCGCCAAGCAATATATCTTGAAACTTCATTCATCGTGTGCATAATTGTTTAGCAATATAGCTACCCGGTCTTATCTTTTCTCTCACTCAGTACCACTTCTTAAATCATTGCAATGGTTCCCTGTCCTATGTCACATTATTTTGTAATTTGTACAATTACCTATCAGGCATTTTCATCTAAGCAACCAGCATATTTACATTTACTGCTCACTCCTGGAAGACAGCCCAGACAGCTTCGATCAATCTAATTCTAATTTACTTTTTGTTCCCAGTGTTAAGACAAATGTCGGATCTAGAGCTTTTCGGTTGCTGCACCCAGTATATGGAACTCGCTCCCTGTTAGTGTTAAATATGTAGGAAATATACCAACATTTCGACATCAACTAAAACCCACTTGTTTAAACTAGCTGATCCTCCATAGCCTCGCAGCGTACCAATCCACTTTTTACAACTGGAACAGCCCCGCGTTAAAACAAAACACACACAAATGTACAATAGAGCGAAAGGTTGTTAACAATTACAGACAACATGACTGCTGTGTTACAGGATATAATAACGTAATGTGCGATTGGTTTCTTATGCGCTATCCTTCACTTTCAAATGAAAATTTACTTGTGTACTTGCGTAGCTTAAAACTTCGTAAATAATGATTACGTCATTATTGAAGCAGTTCACGTAAACAAACCAGGAACGGAAAAAGGAAAGACCACGGTGGCGCGTGAAGAAGAAAGATGAGTTTATGAAACAATTCAATGGTAGACATCAGCGTCGTCGTTGTCTTTTCGTTGTTGACAGTTTTACTGTGCCAAGTCGCATTGTGCCAGAATAAATGCAAACCGAAGGACTGTATTGATCTGAAATGCTACCGGGTATCAACGGCGCACGATGGGCCTCACACAGTCTACCCGGGTATCGCCAAACTTCCGACGAAGCTAAACGTTTCGTGTGACCAACTTGCTCACGGTGGCGGGTGGACGGTGATTCTGCGCAGATGTTCGAAAACTAATTCGACCAGCTTCGCTCGGGGTTTAGAAGATTACAAAATTGGTTTTGGACTCCAAGATGGGCCTGATTCAGAATTTTATCTGGGCAACGAAATTATTCATCAACTCACAGTGAACTACCCGTCCAAAAATGGCGAAATACGGATTGAAGGCGTTACCTTCCATGGCATCACCGTCGAGTTATCGGCTGATATGTTCAGTTTGGATACGGAGGCGAAGAAATACGCATTTCGCGTAGGCACAGAACATGACAATGTCAATGTATCAGCCGGTGTACTTACTTATCACAAAGGCTCGTGGTTCACGCATGGATCTGGTTACTGCAAAGGAAGATACGATGGAGTACCCTGGTGGTTTATAAGTTGCACCCGTTTCTATTTGTTTGGAATACACAGTGATCAGGCCAGAACTAAAGGTCATGGACGTATCTACATATTGGCATCACAAAATGTAGATCATGTACTACAGCGAGGTTTAATGATGATTCGGCCATACAAAGACACTCGGCAGTGTGACAACCCATGCAAGAATGGCGCGACGTGCAAGTACGTAGCTACCGACGACACACATCTCTGCGTCTGTCCGCAGACTCACTGCGGCGCCGTGTGTGAAAAGGAGAACATGTGCAAGAACGGCGGTACATGTCTGTTTGATGCGGCTACCAAAAAGTATTCGTGCAAGTGTGCGGGAGGCATCTCAGGCAAAATCTGTGCTGACATCACATCCAGCGAGGTGTCAGGCGCTGACAGCACATCAACTGAGGCAGCAAGCGGCAAAGTAAAGATGTTGATTCCAATTATTAGTTCTATCCTTCTGATCGTCCTCATCTGTATGGCTGTTGCTGGATTTATGATCTATAAACGGAATAAGAAACAAGAAGAGGAAAAAGAGGAAGAAGAACGTCAGAGGAAACTGGAGGAAGAACAAGAGGAAGACGATTATAGTTTCCTCAGTATGTTTGGCATGTGACATTGACGGATGTGTCCATTGCATATTTGATGTATGCTACGAATTACTGTAGACTGCTGCGCCAGTAATTCTAATTGGACAACGCTGTGTTTGTTGCGGTTTTATTCATTTAGTTTTGCATTTAATAAAATCAATATTTTTGATTCGTACGCTAGTTTATGGGTATATTTCAATTGAACTGCAACGGAAAAGGAATGTGGACATTGTCATGTATCGAACAGTCAGCAGAATTTGAGTGCCGGCAAAACGCTTTTCAAAATACCAACCTGTTGCATCCCAACCCCTGTAAGAACGTCACCGAGATCTCATGTGCACAAAGGGATGATGTTGAATTTGAGTGGCTTGGAGAGGCGGTATGATTCGCATAATATATATATTTATTGCAGCGTAGGTTGTACGCAGCAAATGTTGCTCTTTGCATTTCGTGGCTTCTGGGGATACAGTATTGTGGTGTGCCCGTCTATGAATGTGACTATCACGTCACGCATATAGACCGAGAAAATATAACATCATCAATTCTTTCATAGGTCCCTCCTCAATTCTCTTGAAGGTCCCTCATCAATTATTTTGAAGGTCCCTCCTCAATTCTCTTGAAGGTCGCTCCTCAATTCTCTTGAAGGTCCCTCCTCAATCCTCTTGAAGGTTCCTCCTCAATTCTCTTGAAAGTCCCTCCTCAATTCTCTTGAAGGTCCCTCCTAAATTATCTTGAAGGTCCCTCGTCAATTAACTTGAAGATTCCTCAGTAGTATGAATGAGAGTTTCGACCCCCTTTTGAGGTGGAGATAAAGTCGTCTCCTGTGTTAAAGTATAGAAGGGATGGATTTATGCATGCAAATATTGAGACGATCATTGAAATGTTGAGACGTTCACTTAACACCCTGGTGCATAAGGGTCGTCTCAAAAATTAAAGAACAAACACATGTGGATTATGCACATTTTTTATTAACATCTTTTGATATGTTGAAGCCAATCAAACACGAGACAGTCGTTAGCGACGAGATCGGTATCGAATATATCGACAAAAGTTCTCGTCGTATAGCCGTTACAACGAATCAGTATATAAGATGCACAATATTGTTTGCAAACATTCGATAGATTGTTTTTAAATCTCTTGGAATTATGAGTCCATTCGGAGCAGTGTTTTTTCATGAAGGTGCGGAACGTCGCGTGCAGTGGCGGCAGGCCGTACGAACAGAAGTATTCGCCACGTATGTTAGCGACCAAGTACAGCGCTATCCAGTGCTCACCCGGTTCGTTGCCGTCGTTGGTGTTGCACACGAAAGCGGCCGGAAAAGCTTCCGTCTTTGGGTAGGACACTGCGATAGATGGATTTGGTTCGTGGATCTCTCGGTAGGAGTGCATCGATCTGTTTAGTGTCCATTTAGAAGTCGTAGACGACGTTCCGACTCTTGTCGATTTCCAGCAAGGATTCGAGCTCGACGTACGCGAATAAATTGATGGTATCTGCGAGCGCCGCAGGGAAATGAATTTCGATGCACAGATTGACCTTTTCTACCATATGGAAGCAGGCACCCTCGCACACGCTGGGGATGAGATCGAAACCGAAGAAGGTGTAGCCGTACCGGTAGTCGTCGCGAGTCAGGTCGTTCCCCTCGACTTCCCACACCTTACCGGTCGAAGCCAACATGTTGAGGTACCTCCTCACGTAACAGTTGTTGGCGAAATTCGGCTGGAGTGGTTTGTCGGGTACCTGTCGTCCGTCCACATATACGGCAAGGAAGTTGATGTCGTTATGCTTGGCGTTAAACGGGTTCTTGGCGTACGAACCGTTGCACGCGTCGTTGTCGATGCAGCACAGCACCAGTCAGGGTACCGAGGAAGGGGTTCTCGTGCGTGTGTGCGACCGGGCTCCACGCGGGATGGAATAGACTTTGTAGTCGACGGAACGCATCGTATACTTGACCGTGCTCTTCTCGAACGCTTTGATGTGCGCCATCTGCACGGCTGAACTCAGGGTGGCTTTCTTCGCGAACTAGGTGGCGTCGACGAACTGGATCTTGTAACCAGGTTTTAAACTATCGGCCATGAGCACGAACGCGTCCTTGCTGCGCACCAGTCGTATCTTTACATCGACACCTTTGATCAGGAGACGATCTAGCAGGAACAGGTTCACGTGGAGTCGTTCCATCATATCGACGACGTGATTCTGCGAGATGTGCATTCGTCGTGCCAAGAACCCCTATTTCGCTGCTACGCCGTCAACGTCGATGGCGTCCATGCGATCGGCCGTGTCTTTGTACCACAGTTGACTCAACATTTGCGACTTCCTTGCTTCGGTACCGTAACTCAGTAGCGTCTCGATATAAGCACGATACGCGTACGTGTTGGGCGAAGGGGTCACGAGCAAACCGTTCGTGCAAACGTCGACTTGACTGAACAGCGAATGCAACCAGTTATACACCGGACCCAACACGGCGGCCGGATCGAGATCGGCCCCGGCAGCAGTGATTTCAGTCATTTCAGAACAGACCGGTCTTGCGACGAAGAAAATGAAGCGTCACAGTCACCTTACTGCGTTGGAATGATACAGGTCGTCCGGTATGGTCACTTATATCGAACAGGATCATACCGAATTCTTTGAGCAGCAACGATATGTATTGGACGTTTTCGAAATGTCTCGAGATCGTCATACCGTGCAGTTGATAGACCGGAACGATCCTCAACAGCGGCATGAGACTGTCGCCGATGATATGAGACTCCACGACGTCCGTGTAGCCGTAGAGAGTACTATATATCCAGCAACCCGCATTCCCAGCCGACGTGCAGAATTATGCGTCGAGGTAAGGCCGTGACATATCGAGATGTTTTCAGGATGCACCTGCATCGACGCATTGCTAGGTAACGTCAGGTAAAAATCAGCCGTCATTTCGTTTCACAGTCGGATTGGGCAGCAGGTAACCCAACGAACTGCTCAATAGCGCCGTCCACAGGGTAGAGTCGTCGTGGCCGATCGTCAGATTGTAGATGCTGACCACGACGATCGTGTATAAGACGAGGCCCTGACAAAGAAAAACGATCTACGCCTCGGGACAGTCGGCGCCGAAGAGATGCCAACGAGTGCTACCGTCGTATCTACTCTGTGCGTCCGTAACGTCTTCCTATACGACGGTGGCGGAGGTCGTTTCCTCGTCGTCGGTCATCGTTCGAATGATGCATCTATCGACGCGCGACTACCTTTTAAACCGAACGAGCGCCTTAGCATCGATCCCGCTGTATTAATCGGAAGGGTATCCGAACCACTTCACCAACGTCTCCGTTCGCTTGCCCACCTTCCGCCGCTGCAGCTACGACTCGACGCGGTACAGTTTATCTTTCCGTACTCTCACCATCTGAAGTTCCGTTTCAAAGAAGGACCCGTCAAGCATCTCTCCGAAATCGTCTGTCAACCGGTACAGGGGTGGATCGGAGGAATGAACCTCGTGTATGGTGAAGAGCTCCTCGCTCCAATTCGCCATGTAGTCTTTCACGAAATGGTGCTTCGCTTTACGGATGCGCACGCGATCCGCCACTCGAAACGTTGGTACGCCCTTACCGTCGTCAGCGTACAAGCGCTGCCACAGCTGCTCCTGGTTCGACGCGTTCACAGATCCTGGTCGGAACGGTTCAGGAATGCCTATGCTGGGATGGTGGGTGTAGTTGTTCAATCGAGTAGTCCTGAAGCACGTCAATGTTTCGTCGTCTGATGTTTCGTAAAATATCGCTACATGCGTCTTTTCACAGTTTGATTGAACCTTTCGAAGATACTCGCCTTGGTCTCCTCGTTGTGAATGGAGTAGTGATGGATGCCGTACTTCTTCAACAGACCCTGGACGGAACGGTTCAGGAATTCCAGTCATTTATCTGTCTGCATCGTCGTCGGACAGTCGTTGACGGACAGGTTTTCCAGTGCCGCCACCAACGACGCTGCCGACTTCTTTTTCGAGTGGAATGCACTAGGCGACCTCCGAGAAGACATTACCGTGAGAGAAACGTCGTACCGTTGTTGTCTTTTTCAGTCCGACAAATCAAGGAGAACGACCTGCCACTGTTGGTTGCTTCCTCCCACGACGAAGCAACGCCTCTTGAAACGACTTCGCAGCGGTTTATGCAGGTCTACGCATCCTGTTCGATCAACCATTGTTCGACGGCTATTTTTCGGCACGCACGCGACGCGCCGCTAGGCGTCGACTCCGCCGTAACTTCTCGCCTTCTTTGCGTCGAAGTAGATGTTTTTGAGGTGATTGACGAGTGACAACACCATGCTCGTTGGGATCAAAGTATCTGTCGTAGATGACTTTCTGATAATACAGCCTCCGCTCCCTGTCCATGAGTGGTCGCGACATCTCTATTCCACTGCTGTCGTTGCGTTGTTGTTGTCGAATGCTGACGAACGAATAGTGACGAGTACACTGATGTAGAATAGACACAAGAATAGACACCACCACGACAACGATGCTGACTGTAGAGCAACAGTCTATGATAGTGCCAGTTCAGTAGTGGAAAGAGGAATCGTACAAGCAGAATATGAACGACGAAATCAGCGATCGTATACAGCGCTGTGCAAAGGAGTTCCAAGACCAACATGTGACACGCGTCGGCTATCATAGTAATAACGTCGGTGCGATAGCGCTACTCGTCCTTGAACGTGGCGTGGGTGGAGTCCTCTGGCGTAGGTAGTGACGCCTGTCGACATTATCGCTCAACTACACGGGTAGGTTGATGCGTCTGAGCTGCGATGCGATATCTGCGACTTCTCGCGGAGATTCCATGTAGTGAGCATTCAGACTGATGGTGCGAATCTCCTGGTTTTTAGGGAACAAGTTCTGGACGAGGTAGAGGACGGATGTATTCCTGTGATGACTCTTTTTGGTGAATAAGTTCGTGACCCGACCATCCGTTTCCGCCATCAGATCGTCTATGACGACGAGGTTCCTCGTCGCAGGATCTAACGACGACAGGTTCGGCAAGCCCTTCGCGAACTGCAAGTCGGGTAGGTTTATCGTCGCGTACGCGGTTTGCGTTTTCTCGGGTGGAGCGTCGATCATCGTCGACGGGTGACGTAACAGACGCATCACGAAAGTGGTCTTGCCGCACCCCGGCGGTGTATATTTTAGAATGTTCCAACATTCAACAGCAGTCTTATTCCTCAGCATGTTATACAAATCTAGCTTTGCTAAGCATTTTCTGATATCTTAATATTTACCTTTGTTGTGAAGACAAAACTAAATCTAATACATTCTCTCAACTGGTTGGGTAAGGAATCTATCCTGAATTAAAAGTAGAAACTGTTGGTCCTCACCCAGGGTGCTCTCTAGGGATTTCCACTCCGTTGTTAAAATATCCCATTTTGATACATTCCCCAGTACTCACTTTCTTCATAGCGTTTTGTATTTTTCTGTTATCCTCTTCGTTTATGTGTGGTCTTCGGGAAACTTTTTTTTAAACTTATTTTCTATGCTCCTTGCATTTAAGCACACGCATTAATAGCCAGCTTCATAAATGTTTTGCGGACATTTTGTTACTGGTTTATATGTACTAGTGGCCTCTTGTACTGTTTGAGGCCCCTCTAAGTAACTTCCTGCGCTTCTAGTTGAAACAATGTTTGCAATCAACAATTTGTTATGCTTCCCATCCCACTTTCGACTGCTGCTTATAGTTCACCAGCAAACACTCTCTCACCCCTTCTATCAATACCTTAGAGTAGCTCTTGCGTCGGATCCCTTCCGTCGCAAGAGCCATCCATCAACATGTCACAGTTCCCTCCCGTCTCCTACCTCCCGTCTCCTTCCCTCCCGTTTACTTCGCTCCCATCTCTTTCCCTCCCATCTCCTTCGCTCCCATCGTCTACCCTCCCGTTTCCTTCCGCCCCAAATCCTTACGTTCAGTCTCTTTCAATACTGTATCGTCTCCACCTGTCAGCATATTCCCAGGCTGTGATGAGCTTTCCGTAGCATCTCTCTCATCACATTCCCCCACTTTAGGATCCACTGTCCCCTTTCCGGTACCAGTGGCACAACCCACCTCTTCCCTTCCCACCAACGCCACAACTGGCTGCCTCAGCCGATCCATCTCCACTTCTATTCCCTTCATCTTCACACATCCGCTACACTCAAAACTAAAACTTTCCTCCTGAACCTCAGCTAAGGACTTCTCACGCCCGAACTTGACGAAGTCTACCCAGTTACTACAACTCTCGCATACTAAAAAAGCAAACTATGTGGAGGGTTTATAGGCATACCAGAAAGGATAAAGACTATGCAAATTACAAAGAGGCACTTAACCTTGCTACAACTGAAATTAGAAAATCTAAAAGAACCTTTGACAAAAAAATGGCAAGTAGTATAAAACAGTAGAGCAAGAGTTTCTATGCTTGTGTAAGGTATAAACAGAAAGTTCGAGATAAGGTCGGACCACTGGAAAACAACAGGGAAAACATAATGTCAGACGGGTTTCAAAAGGCAGAGGGCCTGACTGAATATTTCAGCTCAGTTTTTACCGCAGAAGATATCAGCTCACTTGCAGTTACATTTACTAAATTTGAGGGGAATACATCAAAACATTTAGGGTAGTTATTTGTAACTCCTGAAATGATAGCACAGAAAATTACGAAGATGAAAGATATTAAATCACATGGAGTTGATGGGATACCACCAAAACTGCTTAAGGAAATTGTTGAGCAAATTAGTACACCATTTGCAAAATTGTTTAACTTGCCACTAGAAGAAGGAATATTTCCTTCAGAATGGAAAGAGGCAAACATTACGCCGATATTTAAGAAGGGATCGAAGAACAAGCCAGACAATTACAGACCAGTGAGTTTAACATCAGTTGTATGTAAATTACTTGAAACATTAATTAGAGACCACATGGTGGAATTCCTTGTAAAACATACATTAATAAACACATCACAACATGGGTTCCTAAAAGCAAGGTCATGTCTAACTAATCTTTAATGTTTTTTGAAGAAATTATAAAGTGGGTAGATGACGGGTCACCATTGGATGTTGTCTACTTAGATTTTCAGAAAGCTTTCGATAAAGTGCCACAACAAAGATTGTTACTTAAAGTAAAAGCCCATGGCATAGCTAGTGTTGTAATCAACTGGATATAAAAGTGGTAAAAGCAATAGTTAGACCACATTTTGATTATTGTATTCAAGCATGGAGGCCATATCGTAAAAAAGACATAGACAAGCTAGAAAGAACAGAGAGAAGGGCAACTAAAATGATTCCAGAATTGAGAGACCTTAGTTACGAAAGTCGCTTATTACAATGTGGTTTGACAGCCCTAGAGACCAGGAGACTAAGAGGAGACCAAATAGAAGTGTTTAAAGTAGTGAATGGTTATGAGGATGTTGACAGGAATATGTTCTTCAAACTTAAAGAAGGCAGTAGAACCAGAGGACACAAATCATCATTAGTTAAGGAGCAGTGTAGGTTGGACATGAGAAAGTACTCTTTCTCACAGAGGGTGATAAATGAATGGAACAAACAGCCAAATGATTGTGTTAATGCTAGTAGTGTGAATATGTTAAAAAATATAATTGACAGATATTTGATCAGGGCGAGCTACACATAGATGCGAAAATTGTTGGACTCTCGATAAGCCAATGGCTTCCTTGTCCACTTGCCATCTGGAACTTGTTGTTTGGGATGGCACTCTTGTTAAGTCTTGTTAAATCTAAATGCCTGGTGGTCTTTACCTGCTTTGGACGGCACCATTGCAGAATTTAGATTGTGTTAGATTATTATGGTGTTTTCACTTTGCTACGTTAGTGTTGAATATAGCTGTTTTTGTGAACACTTTATTTTAAATTAATTAAGTAACTGGCTTATTTAGGTTTTAGTATTATATTGACCCTAATAATATTATACTTGCTAATTTTGTTTTATCTACTAAGCTCGCATCAACTAAAAAAACCTGCCACCTAGCGAAAAAGAAGAACAATGTGTAAAGAAAACAATAGCACTCGGTGTATGCCAACTTACGCTAAAGTTAGTTCTTTTTACCGTGTAATGTCAGATATTATCTTATATATGTAATTTATGTAAATTGATCACTTTATCTTATATATATTCAACAATGTAAACGATAGTTTGATACACCAATTTAATTCACGAACTGTAAACAAACCCCTTTCATCTAATTCTAATTCTCATGATGGTACGACATAAGAAGCCAATTTTGGCTATAGTCTACGTATGGATGAGGGCGCATGGAGTCTACATGCTATATAGGCCGCATTAGGTGCGGCTGAATTCGTTTATTGTTCCAGCTGGAACTTGAGGCTCACTGAGTGTGTTCATTGAAGTATTGTCTTTACAAAATAGGAATTTCTGAATTGGAATGTGTGGGCTGTAGGCACATTACTTGGATTTATTGTTTTGATGTCTTTCAACGATGTTAACAGTGATATAATCTGTAAACAGTTTCGGCTTCACTCGTCTTTTTTTTTGTCTTTGAGAACGAAAATATGTATCAGGAGGTATGGCCGGCACACAGCCATCGACTATTATTAATAAGAATTTGAGGCGCTTGTTTCGCCGTCGGCTTTGTAGACTGTTTAGTCCAATGTTTTTAAGCATAGTGGACACACACCCCTCGTGACTTGAACGATGGTCGCCAAGGATGAAAAGGGCGGCGTTGAATTTGAGCCCGATAATTGCTACCTCAAAAATACTGCCTGTGAAAAAATAAAAAAACGGGTCCTTAATATACGTCTATAAAAAGTTTATGTATAATATAAATGTAGTAGTAATCCTTATTCTAATCAATATTCCACTCTTTTTGACAATTCACTGTGTTATCTTAATTCTTAATCGAGAGTCCAACAATATTCATCTACGTGTAACCCGCCCTCCTGAGATATGTATCCACCTTGTTTTTGAGCATATTCACGCTACTGGCAGTTACACAACCCGTAGACAATTTGTTCCATTTATTTGTTTTATTAAGTGAGAAAGAGTACTTCCTGATATCCAATCTACACTGATCGTCTAATAATTTTACATGATGTCCTCTAATTCTACTTTCTTTCTTGAGTGAGAAAAACCTATTTCTATCAATATTTTCATACCCAGTCAATATCTTAAAAACTTCAATCTGATCTCCTCTTAACCTCCTTGTCTCTAGAGTTGTTAAACCACATTCTTTCAGGCGTTCTTTATAAATAAGGTCTCTTAGTTCTGGAATAACTTTAGTTCATAGTTACTCTCCTCTGTGTATGTTCACGCCTTTCTATAGCCTGCTTACGATATGGTCTCTACGCTTGCATACAGTATTCTAAATGATGTCTCGATATTCCTTTATACAGAAGTATCATCAGTTTTTTCCTTTTATGTTATGTTTCTCCTTATCAACCCAATAATTTTATTACCCTTTGAAGCTGCAATTCCACACTGTTCCGAAACTTTCATATCAGCACTTATTAGTATTTAGATTAGTAGTCCTTTTCTATTACTGTAATACCTAGAACAGTATCTCCCATATTTAACCTTATATCCAAGTTCCCGTGTCCTGTATGTAGGCATTTACATTTCCCAAAATTTAATAACGTCTGCTATTTTTCAGACCATTTAACTAATTTATCTAGATCGTTTTGTACATGTTGTTTATCACCATCAGTGTATCACCTTTCTAAACATATTTGTGTCGTTTGCAAATTCCAGTACGTTGCTTGTTATACTGTCGTCCAAGTCATTGATATATATTAAGAATACTAAAGGTAATAATACTAATCCTTGTGGTACCCCACTCAAAACTGATGTCCAGTTTGAAACCACTCCGTCTAATACAACACGCTGTCTTCTGTCGATTATGCCGTCCCCATACCATGGACTTTTAATTTAAGTAGCCATCTTTGAAGTGGCACTTTGTCAAAATCTTTCTTAAAATCTAAGTAGATAATATCTACTGGCGATTCCTCAGCTATCCACTTAGGGATTTCTTCCAAAAAAAACCATAACATATTTGTTAAGCATGGCCTCGATTTTAGGAATCCATGTTGAGATAAATCTAATAATTTATGCTTAACAAGGAAGTCCACCACATGGTTTTTAATTAACATGTTTAAAAATTTAAATAGCACTGACGTTAAACCCTCTGGTCTGTAAATGTTTGACTTATTTCTCAAACCCTTTTTAAATAATGGTATGATGTTTGTTTCTATCCATTCAGAAAGAACAACGCCCTCTTTTAAGTTGAGTTCACTTGGAAGTGGTATACTGATTTGTTGTTCTGTTTCCATTAGTAGTTTTGGAAGAATTCCATCCACTCTCGGTGATTTATTATCCTTCATTGCCTTTTCTAAGTTATCATTTCTGAAGTTACAATTAACTGCCATAGATAGTCCGATTTAGCCTCCTGAAACGTAGTATCTGGAACTGGTAATGAACAATAATGCTCTTTAGTAAATACTGAACTGAAGTATCAATTTAGGTTTTCCACCATTAAAAACCAGTGTGATGTTATTTTTCCAGCACTTTTGTTTACTCCTATCATATGCATACAAACCATTGCTGTCATTTTTATGTTACATGCTAATTTTTGTTCATAGCTTCATTCAGATTGTTTAATTTGAGTTGTAGCTTCATTAAGTGCCTCATTTGAATTTGCAAAGTCTTCATCCTTTCTGGTACGCCTATAAACCCTCCGCATAATTTGCTTGAACACTATTTTTAATAGTTTCTTTTGATAAGTGTTTTTTTCTACACCGTTTTCCTTGTTTTTTAAGGGAAAATTATCAATGATACTCTCAATTTCATATTTTAGAATGTTCCAGCGTTCTATTGTGGTTTTATTCTCTCCTCTGGTTCGCTCTGGCCCGTGTTGATTAAGGAAGCTATCCTGAATTAAAAATATAAATTGTTGGTCCTCACCTCTTGTACTCTCTAGATATTTCCATTGTATGCGTCCAAGGTTAAACTTTCCCATTATGATACATTCCCCTTTAATCACTTCCTTTATAGCGTTTTGTTCTTTTGTGCTATCCTCTTCGTTTATGTTTGGAAATCGGTAAACTAATCCCATAGTTAATGTTGAATTCCTGAAACTATTTTGTACCAAACAGCTTCATCGCAATCTGCTTCCCTTTCTAATTTCATTTCATCAGCCTGAATAGATTATTTAACATATAAAATAACTCCCCTCCCCTTTTTCCTATTCGATTTCTTCTAAACATTACGTATTCTGTCAGTCCTAATTCAGCATCTGTTATGATATCACATGATTCGGTTAAACCAATTATGTGAAGGTCAATAGCTTCTACCAAAATGTTTAATTCGTTTTTCTTATTTACTATTCTCCTTGCATTTAAACACACGCATTCATTACCAGCTTCAGATATGTTTTCCGGACATTTTGTTTCTGGGTTTTGTGTACTAATGGCCTCTTGTCCTGCTTGAGGCACCTCTAAGTACCCCCCCCGCGTTTCTAGTTTAAACAATGTTTACTACCAAAAATATGTGTTTTGGTTATGTGTATTGTGAATGTGGTGACTACATACAACATGGAGTGTGCTATTTAAGAATCTGTTGAAGACCTCTGCTAAAATGTGACTAAATTAGGTATAGAATAAAATAATAAAAAGTTAAAAGTTGTGCTAAGTGCTTAAGCGTCCACGCTGGCCAACCATCACTTGAAGGTGTTTAGAGTTGTAACCAGCTGGTAAGAAAGTGTGCCTATACACATCTGTCCTGCAGTAGGGGACGAGATATCCCATGTTGTGACCTCTTGTGATGAGTGTAGCATGATATGATAACTTGGTCCCTGGGATGTCTATGAGATGGTGTGTGACCCGGTACATCATGACTATCCTGGCAGTTGTCCTTCTGTTTTGCATGGATTCCCAACCGAGTCTGCTGATCATCTTAATGTTACTGCTGGTGGTCTTATAGTCCCCAGTTCCAAATGTTGCCGCCCGTCGTTGACAGCTTCCAATTTCTGGATGTTTATCTTTGTGTGGGGGTCCGTTGATGTGCTAGCATGCTCAAGGAAAGGCTTGCCTTGATGTTGGTTGGAGAGCTAGAGAGGTTTTCCCTGAGGAAAGCAAGGGTGTGGTTGGCCTTCTTCGTGATTGCATCAACATGGGACATCCAGGACAAGTTCCCTGCTATTTTAACTCCAAGGTACTTTCCGGTCTTCACAAGAGTCAGACGGCTTCCATGGATGGCATAGGTGGCTGCAGTAGGATTCCCATTCCTAGTGATTCTGATGGCCTCACACCTCACATTAGCTTGTATTGAATGATGTCTTCCAGTCTTTCTCCTATTGTTGCAGTTTGTCGATGTCTTCTTGCAGGATCTGGCTGTCATGTATCGTCTGTATTTTGCTGTTCATGAAGATGTCGTCTGCGAAGTGTCGGGAGATGGAGTCGATCTTCTGTGACATGTCATTTACGTGTATAAGAACAACAGGTGTCCGAGTACACCTGGGGTGACTGGGGTAGGACCGGATGCCAGTCCTTCTCAGAGTACTCGTCGGCTCCTTCCAGCAAGGAAGTACCTGATCCACGTGAGTAGGTTGCCCATGACGTCAAAGAGCTGCAGCTTGATGGCCAGCAGCTGGGGGACACATTGTCGAACGCCTTGCTAAAGTCAAGCAAGACAGCATCGATCTACACTCCATGTTCTAATGCAGCTGGTAGGTCTTGTAGTTGTGCTTGTAGCTTGTAGCTGGCTTTCGCATGGTCTCTTCTTTCTGAAACGGCATTTCTGGACGGAGAGGATCTTATGTGTGTCAAGGTGTTGCATAATCTGGATGTGGATAATGTGTTCCATTACCTTGCTGCATCTTGATGCTAGTGATATGGATCGGAAGTTTGCATGATGCTGCAGTCACCCTTCTTTAATATTGGGGTGATATTAGCTTTCTTCCAGTCATCTGGTGTTTTGCCCTAGTGTAGTGATGCTCGGAAGATTAACGTTACTGCTGGGGTAATTTCTGGTGCGAAATCTTTAAGAGGTCTGGCCTATAATAAGTTTATGTATAATATATATGTAATAGTTATCCTTTTTGTAACGAATATTCCACGCTTTTTTTGCCAATTCACTGCACCAAATTCAAAACATTGTGCATCACGATTCTCCCGCCAAGCAATATATCTTGAAACTTCATTCATCTTGTACATAATTGTTTAGGAAGTATAGCTACCCGGTCTTATCGTTTCTCTCACTCAGTGCCACTTCTTAAATCATTGCAATGGTTCCCTGTCCTATGTCACATTATTTTGTAATTTGTACAATTACCTATCAGGCATTTTCATCTAAGCAACCAGCATATTTACATTTACTGCTCACTCCTGGAAGACAGCCCAGACAGCTTCGATCAATCTAATTCTAATTTACTTTTTGTTCCCAGTGTTAAGACAAATGTCGGATCTAGAGCTTTTCGGTTGCTGCACCCAGTATATGGAACTCGCTCCCTGTTAGTGTTAAATATGTAGGAAATATACCAACATTTCGACATCAACTAAAACCCACTTGTTTAAACTAGCTGATCTTCCATAGCCTCGCAGCGTACCAATCCACTTTTTACAACTGGAACAGCCCCGCGTTAAAACAAAACACACACAAATGTACAATAGAGCGGAAGGTTGTTAACAATTACAGACAACATGACTGCTGTGTTACAGGATATAATAACGCAATGTGCGATTGGTTTCTTATGCGCTATCCTTCACTTTCAAATGAAAATTTACTTGTGTACTTGCGTAGCTTAAAACTTCGTAAATAATGATTACGTCATTATTGAAGCAGTTCACGTAAACAAACCAGGAACGCAAAAAGGAAAGACCACGGTGGCGCGTGAAGAAGAAAGATGAGTTTATGAAACAATTCAATGGTAGACATCAGCGTCGTCGTTGTCTTTTCGTTGTTGACAGTTTTACTGTGCCAAGTCGCATTGTGCCAGAATAAATGCAAACCGAAGGACTGTATTGATCTGAAATGCTACCGGGTATCAACGGCGCACGATGGGCCTCACACAGTCTACCCGGGTATCGCCAAACTTCCGACGAAGCTAAACGTTTCGTGTGACCAACTTGCTCACGGTGGCGGGTGGACGGTGGTTCTGCGCAGATGTTCGAAAACTAATTCGACTAGCTTCGCTCGGGGTTTAGAAGATTACAAAATTGGTTTTGGACTCCAAGATGGGCCTGATTCAGAATTTTATCTGGGCAACGAAATTATTCATCAACTCACAGTGAACTACCCGTCCAAAAATGGCGAAATACGGATTGAAGGAGTTACATTCCAAGGCATCACCGTCGAGTTATCGGCTGATATGTTCAGTTTGGATACGGAGGCGAAGAAATACGCATTTCGCGTAGGCACAGAACATGACAATGTCAATGTATCAGCCGGTGTACTTACTTATCACAAAGGCTCGTGGTTCACGCATGGATCTGGTTACTGCAAAGGAAGATACGATGGAGTACCCTGGTGGTTTATAAGTTGCACCCGTTTCTATTTGTTTGGAATACACAGTGATCAGGCCAGAACTAAAGGTCATGGACGTATCTACATATTGGCAGCACAAAATGTAGATCATGTACTACAGCGAGGTTTAATGATGATTCGGCCATACAAAGACACTCGGCAGTGTGACAACCCATGCAAGAATGGCGCGACGTGCAAGTACGTAGCTACTGACGACACACACCTCTGCGTCTGTCCGCAGACTCACTGCGGCGCCGTGTGTGAAAAGGAGAATATGTGCAAGAACGGCGGTACATGTCTGTATGATGCGGCTACCAAAAAGTATTCGTGCAAGTGTGCGGGAGGCATCTCAGGCAAAATCTGTGCTGACATCACATCCAGCGAGGTGTCAGGCGCTGACAGCACATCAACTGAGGCAGTAAGCGGCAAAGTAAAGATGTTGATTCCAATTATTAGTTCTATCCTTCTGATCGTCCTCATCTGTTTGGCTGTTGCTGGATTTATGATCTATAAACGGAATAAGAAAAAAGAAGAGGAAAAAGAGGAAGAAGAACGTCAGAGGAAACTGGAGGAAGAACAAGAGGAAGACGATTATGGTTTCCTCAGTATGTTTGGCATGTGACATTGACGGATGTGTCCATTGCATATTTGATGTATGCTACGAATTACTGTAGACTGCTGCGCCAGTAATTCTAATTGGACAACGCTGTGTTTGTTGCGGTTTTATTCATTTAGTAATGCATTTAATAAAATCAATATTTTTGATTCGTACGCTAGTTTATGGGTATATTTCAATTGAACTGCAACGGAAAAGGAATGTGGACATTGTCATGTATCGAACAGTCAGCAGAATTTGAGTGCCGGCAAAACGCTTTTCAAAATACCAACCTGTTGCATCCCAACCCCTGTAAGAACGTCACCGAGATCTCATGTGCGCAAAAGGATGATGTTGAATTTGAGTGGCTTGGAGAGGCGGTATGATTCGCATAATATATATATTTATTGCAGCGTAGGTTGTACGCAGCAAATGTTGCTCTTTGCATTTCGTGGCTTCTGAGGATACAGTATTGTGGTGTGACCGTCTAGGTATGTGACTATCACGTCACGCATATAGACCGAGAAAATATAACATCATCAATTCTTTCATAGGTCCCTCCTCAATTCTCTTGAAGGTCCCTCATCAATTATTTTGTAGGTCCCTCCTCAATTCTCTTGAAGGTCGCTCCTCAATTCTCTTGAAGGTCCCTCCTCAATCCTCTTGAAGGTTCCTCCTCAATTCTCTTGAAGGTCCCTCCTAAATTATCTTGAAGGTCCCTCGTCAATTAACTTGAAGATTCCTCAGTAGTATGAATGAGAATTTCGACCCCCTTTTGAGGTGGAGATAAAGTCGTCTCCTGTGTTAAAGTATAGAAGGGATGGATTTATGCATGCAAATATTGAGACGATCCCTGAAATGTTGAGACGTTCACTTAACACCCTGGTGCATAAGGGTCGTCTCAAAAATTAAAGAACAAACACATGTGGATTATGCACATTTTTTATTAACATCTTTTGATATGTTGAAGCCAATCAAACACGAGACAGTCGTTAGCGACGAGATCGGTATCGAATATATCGACAAAAGTTCTCGTCGTATAGCCGTTACAACGAATCAGTATATAAGATGCACAATATTGTTTGCAAACATTCGATAGATTGTTTTTAAATCTCTTGGAATTATGAGTCCATTCGGAGCAGTGTTTTTTCATGAAGGTGCGGAACGTCGCGTGCAGTGGCGGCAGGCCGTACGAACAGAAGTATTCGCCACGTATGTTAGCGACCAAGTACAGCGCTATCCAGTGCTCACCCGGTTCGTCGCCGTCGTTGGTGTTGCACACGAAAGCGGCCGGAAAAGCTTCCGTCTTTGGGTACGACACTGCGAAAGATGGATTTGGTTCGTGGATCTCTCGGTAGTAGTGCATCGATCTGTTTAGTGTCCATTTAGAAGTCGTAGACGACGTTCCGACTCTTGTCGATTTCCAGCAAGGATTCGAGCTCGACGTACGCGAATAAATTGATGGTATCTGCGAGCGCCGCAGGGAAATGAATTTCGATGCACAGGTTGACCTTTTCTACCATATGGAAGCAGGCACCTCGCACACGCTGGGGATGAGATCGAAACCGAAGAAGGTGTAGCCGTACCGGTAGTCGTCGCGAGTCAGGTCGTTCCCCTCGACTTCCCACACCTTACCGGTCGAAGCCAACAGGTTGAGGTACCTCCTCACGTAACAGTTGTTGGCGAAATTCGGCTGGAGTGGTTTGTCGGGTACCTGTCGTCCGTCCACATACACGGCAAGGAAGTTGATGTCGTTATGCTTGGCGTTAAACGGGTTCTTGGCGTACGAACCGTTGCACGCGTCGTTGTCGATGCAGCACAGCACCAGTCAGGGTACCGAGGAAGAGGTTCTCGTGCGTGTGTGCGACCGGGCTCCACGCGGGATGGAATAGACTTTGTAGTCGACGGAACGCATCGTATACTTGACCGTGCTCTTCTCGAACGCTTTGATGTGCGCCATCTGCACGGCTGAACTCAGGGTGGCTTTCTTCGCGAACTAGGTGGCGTCGACGAACTGGATCTTGTAACCAGGGTTTAAACCATCGGCCATGAGCACGAACGCGTCCTTGCTGCGCACCAGTCGTATCTTTACATCGACACCTTTGATCAGGAGACGATCTAGCAGGAACAGGTCCACGTGGAGTCGTTCCATCATCTCGACGACGTGATTCTGCGAGATGTGCATTCGTCGTGCCAAGAACCCCTAATTCGCTGCTACGCCGTCAACGTCAATGGCGTCCATGCGATCGGCCGTGTCTTTGTACCACAGTTGACTCAACAGTTGCGACTTCCTTGTCTCGGTACCGTAACTCAGTAGCGTCTCGATATAAGCACGATACGCTTACGTGTTGGTCGAAGGGGTCACGAGCAAACCGTTCAGGTAGACGTCAACTTGACTGAACAGCGAATGCAACCAGTTATTCACCGGACCCACCACGGCGGCCGGATCGAGATCGGCCTCGGCAGCAGTGATCACCTTCGTTTTCACGATCAGGTAAGTGTTGGCGAGATCCAGGTAATCGTCTCCCGCTTCGTGTGGTAAGAATTCGATCGGTCCACCCGAGCCGAGTGAGGCCGTCTATTGATGTTCCACCCATTGACTGAGAACGATGCTGGTCTGAGACGGCGGCACGCCAAAGGGATCGAGCTCCCTCTTGACCCCTCGCACGATTGTCTATGCACGAACGCCATCGTCGTCGTCGATCACGTCGGCTGTCCTCATCTGACGGTGCATCGATGCTGTACAGAAGCGCCGATTCGCGATCGTGCGTTTTATACGTTGCCGTTTTATACGTTGCCGTTTTATACATTGCCGTATTATACGTTGCCGTTTTGTACGCTGCCGTTTCGGCGATCGCACGCCGGGAGGACGAGGAGTCGACAACAGTCCTCTCAGCAGGTCCTTCCCGGCCTCCGTTACATGTCTTTTGGTGGCTGTTTTTTTTGTTCTGACTGGACATGACGTCGTCCGCGATGTGAACGCCAGTCTTCAAAGCTCGTTTTCCCAACGCCACGGCGCCTCGTTTGATGAGCGGCATGGCGCTACGGAGCAGACCGCCAAGCACGCTTCCCAATCTTTGTCCACACTGTACACGAGCACCGACGAAGCAGGGCAGCGGGCCACCCGCCTGTCGCGCGAAATAGTAGCTTTAATTCATTTCAGAACAGGAGGGGTCACAAATATCGAAATTGTCGGGGGATGGCAATTAACATGTTAGTCCAGAAGTTATGTAGGGAAGAGGAAGTTGGATTTGTGGATTTATGGGGAAGTTTTGTTGGGAGGGCTGATATGTACATGAAGGATGGGCTTCATTTAAGTGGAAAGGGGGCGGCAGTATTCGCGGACAAACTTTCAGCAGCAGTAGATAGTGACTTGGGTACAATGACAAATATTTTTGGAAGTAAACATTCTTTAAACTAGAAGTGCAGGGGGGTTACCTAGAGGTGTCTCAAGCAGAACAAGTGGCCACTAGCACAGATAAACCAATATCAAATCATCCGAAAAACATCTCTGAAAAAGGTTATAGATGCGTATGTTTAAATGCAAGGAGCATAGTAAATAAGAAAAACGAATTAAACATTATGGTAGAAGATATTGACCCTCACATAATTGGTATAAATGAATCATGGGCCAACATAGATATAACAGATGCTGAATTAGGACTGACAGGATATGTAATGTTTAGGAAAGATCGAATAGGAAGAAGGGGCGGGGGAGTTATTTTATATGTTAAAGAATCTATTCAGGCTTACGAAATACAACTAGAAAGGGAAGCAGATTGCGATGAAGCTGTTTGGTGCAAAATTGTTTCAGGAAATTCAAAATTAACTATTGGATTAGTTTACCGAAGTCCAAACATAAACGAAGAGGACAACACAAAAATAAAAACGCTATAAAGGAAGTTAGTAAAGGGGAATGTATCATAATGGGAGATTTTAACCATGGACACATACAATGGAATTATCTAGAGAGCACAGGGATTGAGGACCAACAATTTCTATTTTTAATCCAGGATAGCTTTTTTACTCGGCACGTACTAGAACCAACCAGGGGAGAAAATGTATTAGATATAGTTTTATCATCACAAAAACAATTAGTGGACAATGTAAAAATATTTGAACCATTGGGTAATAGTGACCATAATCAAATACATTTTGACATCAATGTAAAATCAGAAAGTAAAAATAAGAAAACGTACAAGTGAAACTTCCACAAAGGTAACTACAAAGATATGAGAAAATACTTAGCAAAGCTAGATTGGAATAACATGCTGATGAATAAGACCGCAATTGAATGTTGGAATATTCTAAAATATGAAATTGAGAGTATCATCGATAAATGTTCCCTTCCAAAAACAAGGAAAACGGTGTAGAAAGAAACACTTGTCAAAAGAGGCTATTAGAAAAATAATGCTAAAACAAACTATGTGGAGGGTTTATAGGCGTACCAGAAAGGACGAAGACTATGCAAAATACAAAGAGGCACTTAATGCAGCTACAACTGAAATCAGACAATCTAAAAGAAGCTATGAGCAAAAACTAGCATGTAACATAACAAATGACAGCAAGAGTTTTTATGCATATGTCAGGAGTAAACAAAACGTACAAGACAAGGTTGGACCTCTAGAAGACAGTGCTGGAAATATAATATCACAGGGGTTTTTAATGGCGGAAGACCTAAATGGTTACTTCAGTTCAGTGTTTACCAAAGAAGATATTAGTTCATTACAAGTTGCTGATGCTAAATTTCAGGGGGCTAAATCTGACTATTTAGGTCCGTTAGTTGTAACTCCAGAATTGGTAGCTAAGAAAATAAAGGCAATGAAGGATAACAAATCACCGGGAGTGGATGGGATTCCTCCAAAATTACTAATGGAAACAGTAGAACAAATCAGTATACCACTTGCAAGAGTATTCAACTTGTCATTAAAAGAGGGAGTTGTTCCGTTTGAATGGAAAGAAGCAAACATCATACCATTATTTAAAAAGGGTTCGAGAAATAAGTCAGAGAATTACAGACCAGTGAGTTTAACGTCAGTGATTTGTAAATTATTAGAAAGGTTAATTAAAGACCATATGGTGGAATTCCTCGTTAAGCATAAATTATTAAATTCATCTCAACATGGATTCCTTAAAGGGGAACTGAAGCAATTTTGTGTTATGCCGTATATTTAAATATATATTATCTAACTATGCATTAATGGTGACAGATACCTGCTAATATATGAGATAAACTGAAAAACTGATTTTGTTCGAGACAAAAATCGACAAAATACATCACTGCGTATCGCCATCTTGTTGTCAAACGAGTGGTTTGAGTCGCGTATATCTAATCAATGTAAATTTTCGATTTTTTTGCGATTTATTTCGTAAATAGGCATTCACGAGCGAAAAAAAAGATATGGGTCTCTGTTATATATACAAGTGTTTACACACGTCAACAAAATAGCGTTTTTGTTCGTTCCAAATAAAAAAGTTAAAGAAATTACAACAAAACACGCAAAAAATCGTGGAAATCGCCACACTTTTCGAACACACGAGACGCTAACCAACGAGAATATGCGATAACGGAATACCGGAACTATTTTTTACTTGTTGACAAGATGGATGCATCGCTTGTGACAGTTTTACCAGATCTGCTACTAGCGATTAGTGGTTTACTGAACTTCCGTAATAGTTGTCTATCTTTGGAGAAATGGAAACCACAGACGAAGAGTCTAGTTCGACAGGCCACACGGAAACAACCGTTGACAGTCGTAAAGTGTCACCGAGTGTGCGAGTCACGCTCCAGACTCCAGGTCGGCTTCGCCTTTGACTTTGTTGACGTTGGATTCAGGAAAAATTACAACAGCGCTTTGACTGTCAACGATTCCTGACTAGGTAATGTGATGTGGTGAACCTGTGGAAATTGCGTCCCGATGCCTGCGCACGTTTACGTTGTGTCATCATGCTGCGCCGAGGAAGCTACCATGCCTAGGGCTAGGCTATGGCTATGCAGCACCGTGTGCCCGACCGCGTTGGTGCTTGCATCACCGTACGAAGGCGAAGACGATGATTTTGTAGTGATATGCACAAACAGAGCGGTGCTAGATGTTGGTCTGCTGTCATTGCATGATTTGCGTGCCGTCTCATTGATTCGCCCTATAGCTAGCAGGTCAGTAATTCAATTATTATCGAATCATTGCCATTTTAATAATCATATTTTTTCTGCATATTTCTTTTACCTAGCCCGAGGGCGAGGTCCGAACTACAATGGCAATGCAAGCAGGCTTTTCTCTTTATTTTGTATATAATCTAATGAAGTGTACCGTGACTGTATTTTAATGTTGTGTTTGATTTTATGTTGAATAACATTGATGACAATTGTAATAATGATTGTAATCATGACTACATTAGTAATTGTGATTGCAATAATTACTGTAATCATGATTACATTAATATTCGTACTTGTAATCACCCTTCTCTGTAGCACACCACAACACCTTGTTGTTTGGTGCAATGTAATCATTTAAATAACAATAATTAACTACTGACAGTATGTAATGTTCACAGTTTTGCAACTATTATGGTAATTATGGAATTAGTGATATCAACTAACCCTGAAAAATTATATTTCAGGCTCAGGAAAGGCAAGACAATCCCATCCTACGATGTGGGAAGGATCTGTGATGTCTATTCTGAACTGAATTGAATTGATGGAAAGTTTAGCTATGGAGATTGACCTGACACAGGTGAGTGTACTGATAGTCTGATATAGACAAATTGTGAGGCACCCACAGTACGCAACAGGTCTGAATAATAACCTGGAAAACTACAAAAATTCCCACTAAAATATTAATAACTGAATGATGTGAATGCCTTCTTATCCATATCCCACTTCTGTCAACAAAAATGTTACCTGCAGCATCTTGCATGTCACTACACACAATTTCATTTATATTGAGACCAACATAAAATATATCAACAGTTTATTCACATAGAAAAACAATTACCAAAGAAATAAGGCTAACTAGAACGACTGAAACCAAGACTAAACATTGACTAAAACAGTGACTTCTACCACCGGGAAATACAACCTGGAACATGGTTATCACAGTTACATACATCATTATTATACCACAACATATCAAATATACTGGTAGTTTAGCTTAGGAAATAATTAATCTTTATAAAGCCAAGGCATTTTAACTGTTTCACCATCATCATCTGTACCAATGGCAATAGACTACTTGTTTTGATTGGACAGTAAGTGTACACCAATCATGTGTAACAATATTACTTGTTCTGACAGACAGTAAACGTACACCAATCATGCATACCAATACACTACTTGTTCCTACCAACAGTAAATGTACACCAATGATCTCATTCTGGAATCTGCACCATTTCACTACTTCTTCTGACAGTAAATGTACACCAATCATGTGTATCCAATATACTACTTGTTCTGACTGAATCTACTACTTGTTCCTACCGACAGCAAATGTAAACCAAGCGTCTCATTCTCTACCAAATACACTACTTGTACTGACAGTAAATGTACACCAATCATATGTATGAATACACTACTTGTTCTGATGGATAATACTTGCACACCAACCATCTGTTCCAATACACTACTGGCACTAAATATAAACCAATACACTACTTATTCTGACTGATAGTACATGTACACCTAACATATTCAATTCACCTTTCACTCATCCAGGGGTAGAAATCAGCACACTTTCCTCTGACAGACACCCCAGTATCCGAAAGACCTCGGCTGATAGATCAGACATGAGTACTACCTGTGTCACAGTTTATGGCTGTTTGGTGTGTGGCAGGTGCAGAAAAGTGACATAAGTTTTTCTCACGAATGACAAACGTCTTCTCTTTCTCATAGGTGTCGGAGCTGCTTGAGTCACCCTCGGTTATGTCGCTGTTATCACATAGTGTGCATCATCTGCACCAATGTCTTTATTCTCACTGAATCTGATGGAAGCTTCACATAGGAGTAGTCATGATCAACGTTCATTGGTGCAATAATGTCATCCGTGACTACAGCAGCATTCGCGAAGTGTCGCACTTGAAATATCGTTACCGGATCGATTTGCATTTCAGCATCAGTTGTATGTGGTGCCACAGCAGTAGTAGCAGTGATGGCACTAAAGGTGACATCCGTAATGTAAAGATTGACGGCATCACCCGTAGCGCTGGATGCTTCAAAACTAGTACCTCTACCTGTACGAACCAATGGTGAATCCTTCATCTGAAAAGATTGCACATACAGTGACTTGAAAATTTTACAAAATTCATCTTTTGCATAATAAAAATGAATCACAATGTGAGAAACTTTCTCTTGTATATATTATTTTTAGAATATAAGAGTGCCCGTGTCATATAGAATGTATAAAGTAATCAACCACAGGGAAAAGCATTCTCCCTATGGAGCCATGTTAATTCAACCAATGGGTCTTTCACTGATCTCTTAATGTTTTTAATAAATCTGTTTGGTCAGTTTGACGAATGCCACAGGTAACATAACCAAACGCATGTAACCAAAATTGTAGCATCCTCGCTCCAAAGTTATATAATCAACATTGCACTGTTTTCAATGGGCTAGGGAGGTCAAAATTATAGTCCAAATTCCATAACAAAATATGGACCCATAGGTATACTTTTTATGGGGTTCCTTATTTTATATCTGACACTCGATTTAGATAACATAATGCATGAATATTGTTATTGGACCAAATGCAGATCTATGCTTGTGACATCTTTACCTTATAAATGCTGCACGCACACACACATACCTGCCCACACGTATATATATATATATATATATATATATATATATATATATATATATATATATATATATATATATATATATATATATATATGTAAATATATATATAATTATTAGGTATTATACTGAAAGCATCTGCTAGATAGTATGGTGCATTGACAAAAGCCCCTCCCGACAAAAGCCCCACAGACATAAGCTTGTTTCAATTCAATTATACTGTTCATGACTGTTGCTGTAGTACACAGAGACAAGATGTTGTCATGAATATACTTCAGGCATGTGGTCAATTCCATTCCGGTATTGGAACTGACCCTCAATTCCAGTTCCGGAATTGGAATTGACTTCAAAAATGTTTTTTAATTGGAATTTATTTTTTTCAAAATTAATTTTTTGGGAATTGGAATTGATTTTGTTGGAATTATTGACTTGATACTGTTAATATTTACCCTTATATTTACTTATATTACTTTTAAAATCATATTTGTCTGCTATTAGCATGTCACCCTCAATCTGGTAACAGCCAGGAAGTTGTCAACATTACAGCATAGATACTGTCTACTCTGGTATTGAAACATTGTGACCAAGAACAATATAATCAAGCATTTGCATCAAAAAGAAATACTAAGTTACTGTAACAGACAGTAAAACCAAAATCAGACCATTCAGGCCTCATTTTCTTTCTCAGTGTACAAGGCTTATTTACAGAGATTGCCAATTAAGGGCACCTGCCTGCTCATTCCCTTTGTGTGAGAGAGGAAGCCTGCCCCACTTGAATGCAGCCCCTTTTTTTATCCAAGCCTAATGTTCAGCCCACAAGTTTCCCATACTAAACATGTCACTGGTCACCTGTACAATGCTGTTACATGTGGCTGTAGGGTTTGCCCTTTGTAGTAATTAAAAATGTCCCCATGGAGAATATATGTTGGAGATTAGAATGTTGAAGACTTAAAATTTTTCAGTAAATTTGATGAAATATCAATGATACCACAACTGATAGCGATATAAATCTGCCTCCTAGTATATTTGCTCCCCCCAGGACATCTGCCCCTATTTTCTATGATAGTTGACAAGTGAAAATCAGTTTGCAGTTTTATCATTATTACTACAATAACATAACATTCAATGACAAGTCGAAGTCACTTTAGCCTAATGCAATGGCCTATCCCCTGGAGTGTGTATGAGATGATCTTGTCACCAGTTGTCTTCCAGGTATCATTGATAGTCAGATCAGTGGTGGAAGATGGGTTCTTGGGGTGATGCTTCCACAAACAGTGGTGGACAGTAACGAGTCAGAGATCAGCTGGTTTGGAGTGCCCCTGGTATTAGCTGCCTTAGTTTTCAGGTCCTCACGGACCTTGGCAGCTTCTATCTGTGCCGTGTCACCATCATGGTTGCAGGCAGTCTTGTTGATCACATTCTGGATCTGGAGATCAAATCAGTGACCACAGCACCCTTGCATGATTAGGATCGATGCTGGCTTCACTCCCATTGAAGAGTAATCTTGTTGGTCCCCCTTCTTGGTGTAGGGATGACACTCAAAACATAGCTTCTGACCTCCTCAGATGCTAGTAGTGATTTCCATGATGAAATTATAAGTGTTTTCTGACAACTCTGGCTTGTGCATCCAGTTTTATAGAAAAATGGAGTCACTCCAACTCTCCATGGTAAATGCAATTCAAAAGAAACCTTTTTGAGATGGCTTCTTTCAAATATCCTCAATTGTCCTAACATGTCCTGGTCCTAATGTCACTGACTTCTTCCACAATTGCAATAAAGATAATCCTTTGATTACAGGATCATCTCCAACTACATAAAGAAATTTACTTAGCTGATCTGGCACAAAGAACATTAATTGCAATTAGGGTAATATATATCTTGAATTCATGTTTAGAAATAAAAAAAATAAGTTAAAAAAATTCTTAAAAAAAACTTACAAATAATCCAGAAGCTACGGACAGGGGGCAAATGTCCGGGAGGGGGGCAAATGACCTGGACCCAATATAAACAGGGGAAACTGTTCAAAACTCAGATTAATGACCCAACTGTCCAGGGCTGTCCAAAATGTCTGGTTTTGTTAGCAAAAATCCAGGAGAGGTGTCGCAGCAGAAAGTACATATGAAATGGCTGGATGCCATTTTAAAGTTTTTTTATGGCAAACCTGATATATATATATATATATATATATATATATATATATATATATATATATATATGTGTGTGTGTGTGTGTGTGGGCATTTAACGAACAATAATTTTTTAATCATATGTAATTAAATATGATTGTGCACACGTGACAAATAAAACTGTGTTAAAACAAATTGGATTTGAATTTTTCTTTAGCCTATGAATTTAACAGTTGGAATTTATTTTTTGCAAGGCGGAATTAGAACTGATTTTTTGGAATTGACAAAACAGAATTGACCCCATGCCTAATATACTTCCTTCATATGTATAGCTTGTACTAATACTATTGTGGGTTGCCGACAGTTGCCCCCTCCCCCACGATATTCATTACAGTGTTATCAGTCGTGTTAGAATAAAATGTAATTAATACATCTCTTTATGAACTTCTGGTTATTACATGTGGGGTTTAATCTGATCAATAAAGCAAATTAATTTTATATAATTTTGCCTTATTGTCAAGTCACAAGAATTCAGACAGAAATTGTAAAGTGTCTTTATAGAAAGCAGACATGTAATCTGACAGTGTTCAACTGGGTAAATGACGATGCCTTAGTTTCCTTTCCAGCTAGACATTGCATGGGTGAAATGCATTTTATTTAAATATTTAAATACTTTTTAAAAGTTTTTGTAACTGCATTTCCACTTAATCACAATGAAAGTATTTGTTTATTTAAATATTTCCATAAAGAATTTGAAATGTAAACAGCAACAGTAGGCTTCTGTTGCACTATAGTCTATATATACTGTCTTTTCGTCGTGTTTCTCCCATGCATCTAACCCCCCAGGCGTAGCCTTACGCTTGCCGCTTGCTTTCTAGGCATTTAGAACACAGGAGTATGAGACTTAATTATTATGACTGTCAATAAATAATATCAAATTATTTTCTTGAATAATTTTGCCTAGTACATACGCCATGGCCCATGTTACAAGGCTGCAGTATATCCTGTAGCACTTACTGAGTTATTGTTATTGTTTTGAGTACGGCCACGTATTGACGGTACATCGTCATCTGATCACGTCGAAAATAAATCGGCGGATTGGAAAACACTCGTAATTATATCAAACTATTAACACTTACTCGCACTTTATCGTATTCATACATTTCGATTTACTGTGGGTCATATATATGCTGACGTTGAAGCACAGCTGGGCTTATTGGGGTGGAACTATATTGTAATCGTAGTGATAAGTCACAATGGTAACGGTAATCCAATTTACTAACCTGGTTTCGGCTCGTCGCTTCCTACGCATCGCTCTGCCCTCTGATATCTGACGTTTCCTTGTCGCAGAATAGTCTGTAGATGCATGGTCATATGCGGAAAAAAGATCTAAGATAGAACGGTGTCTTTGACCAAGAATGACATCTTGATGCTCATCGTCTGTCCATGCTCATCACATACGTCTTTTGTCTTGTAATCTGCATCGGAAAAGTGGTCACTCGCAGAGCCTGCGGCTGGCGGACACGGCAATTTCCGCATTTGCAACCACCTTTTCCGCTGCAAATTCTTCCTCGAAAATGGATCAAAAGTTTTTTCCTTGCATTTGTAGTACTAGTTGATATATCGAGGAGCCATCCAGTGCACACCAGTTTTCTTTTTATTCGATTTTCCATGCGTTTCGGCCGTTTTTCCGAGAGGTTTTTACTGTGTGAACGCGGTGCCAGGAGCTCGTACTCAAACCACTCTGCCGCTGAGCCCCCCGCAGAGCAATATGGCGCCGCCCAGCGAAGATAATGGCAAAGTTTAAAAGGATATTACAAAATTACCGTGGCGTTGCGCCCATCATATAAGGGTGATATATACTGTAAATGGTATGTTATTATGTTTGGGCTATGGTTGTACGAGTGCTTCACCCCCCCTTTAAAGCGAGGTCATGCTTTACAAATATGTTATGTTTTTTGGAAGAAATCACTAAGTGGATAGACGTGGGATCGCCAGTAGATATTATCTACTTAGATTTTCAGAAAGCTTTTGACAAAGTGCCACATCAAAGATTACTACTTAAATTAAAAGCCCATGGTATCGGGGATAGCATAACTGACTGGATAGAACAATGGCTGACTGACAGAAGACAACGAGTTGTAGTAGATGGAGAAGTTTCAAATTGGAAATCGGTTTTGAGTGGGGTACCTCAAGGATCAGTATTACGACCTATATTATTCTTAATTTATATCAATGACTTGAACGACAGTATAACAAGTAACGTACTGAAATTTGCGGATGACACAAAACTGTTTAGAAAGGTTAATACTGATGGTGATAAACAACATTTACAAAACGATCTAGACAGATTAGTGAAATGGTCTGAGAAATGGCAGATGATGTTCAATTTTGGGAAATGTAAATGCCTACATACAGGACATAGGAACTTGAATGTAAACTATAAAATGGGAGATATTGTTCTGGGTACTACTGTAAAAGAAAAGGACTTAGGAGTTACAATAAGCGCTGATATGAAAGTTTCAGAGCAGTGTGGTATTGCAGCTTCAAAGGGTAATCTAATTCTTGGATTGATTAGAAGAAACATAACATACAAGGGAAAAAAGTTAATTATACCTCTTTATAAAGCAATAGTTAGACCTCATTTAGAATACTGTATACAAGCATGGAGACCATATCGTAAGAAGGATATAGATACGCTTGAACGCATACAAAGGAGAGCAACTAAAATGATTCCAGAACTGAGAGACCTTAGTTATGAAGAACGCCTGAAAGAATGTGGTTTAACAACTCTAGAGACAAGGAGGTTAAGAGGAGATCAGATTGAAGTTTTTAAGATATTGAATGGGTATGAAAATATTGATAGAAATATGTTTTTCTCACTCAAGAAGGATAGCAGAACTAGAGGACATGAGGTAAAATTAGTAAAGGATCAATGTAGATTGGACATCAGGAAGCACTCGTTCTCACAGAGGACAATAAATGAATGGAACAAATTGTCTACAGATTGTGTAACTGCTAGCAGCGTGAATATGTTTAAAAACAAGGTTGACACATATCTCAGGACGGCGGGCTATAAGTAGATGAACATTGTTGGACACTCGATAAGCCAATGGCTTCCTTGTCCACTTGCCATCTGGGCCTTTGGCGTGGATGGCAAATCTTGTTAAATCTTGTCTTGCGACGAAGAAAATGAAGCGTCACAGTCACCTTACTGCGTTGGAATGATACAGGTCGTCCGGTATGGTAACTTATAGCGAACAGGATCATACCGAATTCTTTGAGCAGCAACGATATGTATTGGACGTTTTCGAAATGTCTCGAGATCGTCATACCGTGCAGTTGATAGATCGGAACGATCCTCAATAGCGGCATGAGACTGTCGCCGATGATATGAGACTCCACGACGTCCGTGTAGCCGTAGAGAGTATCAAGCCCTTGGTTCATGTCCACCACAGCATCACCTTCTTTACGGTAAGTGTACAAGTCAGTCGATTTGACGGTGGCCCGCGGATTGAGACCTAGCCGGCGTGGTCCACCTCTCTGGAAGATGTACTCGTTATCTGCCACATGATGACAGACGGAGCGAGACCAAGCAGGAGTCCCAGTTCAGTTTCTCCTTTACAGTATCCGTCGACATGTTCACCAGAGCCTTGTTTACGTGCTGCATCAACCGGTTAGTTCCGTAGAAATACACAGCATCGATCATAACGCTCGACAGGACATCTCTAGAATCGTGTTCACCGAGGTGGAACGTAGCGTCGGTCCCTCTAACGTTGTACCAACTGTGCGGGTACTGTATCTCCAGCAACCCGCATTCCCAGTCGACGTGCAGAATTATGCGTCGAGGTAAGGCCGTGACGTATCGAGTCAACGTGTTTTCGGGATGCATCTGCATCGACGCATTGCTAGGTAACGTCAGGTAACCCAACGAACTTGTCAATAGCGCCGTCCACAGGGTAGAGTCGTCGTGGCCGATCGTCAGATTGTAGATGCTGACCACGACGATCGTGTATAAGACGAGGACCTGACACAGAAAAACGATCCCCGCCTTGGGACAGTCGGCGCCGAAGAGATGCCATCGAGTGCTACCGTCGTATCTGCTCTGCGCGTCCGTAATGTCTTCCACTACGACGGTGGCGGATGTCGTTTCCTCGTCGTCGGTCATCGTTCGAATGATGCTTCGATCGACGCGGGACTACCTTTTAAACCGAACGAGCGCCTTGGCATCGATCCCGCTGTATTAATTGGAGGGGTATCCGAACCACTTCACCAACGCCTCCGTTCGCTTGCCCACCTTCCGCCGCTGCAGCTCCGACTCAACGCGGTACAGTTTAACTTTACGTACTCTCACCTTCTGAAGTTCCGTTTCGTAGAAGGACCCGTCCAGCATCTCTCTGAAATCGTCGGTCAATCGGTACAGGAGCGGATCGGAGGAACGAACCTCGTGTATGGTGAAGAGCTCCTCGCTCCAATTCGCCATGTAGTATTTCACGAAATGGTACTTCGCTTTACGGATGCGCATGCGATCCGCTACTCGAAACGTTGGTACGCCCTGACCGTCGTCACCGTACAAGCGCTGCCACAGCTGCTCCTGGTTCGACGGGTTCACAGATCCTGGACGGAACGGTTCAGGAATGCCTATGCTGCGATGGTGGGTGTAGTTGTTCAATCGAGTAGTCCTGAAGCACGTCAATGTTTCGTCGTCTGATGTTTCGTAAAATATCGCTATATGCGTCTTTTCAGAGTTTGATTGAACCTTTCGAAGACACTCGCCTTGGTCTCCTCGTTGTGAATGGAGTAATGATGGAAGCCGTACTTCTTCAACAGACCCTGGACGGAACGGTTCAGGAATTCCAGTCATTTATCTGTCTGCATCGTCGTCGTACAGTCGTTGACGAACAGGTTTTCCAGTGCCGCCACCAACGACGCTGCCGACTTCTTTTTTGAGTGGAACGCACTAGGCGACCTTCGAGAAGACATCGATTATCGTGAGTTGAAACGTTGTACCGTCGTTGTCTTTTTCAATCCGACCAATCAAGGAGAACGATCTGCCACTGTTGGTTGCTTCCTCCCACGACGAAGTAACGCCTCTTGAAACGACGTCGCAGCGGTTTGTGCAGGTCTACGCATCCTGTTCGATCAACCATTGTTCGACGGCTATTTTTCGGCACGCAAGCGACGCGTCGCAAGGCGTCGACTCCACCGTAACTTCTCGCCTTCTTTGCGTCGAAGTAGATGTTTTTGAGGTGATTGACGAGTGACAACAACATGCTCGTTGGGATCAAAGTATCTGTCGTAGATGACTATCTGATAATACAGCCTCCGCTCCCTGTCCATGAGTGGTCGCGACATCTCTATTCCACTGCTGTCGTTGCGTTGTTGTTGTCGACTGCTGACGAACGAATAGTGACGAGTACACTGATGTAAACAAGGATAGACGCCACCACGACAACGATGATGACTGTAGAGCAACAGTCCATGATAGTGCCAGTTCAGTTGTGGAAAGAGGAATCGTACAAGCAGAATATGAAGGACGAAATCAGCGATCGTATACAGCGCTGTGCAAAGGAGTTCCAAGATCAACATGTGACACGCGTCCGCTATCATAGTAATAACGTCGGTCCGATAGCGCTATTCGTCCGGTATGCTTGAACGTGGCGTGGGTGGAGTCCCCTGGCGTAGGTAGTGACGCCTGTCGACATTATCGCTCAACTACACGGGTAGGTTGATGCGACTGAGCTGCTGTGCAAATTATTGCCACCCCACGGGATCGCTCTTTCGCCTCTTTCTTAAAACGATCGTTCACGATATCCGTCATGTTGCTTCCGGATACCGGCACGGCGTCGTGTATCAATTCCACGCGACGTTTTTTGAGACGCTCCATCAACCGTATTGCCATGGTCTGCATGGTCTTGGGAACGGCGGCGATAACGTCGTCGTCAACGATGACTTTCGAAGGAAGAGTCGGTGCATCGCCGTCGTTCACCACGACCACGCGCGTCGGTTGTTTGACGCGTCTGTCGGTCAAGGAGTTGTACCGCTGCAAGACCCGATTGTACAACTGCGCCTTTCCCCCGTCGTACAGATCGGTTCTTTCGAGGATGGCATGACCTTATCGAGAGTGTCCGTCGGCGGCGGAGGCGATCGAAGGTCTCCAGCAACCGCGGTTCCATCAAGGCCAATTAATGCGCGTGCTCCATGTCTCTATCTTAACAGTTGTCCGAGCAAGGGGACAAGAACCGTGCTCGCCAACGGAGCTAGGAAGGCCGACAGAAAGCCACCGTTCTCTAGGAACTCTTTCTTCTTTTTAGCCGACGTCTTCTTCTTACTCAACGTGCGCATGTAATGCTTGTACTTTTTTAGTTTCTTCTTGTGCACCTTAGTCAAATGAACTTTTCATTTCAAGATTTGTAGGCGCACTCGGCGAGACAGCAGAGGAAACCAGCGTTGGCGATGATAGCCTTGCGTAGATTTATGTTCTTGTGTCTGTTTAGCATCTGCAGACACAACGTGTGCCCTTTAACGTGTTCGGACATCGTGCATCAAATGAAGTCTAGCGTATTGCACTAGATTGTTTTATAACTTCGGCAGGAAGACGTATTAAACAGCGTCGTCTGGAAAAATGCTAATGGGTAAGCGCAGATCGTTGGGCGTCTCCTGTTTCAGATATATCAGCAGATAGCCGAACGGCACCGTCGTCGCGTCATAGAACGATTCGTGCACGAACTTCAGGCGACCCGGATACATCTATCGCGTCAAGTGCGATATCTGCGACTTATCACGGGGATTCTTGAACACCACCATGTAGTGAGCGTTCAGACTGATGGTGCGAGTCTCCTTGTTTTTAGGGAATAGGTTCTGGACGAGGTAGAGAACGGACGTATTCCTGTGATGATTCTTTTTGGTGAACAAGTTCGTGACCCGACCATCCGTTTCCGTCATCAGATCGTCTATGACGACGAGGTTCCTCGTCGCAGGATCTAACGACGACGCGTTCGGCAAGCCCTCCGCGAACTGCAAGTCGGGTAGGTTTATCGTCGCGTACGCGGTTTGCCATTCCCCGTAGCTCCACGTCGTTTTCTCGGGTGGAGCGTCGATCATCGTCGACGGGTGACGTAACAGACGCGTCACGAAAGTGTTCTTGCCGCATCCCGGCGGTTTATATTTTAGAATGTTCCAACATTCAACTGCGATCTTATTCCTCAGCATGTTATACAAATCTAGCTTTGCTAAGCATTTTCTGATATATTTATATTTACCTTTGTGGAAGTTTCTCATGTATTTGTTTTATTTGAACTTACTGATTTTATTTTGATGTCAAAAGGTATTTGATTATGATCACTGTTACACAATGGCTCGTGTATTTTGACATTGTCTACTAATTCATGTTGTGAAGACAAAACTAAATCTAATACATTCTCTCAACTGGTTGGTTCTAACACGTGTTGGGTAAGGAATCTATCCTGAATTAAAAGTAGAAACTGTTGGTCCTCACCCAGGGTGCTCTCTAGGGATGCTCTATAGGGATTTCCACTCCGTTGTTAAAATATCCCATTTTGATACATTCCCCAGTACTCACTTTCTTTATAGCGTTTTGTATTTTTCTGTTATCCTCTTCGTTTATGTGTGGTTTTTTTTTACTTATTATCTAAGCGCCTTGCATTTAAGCACACGCATTAATAGCCAGCTTCAAAAATGTTTTGCGGACATTTTGTTACTGGTTTATATGTACTAGTGGCCTCTTGTACTGTTTGAGGCACCTCTAAGTAACTTCCTGCGCTTCTAGTAAAAACAATGTTTGCAATCAACAATTTTTTTATGCTTCCCATCCCACTTTCGACTGCTGCTGATAGTTCACCAGCAAACACTGTTGCACCCTTTACACTATGATGAAGCCCGGCCTTGATATCCCTGTCCCCTGCTTCCATTACCGGTAGAATCCATTACAGAATTATATGTTCAACCCATGTCTGCTTAGCTCGTATAACTAACTGCCTGTATTTCCTTTCTATGACAGTTGCACCCCCTGTGCAGTTAATACGTACGTGTACAAAAATAGAACCTCCCTTGCCCGGACCCACAATTTTTTCCACCCTCTCTGTGACAGCCTTTATTTTTGCCTCTGGAAAGTAAAACCACCATATCGACCCCTTTGCTTAGTGCTCTGTCAGTCTTCCTGGTTATCGGATCCCCAGCAAACACTCTCTCACCCCTTCTATCAATACCTTAGAGTAGCTCTTGCGTCGGATCCCTTCCGTCGCATTTTGTCCAGCAGTCGTGTCAACTGACAGCATGTTGACCATCTCCTTCTCGCCCATCAACATGTCACCGTTCCTCCCGTCTCTTCCCTCCCGTCTCCTTCCCTACCGTCTCCTTCGCTCCAGTCTCCTTCGCTCCCGTCTCATTCACACCCGTCTCTTTCCCTCTCATCTCCTTCGCTCCCACCGTCTTCACTCCCGTTTCCTTCCGCTCAGTGTCCTTACGTCCAGTCTCCTCCCATGCTCTCTCGTCACTTCCTGTCAGCCTCTTCCCAGGCTGAGATGAGCTTTCCGTAGCATCTCTCTCATCACCTTCCCCCACTTTAGCATCCACTGTCCCCCTTCCGGTATCACTGGCACAACCCACCTCTTCCCTTCTCTCCAAAGGTACAATCAGCTGCCTCAGCCGTTCCATCTCCACCTCTATTCCCTTCATCTTCGCACATACCCTAAACTCAAAACTAAAACTTTCCGCCTGGACCTAAGCCCAGGACTTCTCAGGACTTGGCCCAGGACTTGACGAAGTCTACCGAGTTACTACAACTCCCGCATACTAAATGCCTGGTGGCCTTTACCTGCTTTGGACGGCGCCATTACAGAATTTAAATAGTGTTAGATTAATATTATGGTGTTTTCACCTTGCTACTTTAGTCTTGAATAAGGCTGTTTTTGTGAACACTTTATTTTAAATTAATTAAGTAACTGGCTTATTTAGGTTGTATTATATTGACAATAATTATATTATCCTTGCTAATTTTGTTCTATCTACTAAGCTCGCATGAGCCAAAAAACCTGCCACCTACCGAAAAAAAGAACAATGTGTAAACAAAACAATAGGACTTGGTGTATACCAACTTACACTAAAGTTAGTTCTTTTTACCGTGTAATGTCATATATTACCTTATGTAAGTAATTTATGTAAATTTGTCACTTTATCTTATATATATTCAACAATGTATACGATAGATTGATACACCAATTTAATTCACGAACTGTAAACAAACCCCTTTCATCTAATTCTAATTCTCATGATGGTACGACAATTTTGGCTATAGTCTACGTCGGAATGAGGGGGCATGGAGTCTACATGCTATATAGGCCGCATTAGGTGCGGCTGAATTCGTTTATTGTTCCAGCTCGCACTTGAGGCTCACTGCGTGTGTTCCCTTTAAGTATTGTCTTTACAAAATAGGAATTTTGGAATTGGACTGTGTGGGCTGCAGGCAAAGTACTTGGATTTATTGTTTTGATGTTTTTCAACGATGTTAACAATGATATAATCTGTAAACAGTTTCGGCTTCACTTGTCGTTTCTTCGGTCTTTGGGAACGAAAATATTTATCAGGAGGTATGGCCGGCACACAGCCATCGACTATTCTGCACAAGAATTTGAGACGCTTGTCTCGCCGTGGGCTTTGTAGACTGTTTAGTCTAAGGTTTTTAAGCATAGTGGACACATACCCATCGCGCCTTGAACGGTGGTCGACAAGGATGAAACGGGCGGCGTAGAATTTGAGTCCGAGAATTGCTATAACAAGTTTATGTATAATATAAGTGTAGCAGTAATTCTTATTCTAATCAATATTCCACTCTTTCTGACAATTCACTATCCTATATTAATTCTTAATTCAACACATATGCATACTCTTTCATGCGCCCCAAGCACCACAGTCCCATGTTATCCCCATAAGGGGCTGTTTGGAGTAAGCAAGATGAAGACTGAAGAATTCTCGAAATGTTTTCGCACGCTGACTTCCCTGCCGGAGTCGTACGGAACTAACTTAAACTAAAATACTGTCTCTGACTAAATGGTAACAAAAACTGTTTCCTAATTAACAAGATTTGTCATCCAAGCCAAAGGCCCAGATGGCAAGTGGACAAGGAAGCCATTGGTTTATCGTGAGTCCACCAATATTCATCTACGTGTAACCCGCCCTCCTGAGATCTGTGTCCACCTTGTTTGTAAGCATATTGACGTCACTGGCAGTTACACAACCCGTAGACAATTTGTTCCATTCATGTATTGTCCTATGTGAGAAAGAGTACTTCCAAATATCCAATCTACACCGATCCTCTAATAATTTTACCTGATGTCCTCTATCTTTCTTGAGTAAGAAAAACATATTTCTATCAATATTTTCATACCCAAGCAATATCTTTAAAAATGTCAACCTGATCTCCTCTTAACCTCCTTGTCTCTAGAGTTGTTAAACAACGTTCTTTCAGGCGTTCTTCATAACTAAGGTCTCTAAGTTCTGGAATATTTTTTTTTTTAGTTACTCTCCTCTGTGTACTTTCAAGCGTTTCTATAGCCTGCTTATGATATGGTCTCCACGCTTGTATACAGTATTTTAAATGAGGTCTAACTATTGCTTTATACAAAGGTATTTTTAGTTTTTTCCTTTTATGTTATGTATCTCCTTATCAACCCAAGAATTTGATTGCCCTTTGAAGCTACAATTCCACACTGTTCCGAGACTTTCGTAGCAGCACTTATTGTTATTCCTAAGTCCTTTTCTGTTACTGTAGTACCTAGTATCTCCCATATTTTAGCTTATATTCAAGTTCCCGTGTCCTGTATGTAGGCATTTACAGTACCCCAAATTCAATAACATCTGCCATTTTCAGACCATTTAACTAATTTATTTAGATAGTTTTGTAAATGTTGTTTATCACCATCAGTGTTAACCTTTCTAAACACCTTTGTGTCATCTGCAAATTTCATATATATATATATATATATATATATATATATATATATATATATATATATAGATATATATTTTTTTTTTTTTTTTTTTAAATTATAAAAGTCCTAATACTGATCCTTGTGGCACCCCACTCAAAACTGATTTTCAGTTGAAACCACTCCATCAACTACAACACGCTGTCGTCTGTCGTTTATTCCATCCCCTATACCATGAAATGGCACTTTGTCAAAAGCTTTCTGAAAATCTAAGTAGATAATATCTACTGGCGATCCCACTTCTATCCACTTACTGAATTCTTAAAAAAAAAACATAACATATTTCTTAAGCATGACCTCGCATTTAGGAATCCATGTTGAGATGAATCTAATAATTTATGCTTAACAAGGAAGTCCACCATATGGTTTTAGATTAACCTTTCTAATTATTAAAAAAAGCACTGACGTTAAACTCTCTGGTCTGTAATTCTCTGACTTATTTCTCAAACCCTTTTTAAATAATGATTTTTTGGTCCTCACCTCTTGTACTCTCTAGAGATTTCAATTGTATGTGTACATGGTTAAAATATCCCATTATGATACATTCTCCTTTACTGACTTCCTTTATAGAGTTTTGTACTTTTGTGTTATCCTCTTCTTTTATGTTTGGACTTCGGTAAACTAATCCCATAGTTAATGTTAATTTCCTGAAACTATTTAGTGCCAAACAGCTTCATCGCAATCTGCTTCCCTTTCTAATTTTACTTCATAAGCCTGAATAGATTATTTAACATATAAAATAACTCCCCTCCCCTTATTCCTATTCGATCTCTTCTAAATATTACGTATTCTGTCTGTCCTAATTCAGCATCTATTATGTGGGCACATGATTCGGTTATACCAATTATGTGAAGGTCAATATCTTCTATCATAATGTTTAATTCGTTTTTCTTATTTACTATGTTCCTTGCATTTAAACATACGCATTTATAACCAGCTTCAGATATGTTTTCCGGACATTTTTTACTGGTTTGTTTGTACTAGTGGCCTCCTATCATGCTTGATGCACCTCTAATTAACCCCCATGCGCTTATAGTTTAAACAATGTTTACTACCAAATATATTTGTTATGCTACCCATGCCAATATCTACAACTGCTGAAAGTTTATCTGCAAATATTGTTGCCCCTTTCCGGTTAGATGAAGCCCTTCTAATATATTTCTATAATAAGTTTATGTATAATTATGTAATAATAATACTTATTCTAATGAAAATTCTACGCTCTTTCTGACAATTCACTGCACCAAATTCAAAACACTGCTGCACCAAGATTCTCCAGTCAAGCAACATATCTTCTTCTTCTTCTTCCTCACAAGTGCGTAACCCCACCTGTCGCACTGTGGTGACGATATACAACGTGAATGTGTTGGCTATGTGCATCGTGAATGTGGTGACTATATAAAACATGGAGTGTGCTGTTTAAGAATCTGTTTAAGATAAATTAGGTTTAGAATAAACTAATAATAAGTTAAACGTTGTGCTAATTACTTAAGCGTCCACGCTGGCCAACCATCACTTGAAGGTGTTTAGAGTTGTAACCAGCTGGGAAGAAATACTATACACATCTGTCCTGCAGTAGGGGACGAGATAGTGTACGTTGTGACCTCTTGTGATGAGTGTAGCAGGATGTGATAACATGGCTACTGGGATGCCTATGAGATGATGTACGACACGGTACATCATGACTATCCTGTAGTTGTCCTTCTGTGTTGCTTGGATTCCCAGCAGAGTCTACTGATCATCTTAGTTGTACTAAGGTTTGACCAGATCTTGTAACAATGTGCCTTGATGTTGGTTGGACAGCTAGAGAGGTTTTCCCTGAGGAAAGCAAAGGTGTAGTTGGCCTTCTTCGTGATAGCATCGACATGGGAAATCCAGGACAAGTTCCCTGCTATTGTAACTCCAAGGTACTTTCCTCTTTCACAAGAGTCAAATTGCTACCATGGATGGCATAGGTGGCTGCAATAGGATTCCGTTTCCTAGTGATTCTGATGGCCTCATACCTCACATTAGCTTGGATTGAATGCGGTCTTCCAGTCTTTCTCCCACTGTTGCAGTTTGTCGATGTCGTCTTGCAGGATCTGGCTATCACGTATCGTCTGTATCTTGCTGTCATGTATCGTCTGTATCTTGCTGTACAAGTAGATGTCGTCTGGGAAGTGTCGGGAGATGGAGTCGATCTTCTGTGACATGTCATTTACGTGTATAAGAACAAGAGGGGTCCGAGTATACGTCCTTATGAAACTGGGGTGACTGGTGTAGGACCGGATGCCAGTCCTTCTCAGAGTACTCGTGTCCTGTATGTAGGCATTTACAGTACCCCAAATTCAATAACATCTGCCATTTTCAGACCATTTAACTAATTTATTTAGATAGTTTTGTAAATGTTGTTTATCACCATCAGTGTTAACCTTTCTAAACACCTTTGTGTCATCTGCAAATTTCAGTATGTTGCTTGTTATACTGTCGTCCAAGTCATTGATATATATATATATATATATATATATATATATATATATATATATATATATATATATATATATATATATATATATATATATATATATATATATATATATATATATATATTTTTTTTTTTTTAGATTATAAAAGTCCTAATACTGATCCTTGTGGCACCCCACTCAAAACTGATTTTCAGTTTGAAACCACTCCATCAACTACAACACGCTGTCGTCTGTCGTTTATTCCATCCCCTATACCATGAAATGGCACTTTGTCAAAAGCTTTCTGAAAATCTAAGTAGATAATATCTACTGGCGATCCCACTTCTATCCACTTACTGAATTCTTAAAAAAAAAACATAACATATTTCTTAAGCATGACCTCGCATTTAGGAATCCATGTTGAGATGAATCTAATAATTTATGCTTAACAAGGAAGTCCACCATATGGTTTTAGATTAACCTTTCTAATTATTAAAAAAAGCACTGACGTTAAACTCTCTGGTCTGTAATTCTCTGACTTATTTCTCAAACCCTTTTTAAATAATGATTTTTTGGTCCTCACCTCTTGTACTCTCTAGAGATTTCCATTGTATGTGTACATGGTTAAAATATCCCATTATGATACATTCTCCTTTACTGACTTCCTTTATAGAGTTTTGTGTTATCCTCTTCTTTTATGTTTCGACTTCGGTAAACTAATCCCATAGTTAATGTTGATTTCCTGAAACTATTTAGTGCCAAACAGCTTCATCGCAATCTGCTTCCCTTTCTAATTTTACTTCATAAGCCTGAATAGATTATTTAACATATAAAATAACTCCCCTCCCCTTTTTCCTATTCGATCTCTTCTAAATATTACGTATTCTGTCTGTCCTAATTCAGCATCTATTATGTGGGCACATGATTCGGTTATACCAATTATGTGAAGGTCAATATCTTCTACCATAATGTTTAATTCGTTTTTCTTATTTACTATGTTCCTTGCATTTAAACACACGCATTTATAATCAGCTTCAGATATGTTTTCCGGACATTTTTTACTGGTTTGTTTGTACTAGTGGCCTCCTGTCATGCTTGATGCACCTCTAAGTAACCCCCATGCGCTTATAGTTTAAACAATGTTTACTACCAAATATATTTGTTATGCTACCCATGCCTATATCTACAGCTGCTGAAAGTTTATCTGCAAATATTGTTGTCCCTTTCCGGTTAGATGAAGCCCTTCTAATATATTTCTATAATAAGTTTATGTATAATTATGTAATAATAATACTTATTCTAATGAAAATTGTACGCTCTTTCTGACAATTCACTGCACCAAATTCAAAACACTGCTGCACCAAGATTCTCCAGTCAAGCAACATATCTTCTTCTTCTTCTTCTTCCTCACAAGTGCGTAACCCCACCTGTCGCACTGTGGTGACGATATACAACGTGAATGTGTTGGCTATGTGCATCGTGAATGTGGGGACTATATAAAACATGGAGTGTGCTGTTTAAGAATCTGTTTAAGATATCTGCTAAAATGTGACTAAATTAGGTTTAGAATAAACTAATAATAAGTTAAACGTTGTGCTAAGTACTTAGGCGTCCACGCTGGCCAACCATCACTTGAAGGTGTCTAGAGTTTGGTATGTGACTACGCACTCAGTCAACTGATTCCATTGTCGGATACCAGCTGGGAAGACAGAGTGCCTATATACATATGTCCTGCAGTAGGGGACGAGATAACGTATGCTGTGACCTCTTGTTATGAGTGTAGCAGGATGTGATAACATGGCTACTGGGATGTCAAAGAGATGGTGTATGACACGGTACATCATGAATATCCTGGTAGTTGTCCTTCTGTGTTGCATGGATTCCCAGCAGAGTCTACTGATCATCTTAGTGGTAATGCTGGTGATCTTCTAGTCCGCAATTCCAAATGTTGCCGCCCGCCGTTGGACAGCTTCCAATTTCTAGATGTTTATTTGTGTGGGGGTCCCATGATGTGCTAGCGTGCACCATGATAGGTTTGACCAGGTCTTATAACATTTTGCCTTGAAGTTGGTTGTACATCTAGAGAGGTTTTCTCTGCGGAAAGCATGGATGTGGTTGGCCTTCTTCGTGATAGCATCGACATGGGAAATCCAGGTCAAGCTCCCTGCTATTGTAACTCCAAGGTACTTTCCTGTTTCACAACAGTCAGATTGAGTCAGATTCAGCCACAGAGCTGTAGCTTGATGGCCAGCAGCTGGCGGGACACATTGTCGAACGCCTTGCTAAAGTCAAGCAAGACCCCATCGATCTGCACTCCCTGTTCTAATGCAGCTGTTAGGTCTTGTGTTCTTTCTGAAACTGTATTTCTGGTCGGAGATGATCTTGTGTGTGTCAAGGTGTTGCCTATTCTGGATGTGGATGATGTGTTCTATTACCTTGCTGCATCTTGATGTTAGTGATATGGATCGGAAGTTTGCCGGACTGCTGCGATCGCCCTTCTTGAATATGTTGGTGATATTAGCTTTCTTCCAGTCATCTGGTGTTGTGCCCTAGTGTAGTGATGCTCGGAAGATTAACGTAACTGCTGGGGTAATTTCTGGTGCGAAATCTTTAAGAGGTTTGGCCTATACTAAGTTTATGTATAATATATATGTAATAGTTATACTTTTTGTAACGAATATTCCACGCTTTTTTTGCCAATTCACTGCATCAAATTCAAAACATTGCTGCACCACGATTCTCCCGCCAAGCAATATATCTTGAAACGTCATTCATCGTGTGCATAATTGTTTAGCAAGTATAGCTACCCGGTCTTATCTTTTCTCTCACTCAGTACCACTTCTTAAACCATTGCATTGGCTCCCTGTCCGATGTCACATTATTTTTAAAATCTATACAATTACCTATCAAGCATTTTCATCTAAGCAACCAGCATATTTACATTTACTGCTCACTCCTGCAAGACAGCCCAGACGTCTTCGATCAATCTAATTCTAATCTACTTTTTGTTCCCAGTGTTTAGACAAATGTCGGATCTTGAGCTTTTCAGTTGCTGCACCGAGTATTCACTCCCTAGATAGCGTTAAATATGTAGGAAATATACCAACATTTCGACGTCAACTAAAACCCACTTATTTAAACTTGATTATCCTCCATTGGCACAGCCTCGCAGCGTACCAATCCACTTTTTACAACTGGAACTGCCCCACGTTAAAAAAAACACACAAAAAAACACACAACAAAATGTACAAGAGAGCGAAAGGTTGTAAACAATTACAGACAACATGACTGCTGTGTTACAGGATATAATAACGCCATGTGCGATTGGTTTCCTATGCGCTATCCTTCAGTTTTAAATGAAAATTTACTTGTGTACTTGCGTAGCTTAAAACTTCGTAAATAATGATTACGTCATTATTGAGGCAGTTCACGTAAACAAACCAGGAACGCAAAAAGGAAAGACCACGGTGGCGCGTGAAGATGAAAGATGAGTTTATGAAACAATCCAATGGTAGACATCAGCGTCGTCGTTGTCTTTTCGTTGTTGACAGTTTTACTGTGCCATGTTGCACTATGCCAGAGTAAATGCAAACCAAAGGACTGTATTGATCTGAAATGCTACCGGGTATCAACGGCACACGATGGGCCTCACACAGTCTACCCGGGTATCGCCGAACTTCCAACGAAGCTAAACGTTTCGTGCGACCAACTTGCTCACGGTGGCGGGTGGACGGTGATTCTGCGCAGATGTTTGAAAACTAATTCGACCAGCTTCGCTCGGAGTGTAGAAGAATACAAAAATGGTTTTGGACTCCAAGATGGGCCTGATTCAGAATTTTATCTGGGCAACGAAATTGTTCATCGACTCACAGTGAACTACCCGTCAAAAAATGGCGAAATACGGATTGAAGGCGTTACGTTCCATGGCCACACCGTCGAACAATCGGCTGATATGTTCAGCTTGGATACGGAGGCGAAGAAATACACGTATCGCGTAGGCGAAGAACATGACTCTTTCAATGTATCATCCCGTGTATTAAATTTTCCCAAAGGCAAGGAGTTCTCGTATGGAAATTCCTACTGCCAAGGGAGATACGATGGAGTGCCCTTTTGGTTTCGAAGTTGTACCCATTTCTTCATGTTTGGAAAACACAGTAGTCCATCCAGACTTAGTGGTCATGGACGTATCTACATATTGTCGGAAGGAGGGGTAGATCTTCTACTAACGCGAGGTTTAATGATGATTCGACCATACAAAGACACTCGGCAGTGTGACAACCCATGCAAGAATGGCGCGACGTGCAAGTACGTAGCTACCGACGACACACACCTCTGCGTCTGTCCGCAGACTCACTGCGGCGCCGTGTGTGAAAAGGAGAACATGTGCAAGAACGGCGGTACATGTCTGTTTGATGCGGCTACCAAAAAGTATTCGTGCAAGTGTGCGGGAGGCATCTCAGGCAAAACCTGCGAGGTGTCAGGCACATCCACTGAGACATCAAGCGGCAAAGTAAAGATGTTGATTCCAATTATTAGTTCTATCCTTCTGATCGTCCTCATCTGTTTGGCTGTTGCTGAATTTATGGTCTATAAACGGAAAAAGAAACAAGAAGAGGAAGAAGAAGAAGAACGTCAGAGGAAACTGGAGGAAGAACAAGAGGAAGACGATTATAGTTTCTTCAGTATGTTTGGCCTGTGACATTGACATATGTGTCCTTCGCATATTTTATCTAGGCTACGATTTACAGCAGTACACTGCTGCACCAGTAATTCTAATTGGACAACGCTGTGTTTGTTGGGTTTTATTCATTTATTTATGTATTTTAATCAATTCAACAACCAAATGAAATTGGAATTAGTACGCCTAGGGTGCATGTCATGATACAACTAATATTTCAAATATTACGTCCATTAGTCTACTTTGATATCAAACTGATAACATTGATTCGTATGCGAGTTTAGGGGTATATTTCAACTGAACTTCAACGAAGAAGGAATGCGGACAATGTCATGCATCGAACAGTCTGCAGAATGTGAGTGCCGGCAAAACGCTTTTCAAAATACCAGCCTGTTGCATCCCGACCCCTGTTAGAACGTCACCGAGATCTCATGTGCGCAAAGGGATGATGTTGAATTTGAGTGACTTGGAAAGGCGGGTATGATACGCATAATATGTATATTTATTGCGGCGTAGGTTGTAGGTAGCAAATGTTGCTTTTTGCATTTCGTGACTTCTGAGGATTTTATCTAGGCTAGGCTCTGTGGTTTGCGTATCTAGGTATGTGACCATCACGTCACACATATAGACCGAGTAAACATAACAACGGTCGTTGATTGAATAACACATGCTTTAAGTTTTTCACTGAAAACAACTGTCCTAACAATATGTTTGTAATACACAGATGAAACAAGTGTCAGATATTTAGAAAATACTCTTACGCAAAACTTTCTTCAAATTTTTTTAAAAACTGCATATTATTATGCTAAAGTCCACTAAGATCCTTCCTCAATTATCTCGAAGGTCACTCCTCGGTTATCTCGAAGGTCCTTCCTCAATTATCTTGAAAGCCCCTCCTCAATTCTCTTGAAGATCCCTCCTCAATTCTCTTAAAGGTCCGTCTGGAATTCTCTTGGAGATCCCTCCTCAATTCTCTTAAATTAATCTCAATTAATTTTTTTTGTCTCATTTAAAATTAATTTTGCGAAAATACAAAACTATCGTGTATCCTCTGCGACACGCTAGCTCGTCTGTGCCACTCTGTACGCATATTTTTTTGTGTGAAATCATCACAGAAACAATTAATTATTTAATGCTTAATCCAATATTTATTGAATGGTAAATGAAAACGCTGAAAACTCACGAATTTCGCCCTTGTTGAAATGTCATAACTTTGTCGGCGAGACGAAGGACGTCACGCCCACGATCAGCTTTGAGTCCATAAAGTTTTGATCGCTTTGGATATCAACTATGATTAGGCTTACCAGATCTAACGACTATAGTCAATTCTTTTGATTATTTGTAAAAAAAAAAACGCAGTTTTTATTAAACCGTCTGCGGTTATTACTTACTATTCACACACTACACATTATGGCTAAATCAGTTGAGGGTGGAGTTTAAAAGGCCGCTTACGCCGTATTCGATCAATAACATACACAGTCTGTTAATACATACATTTACTTACTGTTTTCTAGAAAAGCGAAGCTTCCGTATTAGCGGAACATGATTGGGTGTAATTTAGTCTCGCTTATTCGACCCTCGCTCGCCTTCGTGAACTCGCCGAGAAGAGAGTTTGGTTCCGAAGGCGTGGTCTCGTTGTTACCCACTGTCACAACTCCGTTTTGTGTAGGCGTTCCCGTGAAGCGCCAGTAGCCAATCAGGGTCATTATCGAAATTCTACACTAAACCTTTTGTGCGTTATTTAACTGTTCAATATGACAGGTATGTCAATATAATCAACGTTTATAGTTATTTCGAAATGCACCGTACAAACTAATACAAGTTCACTCTTATTTTAAAAGTTAGCCCAATCCCCGGATAAGAGAATGATTAATCTAATTATGTATGCTACCAGAATCTGGACGCATACATCCGTCGCTATGAAAAGTACACACTGCAATTAGGCGAGATGTGTGCGACAAACGGTGGTGCCACAGCACGGAGTCTGGATAATCGAGGCTAGGTTTAATTTAGTGCTACGGAAGTAATTTGGGACTGTAATCACCTACAGGAAATCTGTGATTAGAACTATCACGGAGCCACGCAATCCACGGCGACACTGAGCGGCGTAGGCGGTTGCCACGACGGCAGCTGTATATTTTTCTGTTGCTGGCCATGTTAACGTTTTGCATGTATATAAAAAAGCGTAAACATCAAACATTATAAAACTTCATGACATATACACGTATTATTTCGCCAATGTATTCATTATTAAATAAGGAACAGTATATGTTGTATATGAGAAACTACTCATTTTCACAGAGGCCGATAAATGAATAGAACAGACTATCGAATGATCGTGTGACTGCTAGCTTGTCACAGTTTGGCATCAAGGTCGTTAGACCGTTGAAAACGTTCATTTCAACACCAACTCGACTTCTCCTGGAATCACTCAGCTTCGCTGCAATCGTTGTTCGAAGACTATGCGTTTACACATCCACCACTGTCTATAAGCATGTAATCATTTATACAGCTGAGTGAACTGTGGCAACGTGGAATGAAAGAAATTGTTGACGCTTCGAAACGGCAGTAAGATGATTCGAAACCGGGTTTACCCTCATCGGGATGCAACGGGTATAAAATGACCAGGATGGTATATTATTGATTGTAACTCTGTGTATTTATTTACAAAAAATTAATGGTTATCACCTACCTATCTGAACCACTGATAGACCAAACCTCGTACAAAAAAAATTACTGGATTTCAAGACTAAAGCACTGATAACATTTTTGGACGTCATTTCATACACATTGGAGGTGTGGTTACACTGATATCATTTCTGGACGTCACGTCATAACCATTGAAAGTGTGGTTTCACTGATCTCACTTCTGGACGTCATTTCTTAACCATTGGAAGTGTTTTACACTGACACCACTTCTATACGTCACTTCATAACCATTGGAAGAGTGGTTACACTGATGTCACTTCTGGATGTCACTTCATAAAAATTTAAGTGTGGTTACAGTGATATCACTTCTGGACATCACTACGCAACCATTGGAAGTGTGGTTACGTTGATGTCACTTGTGGACGTCACTTCTTAACCATTGCGAGTCTGGTTACACTGATATCACTTCCCGACGCAAGTTCACAACCATTGGAAGTGTAGTTACACTGACATCACTTATGGGCGTCACTTCATAACCACTGGAAGTGTGGTTACATTGATATCACTTCTGTACTTTACTTCATAACCATTGGAAGTCTGACTACACTGATATAATTTCTGGACGTTACTTCATAACCACTGGAAATGTGGATACACTGATATCATATCTGGACGTCACTTCATAACCATTGGAATTGTGGTTTTACTGATATCACTTAACTATGTCATTTCGTAACCATTGGAAGTGTTGTTATACTGATATCAGTTCTGGACGTCACTTCGTAACCACTGGAAGTGTGGTTTCACTGATGCCACTTCTGGACGTCACTTCATAAAAATTAGAAGTGTGGTTACGCTTATATCGCTGCTGGACGTCACTTCATAACCATCGGAAGTTTGGTTGCACTGATATCATTGCTGTACGTTATTTCATAACCATTGGAAATGTGGATACAGTGATATCACTTCTAGACGTCACTTCATAACCATTGGAAATGTGGTTACACTGATATCACACTTGGATGTCACTTAATAATCATTGGAAATGGAAGTCTATTTGGATAGAAAACCGACATGCCGGTCATGGCAGGATAGTGTTATGAACAGGTCAAAGTGGAATAAATAAGGATTATAACAACTTCGTCACATTAGTACTATTGGCAGAGGATTTACTATTGTGATATAACACTCTGATCCGTGCCGTGCACAAGCCATGCATAAAAACAAAGGCAACATTCGACAAGAAATGATAGCCGAGAATAAATTGCAAGAAAAGTCAGCCGTGTTTCTCTTTGTCGAGAACATTTCGATAATATAATATGTGCCATCCGCGGATAAACAGTACTGGTTACATTACACCACAATGCTACAGTTGTTTAAAAAAATAGTGGCGTTGATAGCATGGGTCATTTTGCCTCAATTTTCTCTCGCAAGGGGAATTCACACAGTCCTGTTCGATATAATGCTCCATGTAGCTGCAATTGTGCAATTTGTGATTTATATGTTACTGAAACCCGCGTGCTCAGTGAACGCCTGCTGAATACAAGAGTTATGTAGGTAAATGTCCGAATGCATTGCAGATACTTTATTTTAGGTGATTCCCGCAGACCCAGTATGTGAAAGCAGCTCGCCTCTCAGGAAAGCTGTGCAAGCCATGACCAAAGTATACCTCCTGCTCAGTCATAGAAGGAGATCACATGCATGCGATAATTCTGCAAAAATGTATGTCCATCAACTGATTGAGATGTATTGCATGTACACTCTATTAATGAACGGTTTGTCAGATGCCATTGTAATGGACAAATCATATAACAACTGCCAAAGGACATATTCAATCAGTATACAATAACACTTCTTTAGTTCATTAACTAGTTTACTGTATAAATTTACGCTGCACAGTTTGTTTATCACAATTAAAGGCTAGAAAGATAGTTGATGCACTGCTGCTTTTATTTGGAGTGTAAATAGGAAAAAGGGATCATTTTGACCCGGATTGAGGGTCATTTTTAACCTGTCATGAAAGTAGCAAGTTATTATTTTTATTGTGCATATGATTTAGAAAAAAAATTGGAATAAATGAAAACAAGAAACAACACATTTTGACACGAGTTATACTGATCACAAGTATTTAAAATTGTCAATCGCAAATTTTATTCAACTATTTGTTTTACTAAAATTCGTAACATTTCTGTGCGTGTGAAAGAACTAAAAGCAAAAAAGAAAATGTGTGATATGTGTTGGTAGTCATGTTAACTAAATAATCACGGACAATTTCACTGCAACTGTCGTATTTTCAACCACTGATCTATATATAAGTATTAATATTTCTATGTGTTTGGCCACACGCCTTACGTAACTGTGACATACTATGTGTATGAATAGGGTCGCCATTCTACAACTCAAATCACCATTCATCCGTCATTTTCAGTCACCAGTTCGTTTTCATTTCATATTGTATTCCTCCTAATGTCATTTCAGGCTTCCCGATGTGACCACAGCACCTGAACAACACCGCAGATAGTTCGTTAATTTGTGGCGTGAAGGTTTCAAGCCAACCAAATTTAGCAACATTCGTTCAGCACATTTTGAGGATAGTTTTATCAATAGGACTGATAAAATTGTGCAATCTTCCCATGGATCCAGGGCAACCTAGTGCCATTTCAACAGCAGTCTTGCAGGTGTGTGCAGAGGTCAATGTATTTGAATCATCATTGAATAATCATATGTTTGATTCAACCTGTCTCAGTAACCATATGTTTTCTCTAATCAAATGTTGTTCCCAGTGTTATTCAAAGATCAAGGTGTGTCATCTTGGGAAGCAACACACAGATGTGTTGAACGGTGAAAGATTAGAAAGGCGTTATCGAAATCAGTACTGCTTAAACATCAGTGAGGGTGTTACCACATGGGTCTCTTGCCAATACATAACTAATATAGCATATGTGCTGATTTAATTGGTTAGCTGTACTGACACCTAGTTTGGAATTATAATATTATCTTTAGCTTATGGTACACAATTATCTTAGCTATGTAGGGGCTTTAGTACACTAATGTTATTTCTTAGGAGAATTGGTTGGTTTGCACACTTTTGATGCTGGGGAGTGACGGTGTGGTTACCATTTCCTTGCTAGTGATGCAAGTGTCTGACCACTACTCAGTGATATATCGACTTGACAAGACAGGAATATACATGATACATGTACTTTTATTTAAATAAATTTTAGTTCAAATGTTAAGATTCTTGTTCTAGTTTGTTCTCATTTATACCACCCAGTTTTCTTACATTCATTGGGCTGTCCCATATATGGTTCTTCGTGGGTGGAATGCTGATGTTACATCTAATAAAAATTATTTACCCATGGGGTACATCAACTAGTGATGTAATGTGGGAATCCTGGGTAATACATGTACAGAATGCATTAAGCATATGTCTATATTACAGCGTTATGTTGATACCATTTGTGCCATTCATGATTTCTAAAGCTGCTTATATGAAACAAAATAAAAAAATTAATTAACTGTCATCTATCCTTTTGACTATTTATTAAAATAGGTCTAAAATCAAATACTAAGTCTTCACATTTCTGATCCAACATTTGTGATGTGACATTAGCATGTAAGTGTTAGAAGAAACTGTGCATCAGGTTTCCACATTCCGCTTTTACCAAGAGAAGACATATCCAAAAACCTAATATATAATAGACATGCAAAGTCAGAAAGATAGGGAGAGTATGAAAGAGTGAGCGAGACAGGGACAGACCGAGACACATTTGACTTATATACGTGGATTAATGGCAGAAGTCAGAAAGATAGAGAGTATGAAAGAGAGCGATACAGGGACAGACTGAGACACATTTGACTTATATACATTGATTAATGGCAGTTTAGCTGTAAGTAATTTGGTAATAGGCCTATTTAACTTTTGGTGGATGGAAATGGTCAAATTGTTAACTTGAATACTATGTGGCCTAGTGTTTACTTATTTTGACATAACCTAATTAGTTGACATACATTTAACATTTGACCTATATAACAATATTAATGGAATAATTTAGCTGTAATTTAGTATATACCGGATCAGTTAAACTTTGGGGAGGGGGTGAAAATTGCCAATACAATACGACTTGAATACGGTGAGACCTTGTATTATGGAAAGTTATTGTAACTAGTATGTCATAACAGGTAAATAGATGGGGAATTAATGGATGGAACATAATGTCACTGCACAATTATCAAGACAATTTATTATAACATTCCAGCCATGGAGCAACAGTCATAATTTCATGGAAGATAATGTTCAGAAGTCCATACTGGTGTTCATGCAGGTATATTGTATAAATGTTCATAAATCCAGGCAAGCACAGTGTAACAATGTTCCTAAGGTCCTGCAGATATATAGAGTAGCAATTATTGCAGGTACAGCAATATTTGTAATTCCACAGCAGTGCAGTAATGTTTGTAAGGTCCAGCAGGTACAGCAACATAGCAAAGTTTGTAATTCCACAGCAGTCCAACAATGTTTGTAAAGTCCTGCAGATACAGCAACATAGCAATGTTTGTAATTCCACAGCAGTGCAGCAATGTTTATAAGGTCCAGCAGGTACAGCAACACAGCAATGTTTGTAATTCCACAGCAGTGCAGCAATGTTTGTAAGGTCCTGCAGGTACAGCAACACAGCAATGTTTGTAATTCCATAGCAGTGCAGCATTTTTAGTAAAGTCCTTCAGATACAGCAACACAGCAATGTTTGTAATTCCACAGCAGTGCAGCAATTTTTATAAGGTCCAGCAGGTACAGCAACACAGCAATGTTTGTAATTCCACAGCAGTGCAGCAATGTTTGTAAGGTCCTGCAGGTACAGCAACACAGCAATGTTTGTAATTCCACAGCAGTGCAGCAATGTTTGTAAGGTCCAGCAGGTACAGCAACACAGCAATGTTTGTAATTCCACAGCAGTGCAGCAATGTTTGTAAGGTCCAGCAGGTACAGCAACACAGCAATGTTTGTAATTCCACAGCAGTGCAGCAATGTTTGTAAGGTCCAGCAGGTACAGCAACACAGCAATGTTTGTAATTCCACAGCAGTGCAGCAATGTTTGTAAGGTCTTGCAGGTACAGCAACACAGCAATGTTTGTAATTCCACAGCAGTGCAGCATTTTTTGTAAAGTCCTTCAGATACAGCAACACAGTAATGTTTGTGATTCCACACCAGTGCAGCAATGTTTGTAAGGTCCTGCAGGTACAGCAACACAGCAATGTTTGTAATTCCACAGCAGTGCAGCATTTTTTGTAGTCCTTCATATACAGCAACACAGCAATGTTTGTAATTCCACAGCAGTGCAGCAATGTTTGTAAGGTCCAGCAGGTACAGCAACACAGCAATGTTTGTAATTCCACAGCAGTGCAGCAATGTTTGTAAGGTCCAGCAGGTACAGCAACACATCAATGTTTGTAATTCCACAGCAGTGCAACAATGTTTGTAAGGTCCTGCAGGTACAGCAACACAGCAATGTTTGTAATTCCACAGCAGTGCAGCATTTTTTTTAGTCCTTCAGATACAGCAACACAGCAATGTTTGTAATTCCACAGCAGTGCAGCAATGTTTGTAAGGTCCAGCAGGTACAGCAACACAGCAATGTTTGTAATTCCACAGCAGTGCAGCAATGTTTGTAAGGTCCAGCAGGTACAGCAACACAGCAATGTTTGTAATTCCACAGCAGTGCAGCAATGTTTGTAAGGTCCTGCAGGTACAGCAACACAGCAATGTTTGTAATTCCACAGCAGTGCAGCAATGTTTGTAAGGTCCTTCAGATACAGCAACACAGCAATGTTTGTAATTCCACAGCAGTGCAGCAATGTTTGTAAGGTCCAGCAGGTACAGCAATGTTTGTAATTCCACAGCAGTGCAGCAATGTTTGTAAGGTCCAGCAGGTACAGCAACATAGCAATGTTTGTAATTCCACAGCAGTGCAGCATTTTTTGTAGGAATAAATGTCTTGCCATACGTAGCATTTTTGTGAAGTGGCGTCTTTTAGGAAATAAAACGTATTTTCGTTGTTCTGTATGTACATCACCAAAAAATGCCAATTTGTTTGCATTCAGTCGATGAAATAATTTTGACTCATCTATAACATAATCACAAAAAAATGCCAATTTGTTTGCATTCAATCGATGAAATAATTTTGACTCATCTATAACATATAGAGCCATTGTAAAAATGTTCCTTAAGATGTTCGTCAAAAAAGGCATTTCCTCGTAAGTATACCAATAATTGCCGCAACCAGTGCGTGGCAGTGGCAGTGCACTCATTGACATTGTCATTGACATTTTCTGGGACTTTGAAATGACGACGCAAATCACTCAACTTTACAACATTAAGCAATATTTAGAATATACAAAATTGAACTTCTTGAGTATTGTTAGATACTGAAGACGATGTTCTGATCATTGAGCCTTGAAGTTGAGGAATCGGTAAGCTTGCAATATATATTATTAACGCGATATAGCCTGGCTAGCCGCTATACCTATGACTATGTCGACTTTAAAAATTAATAATCAAATAGGAACGTTCACTTTGTGACGCTAAACATAATATTATTAATCACTAACCTGTAACAAAATACAAAAGTATACTTGTATACAGGCAGCAATTTATCATCAAAGTTGAGCGTTTTAACACTGCGATTGCCTACCGATTGACAGCACTGATCTATCCAATATAGCGGCACGGTGGGGTCAAATTTACAGGCCAACGCGCCATCCAGTTATATATAGGCAGAGCTAGTGTATACCGAGCTGCGTCACTCTACCTAATTAACATCAGTGGAAACGACGCAGTCTTTTCAAATGCGCAAGCGGCCAAACGGAACTCTCTTGTTGAAAAGTTAACAAAGATACTTCCGTATATAAACGGTGGGGGACGAAGAATTTTGGCTGCAAGCGTCTATTTTGCAGGAAAAAGCGCCGGAGAAAAATCAACCCATCACCAATATCACACACTGTGTGGAAAGTGGAGGACACGGTGAACGATTGAACAGACAGAACGAGACGAGTTACAAGACAAAACTGTCTAAAAATAAAAATAGTAAAAACTAATACCTCGCAACCAGGCCAAGGCTAAGCCTAAGTTACTAAGTCTAAACGAATCGAAAGTATGTTTGCCATGTTCATTTACGGCGTGGTAACTAGAACTTCTGGAATTTTACGGAGGAACACGACAAGTTGTGCTTTTCCAATGAATACAAATGTTAATATAACATCAAATTTGTTGTAAAATATATATTTATGTTGTCAAAGCCAAAGCAAAGGTAAAAAAGAATGACATTACCTAAATCCGTGGTATATTAATAATGTTTTATTTTGATATTTCATTATAATGTCCAATGTTTACATAATCAATAGATGTGTGTAACAATACACACGTACTAGAAAGAGAAGTACAAAAATAAAAATGTGAGACAGGTTAAATTTCATAGTTTTGATCATTCTATGACTATGTACTGAATAAGTAAAAACTACTCTGTATACTATAGATCATATTGTACCTATACACTTGAAGTTGAACAACACACTTGTCTGTTATGCCTTATACCTGGTGGAACCATACGTCAGAGTCACTTAGAAGACTGTGTGGTACACAGTAATGTATTAAGATTGTTGTGCAGTGAACCCAGAAACTGCAGTATTTGTCAACACTTAGAAATAACTGCTTCTGACGGTGTTAACAACAATTTGTTGCCCCTTATGGTTGGTTTTGATGTGGGGTGTCACATGTTTGTGTCAAGGGGATTACCCACTGTTAATAGTTTTTAGTATAGTATAGTCTATCTTTTATATGGGTGTAATATTCCAGAGTAAAGTGATTGAATTGAATACATGATATGTTAAAATGGATGTCATTGAATATCATAGAAAAGTTTGTATTACTCTTTAATGATTAATATTATGGTAGATAATAAACAAATATAGTACTAATATAATTTCTACCAGTAAAGTGTAAACTGAAAGAGTAAACTATGTTATCATTGATTTATAATGGTAATTCTTAATAATAATAATTATGATGGCAGTGCCCAAGCGAATATATTATTTGGACTTTTAATGTGCACACTATCTACTATATGGAATCATTATTTCCATAACATATATTATTTTATTTATCATAATTTAAGTTATATTTGAAATAGGTTACTGCACAATACAATATATGCAGCATATGTTACTATTAGTATTATATTACATACCCCTGGGTATATGCACTACACGTGTCACTGTTTTCACTAACAACTTGCTAGGTTTAGGTTTATAAGGTAAATAAAGTTATGTTACCAAGTTATGTGTGGCATGCCTCTTAATCATTGTATAGCTATTTCATCAGTACTTTACATTTCAATCACATAATCCCAAAGTATGATGTTCTTCTTTGTCTTAGAAAAGTTGTGATATCTTTGTATCTATTATTTTAAAAATATGTATTTACTATAAATTATAGGAAACAATATGTAACAAAAACCTTGTCTATATTTAAAGAGTAAAATTGTAGGTTAGTGATGTTAAACTTAATGCTGTTCTAGCCTCATTACTCCAATGCTGTATGAAATCTAAGAACGAAATAGTGCCGGTGACAAACTACAGCTCTATAATATAGTGTTTACACCTTTCCTATAATTTATATTAAATACATATTTTCCAGATAATAGATACAAAAATATCACAACTTTTTTAGACGAAGAAGAATATCATACTTTGGGAACAGTATGTAATTGGAATATAGAGTACTGACGAATATAGTTATACAATGATTAAGAGCCATGCCACACATAACTTGGTAGCATAACTGTGTTTGCCTTATGAGCCTAAACCTAACGAGGTGTTAGAGAAAACAGCGACATTTGTGGTGCATATACCCAGGGGGTGTATATAATATGATACTAAAAGCAACATATGCTGCATATATTGTCTTGTGCAGTAACCTATTTCAAATTTAACTTAAATTATGATAAATAAAATAATATATGTTATGGCAATAATGATTCCATATAGTAGATAGTGTGTATATTAAAAGTGCAAATAATATATTCGCTCGGGCAATAACATCATAATAATTATTATTAAGAGTTACTACTATAAATCAATGATAATATAGTTTACTCTTTCAGTTTACACTTTACTGTTTGATATTGTATCAGTACTATATTTGTTTTATTATCTATCAAAATATTAATCTGAGTAATACAAACTTTTCTATGATATTCAATGAAATCCATTTTAGCATATCATGTAGTCAATTCAATAACTTTACTCTGGAATATTGTACCATATATAAAATATAGGCTACACTAAAACTATTAACAGTGGGTAATCCCAGTGACACAAACATGTGACACCCCACATTAAAACCAACCATAAACATAACATAAGGGGGCAAAACAATTAGTTGTTAACACCGTCAGAAGCAGCTATTTCTTAGTTTTGACAAATCCTGCAGTTTATGGGTTCACTGCACAACAATCTGAATACATTACTGTGTACTACACAGAGTCTTCTAACTGACTCTGACGTATGATTTCACCATGTCCATGACAGACAAGTGCATAGTTCAAGTGTATAGGTACAATATGATCTAAACAGAGTAGTTTTTACTTATTCATTACACATAGAATGATCAAAACTATGAAACTGAACATTTGTCTCACACAATGTTTATTTTTGTACGCCTCTTTCCTGTACGTGTGTATTTACACACATTCTAATGAAATATCAAAATAAAACATTATAATGTACCACGGATTTAGGTAATGTCATTATTTTTTACCTTTGACAACATAAATATTTTTGTAACGAAATTTATGTTCTAGTTTCCACGCTTTAAATGAACATAATTAGGTTGACTTTCAAATCGCTTAGTTAGGGCTTAGCCTTAGTCTAGGCTTAGGCTTAGCCTGGTTGCAAGGTATTACTTTTTACTGTTTTTATTTTTAGACAATTTTATCTTGTGACTCGTCTCGTTTGGTCGTCCTCCGTGTGCCCGACTTTCCACACAGTGTGTGATATTGGTGATGGGTTGATTTTTCTCCGGCGGTTTTGTCGCAAAAGATACGCTTGCAGCCGAAATTCTTCTTCCACCACTGTTTATATACGGAAGTATCTTTGTTATCTTTTTCAAAAAGAGAGTTCAATTTGGCCGCTTGTGCATTTGAAAAAACTGCGTCGTTTCGTACTCAGTTGAGTATGTACTCAAGACGTTTTATAACCTCAGTTGAGCACGAAAACTCTGGTGAGCATGAAATCTCAGACTTGAGCACATACTTGAGCTTGAGTTTGAGTACGGTTGATAACCTCGGACCCTGCAAGCATTTAAGAAAACAACTTTGATTATGAGAGTGGCTAAAGGCGAGTAAAGCCGACGGGGACGATGTCTGCCCGTTTGATGGTAGTAGGGTACGTTAGCGGTAAGTGTGAATTCATCATGTTGTTCACCTGTCACGTTGTCACATATATGTATACGTATGCTATTCTTAAATTTCCCCTCTGCAGTTTTTGGCCAATTTGGCATGTGTCAGTGCAGCGCTAGCATCTCCATCTCGTCGATCTTGGCGAAGAAGAAGCCCCCGGTGCTGGGGCGAGGTTTGGACGCCTTCCCACCCGCGTAGGGCGGCCACAGTCATTTGACCAACCTCACGGTATCTACGGAGTGTCACATGGACGTGGTCAAGTTTGCAACGGCCAGTCGGACCGGACAACAGTGGGCAGTCATGAGTAAGTGGCAATGCATACAGTGAGGACAAAGTCGACTGTAGAATTACATAAACAAATATGTAGGTGAAGCCGAAGGAGCTTAAGGGGATTAGCATAATGTGCCACGCGCGCACGCGCTCACGCAGGCACGCACACACACGCACACACACACGCACACAAACACACTCATACACACACGCACCCACGCATGCACGCACACACACTTATAATAATGATAAATAATAATAATAACTTTATTTAAACATAATTAAATTCTGGGCTAATGGCCCATTAACGAGTATGGATATAAATACATAAGATTATGCCATTAACAGTGATGGATTCCGATGGACAAATACAGGCCGGGTTGATATATGGACACGTTCACTCGATCGGAGATTACGAACAATGCAGGTCCGTCAAAGCTTCCGGTGCCAACGGTAAACCACGACTTCGACGGATTATGTGGGATTACGTCAGATTATGTGGAATTTAAGTGTTTCTATACAACCCGGAATAACCCGTGGCGCCTCTGGTGCATAATAAATACTAATACTTATAAAGTTTAAATCGTGTGAGATTGTCGACGGATGTACAACACGTAATTCGCGCGAGTCTTTTGTGCTCTGAAGCAATACAAGCTCAATCGAGTTCATAGTTATTCAAACGTTAGATCATCTAATTGTTAACAAGATTTGCCATCCAAGCCAAAGGCCCAGATGGCAAGTGGACAAGGAAATAAATGGCTTATCTAGAGTCCAATAATGTTCATCTACGTGTAACCCGCCCTCCTGAGATATGTGTCAACCTTGTTTTAAAACTTATTCACGCTGTAAGCAGTAATCAATCCGTAGACAACGTGTTCCATTCATTTATTGCCCTCTGTGAGAATGAGTACTTCCAGATATCCAATATACACTGATCCTTTATTAATTTTACCTGATGTCCTCTAGTTCTACTATCTATCTTCAGTGAAAAAAACATATTTCTATCAATATTTTCATACCCAATAACAATATCTTAGAAACTTCAATCAGATCTCCTCTTAACCTCCTTGCGTTTTTTTTATAATTAAGGAATCTCTGTTCTGGAATAATTTTAGTTGCTCTCCTCTGTATACGTACACGCATGTCTGTGTCCTTCTTACGATATGGTTTCCACGTTTGCATGCACTATTTTAATGAGGTCTAACTATCGGTTTATACAGAGGTATAATTAGCTTTTTTCCTTGTATGTTATGTTTCTCCCAATCAACCCAAGAATTTGATTACCCTTTGAAGCTGCAATACCACACTGCTCTGAAACTTTCATATCAGCACTTATTGTAATTCTTAGTCCTTTTCTTTTACAGTAGTACCTAGAATAGTATCTCCCAAATTATAGTTTATATCCAAGTTCCTGTGTCCTGTATGTAGGTATTTACATTTTCCAAAATTGAATAACATCTGCCATATTTCAGACCATTTAACTAATTTGTCTAGATATTTTTTTTACAGTTGTTTATCCACATCAGTGTTAACCAAATTTCAGTAAGTTGATTGTTATAGTATCGTTCAAGTCATTGATATATATAAAGAACAATAAAGGTCCTAATATTGATCCTTGCGGTAGCCCAAACAAAACTGATTTCTAGTTTGAAACGTCTCCATCCACTGCAACACGCTGTCTTCTGTCAGTCAGCCATTGTTCTATCCAGTCAGTTATACCATCCCAGATACCTTGGGCTTTTAATTGAAGTAATAATCTTTTTATGTGGCTCTCTCTGAAAATCTAAGTAGATAATATCTACTGACGATCCCTCGTCAATCCAATTCGTGATTTCTTCCAAAAACCATACCATTTGTTAAGCATAACCTCGCTTTTAGCAATCCATGTTGAGATGAATTTAATAATTTATGCCTAACCATATGGTCTTTAATTAACCTTTCTAATAATTTACAAATCACTGACGTTAAACTCACTGGTCTGTAATTCTCTGACATATTTTTCGAACCCTTTTTAAAGAATGGCATAATATTTGCTTCTTTCCATTCAAAATGAACAACTCCTTTTTTAATGACAAGTTGAACACAATAATGACTATTATATTTGGAAACTGTTTCTGAAGTGTTTTATTACATTGACAATGAATGTTTCTTTTGTTGGGTGATAATTATGACATTATGGTATCGATACCAGATAGTACGTTCCATGTAATAAACTACTTGAATTTATATTCTTGCTGTAGAAATCCGTCTTCTCCCTCGCTGTTTGCAATTGTAGCCAATGCGACATCCATACATTACTATCGAGTAGGTCTTTTTCTAACTATTTTCTGAGCGGAGCTTGTATTATGTCTGCGCCTGTCACTGATAAGCAACATGGCTTCCATGGCATAGGAACAGATGGTTCGTCAACGGAGTTGGAGGAACGTTGTAGCACAAATTGTCGTAAATATTCCGTTTGTCACTGTGTCTGAGAAATTACCTTCGTTTGAGATTTTTTTTCATTTCAATGATTGTTATCAACAAGCCGTGCCCGTCAAAAAGCATTCTATATTATTCGCACATTTGATTTGTTCGATTATAATTTATGTTCGTCTCGAGCGTGGCGTTGCCTATTATCTATATCGTATTACTAACGTAATTAGGGACCTACATATAATCATCTAATACCAGAAAAGACGTACGTGTAAGGCCTGTTTCGTGTATACGGTCTATCGGTTAAACCTTATGTAATAAGTGTATATATGTCGTAATAGTTTTTGAAGTTGTTGACATCATTTTGGTTTGCATGCATTCGTTTTCAGTTCCCATTTCGCGGAATAAGACTGAAGATTCTTTCGCACATAACTGTTATGAAATAAAAGTAAATAAGACAACACATTTTATTTTCTTGAGTGCCACGATCTTCTGTGAAAACTGTTGCATTTGTGTATCCCACCACGGTAAACTTTTCCTTGTTTATAATTTAGCAAACAATGTCAATAATTGTTTTCTAAAGTGGTGATAACATGTATGTCATAAACTGTATTGGTTATAAACGCAAATTTAAACATCACATCCTTTCACCCACAGAGTTTCAATGATTCTGAGGAAAGAAATGCAGGAAGAGAAAGAGGTGGCATGAAAAGAAGGGGTGCATGAAGAGGAAGCGGTGCAAAAAGAGGGCAGAATGCATCGAGAGGAATGGGTGGCAGGAGGTGGCGACGTGGCAGAGCAAGTCATGTTACACTGAATAGAGAAGACTGTGCACGCATGAGGAAACTGAGAAGCCAGAAAAAGGAGAGACTACATGTAAAATTGTATTTATAAGGAATTAGACTACAGGTAAAATTATATTTATGTGGCATTACACAATTGTAGTAACAAAAATGCAGCTGATAAATATTATTGTTTAGCCTCATTTGTGGTATTTTTATGCATGCAATAAACTGCAGTGACACAAATTATATCAAATTAATTATGAAGTGTAATAACTGAAAATTATATGTACCCAGTACAACTGAATTTTTACTTCATTGCCCTAATTAACCATAATTATAAGAATTTAATTCATTGTCATAACACATTACAAGTGCATCTAACAAGGTGGGAGAAAGATGCTTTAAAATTAGTAAATGAAGTTAAGTGTCATTATGTTGAATGTATTGTACAGTATTACTGTGGCATGGATCTAGCGCAATGCATTCTATATGTACCGGTATACAAAATTATGAACCTTGTGTCATCTACATGACACCTTTTTGATAAATATCTACATTATAGATGTAGCCAGATTACATTGACTTAGCTTAAGCTGTCTGTACTGTACAAAGGTTAAGGGAGATGGAGTACATTTACATGATGTGGACCCCTGCATGACATTAATTTGTTATTTTAACAACGCGACAAGACCTCTGTATGTCACGTTAATGACAAATGCATATTTGATAATGTAAGTTCAGCCCCAGTCATTCAGTGATAGGTAGTAATATTATTAGTCAATATAATTATGCAAGAAAATACAGGAAACAGTCTGTAGAATAGTTGTCACATAGTTTACAAACAATGAAATTTTGTTTTATTATAATATAGATACAACATCAACGGTGATGATTTCATGTGTTGATCAACATTTAAAGTTCTGAACAAAATATTATAAACCATAATAAGTGCATATAGTATCCCTGCAACCCTTTGCAACAGCAGCAATACCTGTGTGTACGTGAAAGATTATGCAGATATGCCAAGTGTAGCACTTTGGCAGTAAAACTGCTTTTTCAGCATTTTTACAACCTGCTTTCAAGCCAAAATGTACTAGCAACAAAGTGTAGTAGAAAACAGCAAAAAAATAAGTTTACTCCAGATGTACCTGCATACCAACATTTCACGTTAAAAAGCACCAGAATGAAGTACATGTAATGTAAAATTTAAAAAATCCACACATCACAACCATTGCGCAAGGCCCCCAGCATCCGATTTTCACATACCACCCACAAATCACGGAAACCAGTACATTTACCATTTTAGAGCAATTTTACTTGGTGGCACCTCTTCTTCATCATCCTTCAGGCTGACATCAGTGCCTTGAGCCAGAGGCAAAAGGGTTGCTTCTGCAGATGGCCGAGAGGGAGCCAGGCCTCTTATTCAATATTATGAGGCAAAATAACCAAGAACAGTGGGAAGTGCGGTTGCTCCAAATTGATCATTGTCAAGAAATGACCAGCGATGTCGAACGACTATGCTGCTACATGCAGCCTGATAAATGTCTTAGCCTTCGACGTGTAAGTAATACAAGGTGTGTGGCAGCGGTCTCGATTTCCTAACCACCTGTTTTTGGGGCCAACTTCCCATCTCCCATCTCTTTGTGGGTCCAACCTTTTACCCAAACTCCCACCATTTTTTAGAATCAATATCCTATCCAATCTACTACCTCCCACCATTTTTTTAGATTTAACCTCCCACCAATTTTTCAGACCAACCTCGCACTTTCTGCCATCCCAATTACTTATATTATAAAGAAATGATAATTATTGTGTTAATTACATAATTATAACGAAAATAATCGATTTTAAATTCACGTAATGATAATGAACCTGTGATGAAAAATAATGATCATCATGCCATCAGGTTATTTAATTATGTTGTCACCATTTAGGAGGAAATAGCAGATTCCACGAGTTTCTCCAGGCTTTATGATGCCCCCCCCCCGGGAATCATTGCTCTCAATGAGTTTCACCGTGGAGTATACATAGCAGGAGACACTGACAGTCAGTCACTGCTAAATGCCTAACATTTCCTATTAAGCCTACTTTGAAGCATACTTTTAATTAAATTCCCTACACAACATGTTTGTACACAAGTCTATGAGGACATGCTCCACAGGCTTGCCATTGAAGCCATTCACTCACTGGTGATCAAGTAATGGATAAGGGTTATATGCTTACTGCAGTGGACCAACATGAATACTGACCTGCACTAAGCAGATTGTCTTCAACATTTGTATCACTAAATCTAAATCAACCATTGCAGCTCCCTGCCCTTTCATGCTGGGCAATGCTTGAACAAACACAAACACCTTATTATACCAACTTTCTTACAGAATGTACATCATTGGCTCTACCCAACTGATCTCATTAAGACCTACTGAACAAATATAATCAGCTGTCCATGAAGCAACAACAGAACAGTATGGGATAACCAGACTGTGTTACATCAGCAGTCAACTGTCAAGCATCACTCTTTCTTTATTTGCGTTTTGTTAAGCAGTCATGTCTGCTACAAAGTTTTCCTTGCTGCAACATGGTTTTATATGTGATTGGTAATGAAAATGATAACGAAGAATTGTAAATTATACACATACCTTGTAACAAGATGATAATACAAATTATAACAAGCAAATTATACTGATCACAATGAACACTCTTAATGACTCTGACCCTGTTAGTAGCATTATATCTCTGGCACAGAATATGCTGTTGAGTGTTTGACGTATATTCTACTTTCATAGCAACATTATGTGCAACTGTTACAATACATCATACCTACAATAAATATAATATTCTCATGATATAATATATATGGCATCTTGTGGCAGTACAATTATTATGTATATATGTATGTATTCAAATAACATGCATAATCATTTTATGCAAACAGTACAGTTAAAATGCCTACAATTATATATTTTCTACAGGAAATGGATTTACTGGTACTCGACCCTACAGTATTGACAATGGTGGGACGTTACAGAGCTGACGTGTTTGGTGTGCCAGCACGAGGGGACAATGATGCCATACGGCATTATCCATACCACCAGTTTGTTTTGTGGCGACATGGCAAGCTGGGAACAGGTAACCGCCGTGTTCTACCAAGCTGTTGTGTGTGGCAAATTAGACAGACATTTCCAAGGGAAAATGGACAATACACTGGGTTCAAAGTTCATAGATTAGGTTAAGTCGTTACTTGTTAAACATGAATGCACACTGTGAAAAATTATCCAGACACATAAAGTTACCCATGACAGTTTTCAAACCACATTGCTTTAAGAAAAATGTTTCCTTTTGAATTGTTTGATATTACACAACAAATACACACGTTAAATGGCACATTGGTTCATACCTTGCTTCTCTATGTTGCATTGGGAACTAATGTCAACGACACAGTTAAGTCTTTCAAAATCGAGTACGATGCCTAGCAACTAGCTCAGATGTTGGTGGAGCAGGCACTGTTGCGATGTTGGGTGCAATGTTTTTGGGATTGTCAGGCTTGATGCCACGGTTCCTGGCTTTGGGCAATTCATCCTCTATGGAGGCACATATGATTGTCTCATGCAGGCTGACAATGTACTCATAATGTTTCGGTTGCCGCTCTGGCACAATTGTCCAGTTTTTCGCTCTTTTGTTGAATACCTTGTGGTAACTGTAAATTAACAAACAAATTTAATGATGTGTTATATGACAATTAATAACTCTTGTTAGGCAGGATGGCATTTGCAAGACATTCTCCATTCTACATGCTGGTGTTATGTACTGTTTCAACATAAATAGCTCAATGATTTAACACAAATGTAATGTTATTGAAAATACTGCATATAATGAATGCATATGCATAACATGATATACACATGCTGTTTTTATTTTACACTGTATTACTGGTAGTGTATTGCAACGCAATAAACCTCCCATTGGAAATATTGTGAATGATGTTTCTTTCTTTGTGTAAACAGCCATCTGAAACATTGTTTTAATTACTATGTTGTCTTCTTTAAAAAATACTAACTAACCCAAGGGGCTAAGTAGAAACATAATCGCTATTTGTGCTGTAATGGAATGTCATTATTGTTGTGTCTAACAACAATGTATACAAGCTATGCTTACACAGTGTGCCCTTTGCTGTTTGTCTTCAGTGGCAAATCTTTGTGCTTCTTCTATTGCTGCGAGGAAATTTCGTGCCAGATATACTGGGAAGCTGCAATAGATAAATGTTAACTGTTATGTTTCATAAGCACAACAACAGTGTTGACAGTGTCGTCAGTTCCTCATTATATGTTGCTCTGCCCTGCCTGTAGGCATATTGGAATGGTTCAAGATAGTCCTGAACGTCTAACCTCTGTTTATAAGCCACTAAGCGTTCCAAACGTTTCATGATAATTGATAAGTGCAACAGGTCTGTAATCATTGTTTTTTTGGGGCAAATTATCTTTTGTATAGGAGTAATATATGAGGTTTTCCAGAGTATTGGTACCCTGTGGCTATCGATCGAAAGTTGGAATGTGGGGCACCAAGCCTGTGCCAGCTCCTCAGCAAATGTTTTCAATAAAAAAGCTGGAATGCCATCAGGACCAGTTGCTTTTCTACTGCATACATGTTGGAAGAGTTGGGTAACAACATATACATCAATTTCAAGCCTATCAGCATTACTGACAAACACATTGCTGAGCACAGAATCAAATCTACTGGAAGAGTCGTGAGTATCAAAACGTCTGTAAAAATCATTCATTTCATCAGCAAATGCCTGTTCATTTATATATCTAGTTCTTTGCATTTATAATACAAGTTGAAATACTAAAACAAAACAAACAATACATAAACATGATTACAGATCTCCAAAGTGTTTGGTCACCTTTACTTTTTTTGTTAGTGACACTTTCAAAGCCACTTTCAAAGCTGACTCAACCACTTGTCTAAGCCAGCTAAATCCCCTGTCTAAGCCAGCTAAACCCCATGTCTAAGCCAGAGTGGGTTGACGGCTCCAGTAATACGTTTATTTTTAATCAATAAATATTATCACTTAATATTGTGTCAAAATGTAATACATTTGTTTAATCATCAAACTTTATTTTGCTAAAGTGTCAGTGAAAATGTTGCAAGAATGTACCTTTGTATTTAATATATGGTATTTGAATAACACAATGTTGTTACTATATTTCTCTGTGACTTTCTTAGGCAAATTTGTGACTTTATTTTCATAACTTTTTTCATGTAGCTTTATTTCCACATACTATTCCTACATGTATATCAACATAGACAAATATTTAGTTGTATCTGTAACATACCTTAACCTTTCATTAAATAACTATTTTATTTGCATATTTCATGCCCCATGTTACAGTGGCCTACTTTCCATTTAGTGATGTGCCCATCAAATTGACGTTGGATGGTAGCAATGTGCATGCATGCAATGGACTGTCCATAGTACAATCAAATCATTTATTTCCTAAATATGTGGTGAGTACCCATAATTGATAATGTTTATACTGTTTATATTCTATACTGTAGTTAAAGTTTATATAGTATATAAAATATTATTCACTTTGATTACCAGTTGCTTTCTGGATATTTTCTGTTGTTGTTGTCAAATGCTGATTTTCTGTTTGACATAGTCATATGAGCATCTGTCCACAGCCACAATTCACAACAGGAGGGCTGGTATATAACTGCCAGTGTGGGGTGGTTTTACATTACAAACCACTTGGAGCAATTATGTTTAACAATGAGGCAATGGATGTGTCAATGAGGCAGGGCAATACACAACACACAACACCATAGAACCTGATAACAGATTGGACTGATGCTTATCTGTGTGCACTGATGGGACAGTAGTGACTCACTGAAGCTTCCAGTGTTGTTACAACAATGATTGCATTTTAACTTAAAACAACCATTCTTCCATAATAGTTCTTCTTTCCACATCTTTACATGATCATTTACGTGTTTGTTCATATTATGATGTAACTTTTTCTTTCCCACCATCCAAGCATGATCGTGACGTAGGGCCACATTTAAATGCCTTGCATTTCTTCGACAATGACAAATGTACGGGCTCCGGGTATCGATCCGATGCCGAAACTCGCGCTAGGCCTAGGATAGTAATAATAAGAAAATGTACTAAACGTGTCGAATATAATTTCTGCCACGTCACTGTCTTTAATTTTTAAGACAGTCTTCGGGCGATCCCAACGTCCCTTTTGGTTTTTCAGTGTCAGTCGTGTTGCCAATGTCACTTTATCCAACTCCTTTTTCCTCCTCTTCGTCGCGGAACGCAACGGTGCACGCACAACCCGCCTGTCACTGTCAGCCATGTTGCCCAATTGTCAACAAACTATGAGCAAGTCGTCGGTGCGCGCGCGTCGATCCCGGGATCTCATTAACTTTCGGCAAAGCAAGCTTCGCCTAGATCCGCCCCTGTGGTTTCGCGCCATAAACACTATTCGCAACTTTTCGTAATGAAACAATAAAAATGCAAACATATGTATTTGGCTTATTAAACGCATTTTGGCGGGCAGCATCATTTATAAATGTTTATTCTAGTACCAAGAACATTATATTATTACACGAGCAACAAATACAGTACCTTTAAATAATTTCATTTCGTGCAGGTTGCAACGAGAATTACACATGCATATAAATAAATTAATATTCAACAATAAAAGCACGGAAAATATGTCACATTTGGTCAACACACGGGAGGGGATGTAAATACCAAATCTTTGAAATGCCACGTCAGGCCGATCTAGCTGCGAGGTTCTCTTAGGAGGAGAAATATACATGTTGTAAGCATGTCCTGAGGAAAACGTAGACTTCAGCACGCCATTTAGGAACCCTGGTTATTCAACCCAGGCTGCAGCAAATGGAGAAAAGGAAAGGCTTTGAGAAAGCGGTATCTGGACAATTTGAAGTAAACCATTCCGATGTCCCAGGTAACAACATAAGCTTTTAAACACTCCTTACACACCTGTAATATAAAGTAGTTAGTGACTATGTATATTTTTTTCTGATGTTTGGATGTGGTTCGCCCATAAACAATTAAAAATGAATTGATTGGGTCGTGCATGGAGTAATAAACTCCCGCAGTGGATACTTTATCTCTTGTGCAACGCCGGGAAAGTTGGCTAGTTGCATATATATTTTGTGCCGACATAGTTTCCTTGATTGTTCACGAAACACACATAATTTCTCCCTGACAGCGTTGTTCTGCTGTCTCGTTCTAGTCGCAACATTTGTTGACCTGTACAAGTCCCGAAGGAGCCGACTACCAGCGCCATATGCCGCCAATAATGACACACATACAGCAGATACCTATGTGGGCGAGAACGAAGGCGGCGAACTAAAAATATCTAGGGCAGAAAGTGAGTACGGTAGATGCACTATTATTCATTGACGGTTAAGAAGGGCACCACTTTGTGCGCATAAAGGCTGATGACATTTTGTTGCACCGTGATCTTTGGTATAGATGTGGGATATAATGCTGGGAACTTGTTTGTGATAGTCCAGCACTCTCAAATTGTCATTATTATTCTTATTACTAAAATGTATAAAGTACCATATATCTAGGACCAGCGCGTACAAAACATACATGTAATCATAAATGTAAAACAATAATACAGCTGTAATAATAATATAGTTACAAAATATATAATATAAAAATAGAGTTTTTGATTTAGATTTATATATGTATATATTTATATACATATATATATATATATATATATATATATATATATATATATATATATATAATATATATATATATATATATATATATATATATATATATATATACATATATATATATATATATATATATATATATATACATATTTATATACATATATATACATATATATATATATATATATATATATATATATATATACATATATATACATATATATATATATACATATATATATATATATATATATATATATATATATATATATATATATATATATATATATATGCATATACATATACATATATATATATATAATAAATATATAATACATATTCATAGTAAATAAATAAATTACTTAAAACATCCCCTTTCAAAGTTATTTGTCAGCGGAGATATACGCACCAAAATATGTTTCCAGTCGTTTCTTAAAGTTAGACGGTGATTCTGGTTGTGTTATACATTCCAGCGTAGCGCTCAATTAAAAAGCCCGTCTGCCGTAGTCCTCTGGAACTACCAGCTAACGCAATGTTAAATTCACCCTAAATCCGCGCTTGCTTATTTCCACATTTTGAAGCAATTTGAAGAACGCCTAAGATAATGTGGTTTAACAACCCTATAGACAAGGAGGTAAAGAGGAGATCAAATTGAAGTTTCTTAAGATATTGAATATGTATGAAAATATGGCATAGACATATTTTGTCTCAGTCAAGATAAATATTAGAACTAGAGGAAAAGATATAGCATTAGTAAACGATCAGGGTAGACCGGATTTCGGGAAGTACTCGTTCTCACAGAAGAAAACAAACGAATGGAACAAATTGTGTAAATTCTAGCAGCGTGAATATGTTTAAAATATGGTTGACACATCTCAGGAGGACGGGTTATAGCTGAAGATGGGTGTTCCAAGGAAAGGGTAAATTATGCAGACAAATGTAACAAGTTTGAAAAGTAAAACAATGTGTTTTGGGGTTAAATCTTAACATATCTTGACGTATGGGCGTTAGTTATAAATTACTCTTCACTCGATATATGGAAAATAAAAAAAATATTTTAGCAGACGACGTAGACGTAGATCAAGAAAGTCATACGGACTGAATATTATTTTTAATGAAAACGTTTTAAAAACAATATAAAAAATATACAGTAGTTGCCTAATGTTTACAGTATTAATTACATATTTTTTTATTTTACATTAAAAGTAAAACGTTTATTTAAGACTTTGAAGTGATTTTAACCACATGTAAGAGGGATTCTGGGAAGAATACTACCGGAGCAAACAAAATGGCGGCGCCCATGCTGTGTGCTTTGAATCATTAATCTGAATGTTTTACCCTAATTGAAGTGAACTTGTCGCTGACAATGTAGTTCTGCCTGTTCCTGTTATTTTTTTCAATTAGCAATAATGTGATTTGGCCGGTTGGGCGATTCATAAGTGTTTCTCCTGTCCGCGCCGACTTCGCCTCGGCGCCTCTGCTCTGGCTCTGTTGAAGGTGAGTTCGCCAGAATTGTTTTGCATGTCAGTGCACACACAGTCCACAGTATCATATAGTTCACAGCCTCTAGTGCCTTGTGAGACTGATTTAGTAGACAAATAGAAGTCGACAGGTTCAAGTTATCCTATTTTCTTTAACCTAAAGGTAGCATATTCATGCGATGATATGTCGGCACGTTTTTGCTATGTTTAAAATTGGCTGCATGCCATATGTTTCCGTTAGATGTCGCCTAGTTGTGCCTACTGTGAAATTGCTATTTTATGTTTAGAATTATTAATGCGCTATACAGATCTTCTTTCATTCATTCATTTAGTTTTCATCTATTTATTCAGTTAACTTGATAACGATAACTGAATTTATACAATTAGAACAGGCGCTTTTGCCAAACTTGACTCAACTTATTGCCCAACACATACCCAACTACACAGAAAAGTGGTGCAATGGGTCAGTCCAGCTGAGTTTTTGAAATAAAGAGCATTGGTTTACATTTTTAAATGCAGGCTTATTTATTGTGAACGATTATTTATTGCTTTTGGCTTTACTTTTAGGATTTCATGACAAGCAAGAAATGTTGGAGAGTTAAATGTTCACACATTTCATAGATTAATTTGAGAATTTGTGAACAAATTATTGCAGGTGACTCTATCCTTTGGTATCACGCATGTATATATATATATATATATATATATATATATATATATGTATATGTATATGTATATGTATACGTATGTATACATATACATATACGTATACCTATCTTTTTCTTTAGGTGAATGAGAAAATAATCGGAGAAGAATCTTTGCTTGACATGATAATGTGGTTACATTGGTACTGTTTTTACAGGCCAGGAAGATGTCCAACTGTGATCTCATGAAGGAGTTGGAACCTGCCTACCACTGACTGGACAAGGTGTGCAATCAATCAATCCAAGTTTGTAGAACTTGGATGCCTCCTGCCGGTGCCAAACTGTCCGAACTTCGACAAGCCTCTACTTTCAAACTTGATTCAAAACTTCGACAGTTAGAACTGCAAAACATTTACCTTCTGGTGAAACGCAGTGCTAGTGACGTAATATCCCTTGAAGCAAAGTATCATCCAGACTGCCTTGCGAACCTATACAGAAAAGCTGCACTGAAGGAATACTTGGATGAATTTACAAAAGATCAAGTGTTGAATTGTCTGACCTTTGCAGAGCTAACTGTGTATATAGAGGAGAAGCAACTGGCTGATGCTGAAATGTGAAAACACAATTTGTGAAAAGATGGCAGTTTTCAAGTTGGCATAATTAGCTTTTTTGTATCAGGAGCGTCTACTTTTGAACCATACTTCACTCCACTGGAGAATGAGGCCATCTCCGAGTTGAGCCTCATCATCATTGGTGGAGCTACTGCTGTTAATATGTTCCCACCTGGCCCTGCGAAAATATGTGGAGACTATGTCTGTTACGTTGTCATATCATTTATGCAAACCAAGCTTCATCGTGCTTCACTCCGATTGGACATTGTGTGAGACACATAAACAGCCTGAAAAACCATACAAGGAAGAGCAGAGGAAAAGGAACCAGACGGAGAGTCATTGCTGACATCTTTGTTCCAGCAAACTGGATCAGCTTTCTCCGATGTGACAACAGCAAGAAGCCGTTTGCTATTTGCATTTATGGCTGATCACGTAGCACAGATGGAGACAGAAAAGGTTGTGGTCACAACAAAAGAACCCTCTTCACTGTCAAATCAACAGATTGGACGGTATTTCCCACCTAGGAAACACACACTAACAGATTCAACCCACTTACAGACTTTCCCCTCCGTATTGCTTCCTTTAACTCCAGAAGTATACTGAACAGTGCTTTTGACGTGGTTGACATCATAAACTCTTTAGATATACTTGCTGTGCAGGAACACTGGACTTCTAAACAGAGCCTTTCTTTCCTTAATTCTGTTCACTCTGACTTTAACGCCAGAGGAATTACTTCCATTGATTACGGTGATGGTTTGAGTGGACGTCCTCATGGTGGACTCTGCTTTTTATGGAGGCGTTCACTCGACCCCTTTATTGAACCGTTGATTTATGTTGATGAGAAGAGACTCCTGGGTCTAAAAATTACCAGCTGTAACGCCACTATTCTACTTCTTAATGTCTATCTACCATATCAGACTGATGACAATGCTGATGAATATCTAGAAATTTTAGGCAAAATCCAGGCCATAAGCGATTCATTTGAATCAACCAATATATTCATCACTGGTGATTTTAATGCGGATATTAAGAACCCCAGTCTTTTTACTCCATTTCTCAATGCTTTTATAAACGACTGTCACCTTATCGCAAGTGACACATTGCTTCTCCCCTATGATGCTTTTACATATGTTAGTGATGCGCACGGCTCAAGGAGCTGGCTCGGCCACGTGCTCACCACCCACTCTAGTCACTCATCAATATCTGATATGGAAGTTAAATATGATTGTGTCTCTTCCGACCACTTACCTCTATGCTTTTCTATGTATGCCAAGTTATTACCTTCCTCTGAAGCCACCATACAGGAGCAAATTCAAACACGTCGTCCTGTGTGGAATGCTGCCTCCCCCCAGGATTTCCATAACTATCATACACAAACTGGTTTGCTTTTATCTGCTATTGATGTACCTCATGAGGTTTTAAGATGTACTAACCCTAATTGTAATGATGAAGCCCATCGCACTTTGCTAAGTAATCTTTACAATGATATTATAAAATCACTCAAAGACGCTGCCGAGGTAATCCCTACTAAGGCTAACAACACGTCTTCTAAGTATACTGTTCTTGGCTGGAACGACCTAGTCAGAGACTCCCGTCAAGCTGCAAGAGAATCCTTTCTCTTCTGGCGTTCTGCTGGGAGTCCTCGCCATGGTCCCTTGTATAATATAATGAAAATTAGACGCGCTCATTTTAAACGCAACAAAAGACTGAAAAAAATGCTGAAATTCTTAAAGCTGAAAGACTTGCTTCTAAACTATGTAATAATGACTTCAAAAACTTCTGGAAGGACATAAAACATATGAATAACGCCATATTGCCAAATCCTAGCAATGTTGGTGATGCTTCCGGTGTCGAAAATGTAAAGAATATGTGGCTTCATCATTACCAGTCCCTACTTAACTCTATACCCGGCTCTCCAGCCAACAATAAGAAGATCAATGAATAATGTAGCAATGTACAGCTTAAGGCTCAAATGTTAAGGAAATTCAAGATATAATACATGCAATGCCTGTAGGCAAAGCCCCGGGTTATAATAGTGTAAGTAACGAACATTTTTAATATGCGAATGAAAAACTTCATGTTCTCATGTCACTTTTATATAGCAGCATGTTAATTCACGATTTTTTTACCGGATGCTGTGATGATTACAATCATAGCCCCCATAATTAAAAATAAGGCGGGTGACCTGTCTGATAACAACAACTATTGCTCTAGCCACAATTGCTAGTAAATTATTTGAATCCTTGATATTATCCAGGGTTTCTACTTTTTTATCTACATGTGTAAACCAATTTGGATTTAAAAAGCATCTCTCAACTGAAATGCTCATATTTTTGTTAAAAGAACTCTTTCGACACTACATAGCAAATGGCTCACCTATGTATGTTACTATGCTGGATGCCTCTAAGGCCTTTGACAATCATAGTAAGCTATTCACCAAACTAATTGACCGGGGAAGTCCATCTTTTATTGTTCGCATTCTTTATTACTGGTACAGAACCCAGAAATTCACTGTCAGATGGTGTTGTAGCTTCTCATAATTTGTTACCGTTTCAAACGGCGTTAATTAAGCAGGGTGGAATCCTTTCTCCACATCCTTTTAACGTTTACATGGATGACTTAAGTGTAAATTTGAATAAATTACAAATTGGCTGTCTTTATGCAGGAACCATAATGAATCATATGATGACCTTTGTGTTTTTTCACCTAGTGTTGCGGGGTTGAGAAAACTCACCGATTGTTGTACCGAGTATGTCAGTATGTTTGATATAACATACAACAAATCTTTCTGCATGGTTATTGATAGCAAACCTTGGGACAAGAAAAATATTCATCCTGTTGTTATCAATAACCATACACTACCTTACACTGAGAAATGTAAATACCTTGGCCATATTATAAACAATAATCTTACTGATGATGACGATATTGCCAGGCAGAAAAGATGTATCTATGCTCAGGCAAATGCTTTAGCCAGACAATTTTACTTATGCAACAATTCCATTAAAACAACTTTATTTAATTCATACTGTGGTTCAATGTACACCTCAAGTCTTTGGTGTCGTTTTAAAAACAGAGTCTGAAAGGTATTACTGTCGCTTATAACAACAGTTTTAGAATTATACCCAACCTGTCACCCCGCTGTAGTGCAAGCCATATGTTCGGTACTTATTATGTTAAATTCTTTAATGAACGTATTCGCTCATCAATGTTTAGCCTTTTATGCCGGTTGGAAAAATCCGACAATATACTTTTTGTGAATTATCTTCACACTTTTATTTATTATCGAAGTCCATTGATTAAACATTGGATTGATCAATTGTGTGCTTTTAATTCATGATGTTTGTACTTTTATACAAATATATTTTTTATCCTGACTCCTGACCTCTATTACTCATCATGTGTGTATATGTATGTTTTTTTACCTGTATGTATTTATAATATTATGGGCTCTTGCCTGAAATAAAACATTATTATATTATATTATTATTATTATAAATCGAAATTGATGATGGTCTTGTAGTGCTACAACCTTGCAGCAATGAAGAAGCGGATTTTACCTATCGCCCAAGCTGCCATGTACCACAGGAAAGCCATGATAAGAACTGTTTCGAGGGTTGTAAATTACATAGATGGGTGATTTTCGAAAAAATAAAACTGACGATCCGATCATGGGGTCGTATGTGAACCCCTAACCGTTTGGCGCCTGAGAGGCAAAGTGTCTAGGAGGAATAGCGTAACAAACACACATACATACACACACGTACGTACGTACGTACGTACGTACATACATACTCAAGCTGGATTATACCTATAGTAAGATTTTTTCAAACATTACAGCGAGATGCACTTATGTATAAATGCACGTAGATAATTGGATTTATTGATATTATTGACATGCTGATAGAAGCATAACATTCCACACACATAATCGCGTCTGGCTTACCGAATCGTACGGGTTATTTGAATTTTCCGTTCCTAGAAACAAGCGCCGCCTGGCAGACTCTGCGCGCCTTCTCCCTCTACCAGAACGTTCCACGGATCATCGATGCTCGCCACGCGCCGGGCAGCTACACGTGTTTGCACGGCGTACGTGTCATACTGGCTGCGTGGATCGTGCTCGGTCACACGTTCTTCGTTGGCGTCACTTGGATGTTGACGCCTATCAACAACGCAACCGGTAAGGAGGGAAACGCCCGGGGAGGTCACTCCGATAATATGTGGGTTGCTCTGCAAATTCACAGGTAAATAAAATACGCCCCTATTGGGGGCATTTATCCATTGAAATTATTCCAGTTTCATATACCTAACTGCTATGGAATTACACATCTTTAGTTCGTATAAAATACCGTAGAACCTCTCTAAGTGACCTCACACGTTTTTGCGGGAATAAATCGGCGTCTCATTTATTGTGTATTGTGGGTCCTGGTAGCATAGCGGTTAGAACGTCCGGCTCTCAATCGAGAGAACCTCGGTTCGAATCCTCTTGCTGCCGTTTCGAAGCTTTGGCAATTTCGTTCATTCCACATTGCTCTGTTCCCTCAGCTGTATAAATGAGTACTTGGCTACAGACAGTGGTGGATATCTAAACGAATAGAAATTCGTGAATTTTCAGTGTTTCCATTTTTACATCAATTGATGCTTAGCCAAACATTAAATAATGCAATGATTTTTTTGATGATTTCACCCAAAACAACTGCGCACAAAAGTTGCGCAAATGAGCTAGCGTGTTGTAGTGGATAATGGATTTGAAATGAGACAAGCGAAAAATTCGTATTCAGTTAAAATATATATATATATATATATATATATATATATATATATCGTTCAATTCATCATCAAGTCATGTTTCCATGTTGAGATCGAACGCAATGATACGGGTCTTGACCGGATGCTGTGAACGGCGTGTTTTGTGACTAACAATTCAGCAAATTTACATAAACCGGACCTATAAAATAAGTTAAACATGGAAGACTTCGTTGTTAAACAATACCTTTCGAAATGTACACACAACTAATTGCGGTAGGCCGTACCAATGTATTAATATATATTTTTTGTACGTGATATGAAATGTATAAACATGTATATTTACTGTCTACTTTTTACATTGTGTGTGTTCACTTGTGTTGAATATTTGTTCCTAACACGAACGGATTGACTGCAGCGCCGCCCTGGTGACCGTCTCTTTCTCGAAGCACCTCTCACGCCAAGGCGTGATGCCGAAGGTGTTTCAGATGGTACTATGCTACGTTCATCGGTACTTCAGGTATGTTCCTGCGTGCTCACTGAAACATGCATGCGTTCGTATATACGCACATGCGGACACGCGCACATACGTGTATACGCTCATTAACACAAGCACACATAGGCTCATACCGACGCGCGCACACACGACGCACGCACGCTCGCCCCCACACAAATGTACGTATGTATGAGTTATGAAATTCGAAAATATACTCTCACTCTTTTTATCTCTCGCACACAAACATACATACATGTTTACATACACAAAGACGTACATCAGTACGCACATATGTACACACTTGCACACACATTTGTACACGCACGCACACGAACGCACACACGCGCGCTCTTACGTACATACGTACACTCACACACACAAGCACGCACGCACGCACGCACGCACACACACACACACACACACACAAACACACATTGATGTAAGTACATCAGTTAGTTATAATTTATATGAGTTAGCATGCCGTAACGGATACTAAGTAGTGTTGAATTTTCACAAAATTAATTTGAAATTAGACGATAAAAAAATCGAATATATGGGGACATTTAAAGGTACTGTATTTGTTGCTGATTTAATAATATAATGTTCTTGGTACTAGAATAAACATTTGCAAATGATGCTGCCCGCCAACATGCGTTTAATAAGCCAAATACATATGACTTTTGTTTGCATTTTAACTTAAACTGTTTCGTTACGAAAAGTTGCGAATAGTGTTTATGGCGCGAAACCACAGGGGCGGAGCTAGGCGAAGCTTGCTTTGCCGAACGTTAATGATCACGTGATCGCGGGATCGACGCGCGCGCACCGGCGACTTGCTCAGAGTTTGTTGACATTCGGGCAACATGGCTGACAGTGACAGGCGGGTTGTGCGTGCACCGTAGCGTTTCGCGACAACGAGGAGAAAAAAGGAGTTGGATAAAGCGAAATTGGCAACACGAGTGACACTGAAAAACCAAAAGGGACGTTGGGATCGCCTGAAGACTGTCTTAAAAATGAAAGACAGTGAAGTGGCAGACATTCTATACGACACGTTAGTAGATATGTGAAAAATTCAACCTACATGGATAGACATCAATTGAGTATCATTGTATAGAGCCTGAAAAAACTTTAAAATGCCTTTGACATATTTGTTCTAGGTTGAATATTAGACAAGTTATGACATTTTAAAGATTAGGTGCACCACCCGTTTTTCGGCCTTGTTTTACTAGAAAAACAAAAGAAAAGTTGTGACCTTTTGGGCCAATTATGGTTCACTTTGAGAATACAAAGTGTCATAACTTTTTTAATACTGAAGAGATTCTAATGAAACTTTAGGGGAGATAGCCCCTTTAAAACACAAACTGTTGATGCAGTCTTCACTTAATTCATGATTTAACTAAATCATCAATTAATGATCTTAATTACTTTGATTGATAAACAATACACATTCATTGATAAATGAAAATATCAGAATGCAACATTTCCCCCCAATTTGTATTATAGTATTTTTTTCATTGCATCTATACCAAGAAATAACAAATGTGATCATAGTACACTGTTTCTTTAGCTTTTTTCTATCTTTCTGGTAATAACTTGATGTTATTATTAATTAATAATTAGCTAAATTAGTGAATATCAATCGTTTCAGGGCAGACCTGAATTCAATAAACCTCTGAGGTAAAAATCATGCAAAGTAAAGACATGTAAGGTTCTGCATATCAAGATATTATAATTAGGTCACCCTTAATTAACTGTCTGCCGTAATCGACCGACTCACTGGCCCATATGTGACGACACAGACGTTTTTTTATAGTTTTGATTGATTTTTTAGGGGTCTTTCATGTATTTTTTCAAAACTTTACTCTTTAACTACCCAGCCTAAAAACCTTGGGTAGGGTTACTATTAATATCATGAATAAGGTAGAAACAAACGTTTAGAAAGTTTAGAAAGTAAATGTATGAAGTAATGATAATTTTTTTTAGCAGAATCAACAACCCACAAAATTAACTTAAATTCATAAAATAGAAGGTGCTAAATAATACAGCAATAAAAGCACATGGTCCCTTGTATTTGTAAACAACAGCATCAGCAATCACATTGCAAGAATGGGGTCACATGACCTAAAAGCTTCAAAATCTTCATTCATCGGCGTTACTAAGGCATTATTTTCGGGAAATTCATCGGGAAACTATTAAATATGTCAAAAAGAATTATTTTAGTATGATCATGGTGGGCAACGGTCATTTAAACGATGACAAACAGAGGGGATTTTCGCTGTGAAATTCAACCCGATCAACCATTTGTCAGTTTGACATGAAATTTTGCTAATTCTAGAAAACAAAGTGCTAATAGTTTAATTTGCCTCAGATATAGACAATTATATGGAAATACAAATTATAAAGGTTTGAAAGAAAAATTTAGCTACCTTCAGGTAAATGGTCGATGACTTTGACAGTCAAAAACTTTGACGTAAATATTTTTTGACTTCTACAAATCGGATTGGAAAATTTCGAAAACGACGCATCAGCGGAACATGTTAACTACATCATCACAATGAGTGTTCTCCGGGAGCTCCTAAAATACGCCAGCCAAATGCGCAGCAAAAACACGGCCACCGGGCGAACGAACGAGCACGGAGATCGACGTCACGGCCAAAGCGAGTAGCGCGTATGTAGGCCGATTGTCGCGTACCTAACGTTAGTACATTTTCTTATTACTACCCTAAGCCTAAGCCTTAGCGCGAGTATCGGCATCGGATCGATACCTGGAGCCCCGGCCCTAGGCTATGGCTATGTCGGATGTGGTGCCTTCACACTATTCAGGTTTAACACCAGTTAAGTTGTTTCCAGAATGTGGGTTTATGTGTAATTCGTTCATGAACGTGTGCATGTGAGAGGAATGTAAAGTAACGGAACTAACGTTACGATCCTACCGACGCAACCCGTCAGGCTACAACAATATAAATTAAATAACTGTTTGCATAACAGGGTGTTTCTTACTGGGAAAAGTTGCTGTATGTTGTCTTTTTTTTAATCATAGTCATGGCTATTGGAAAAAGGGGGTGTGCTATGTGTAGCCTGTAGGTGTGGCAAGGCCCAAGCCAAAGCAAAGGGGAGTAATCAATCAGAAAAAACAAAGTATTAAAAACAAAATTGAACATTGAAATACTTCAGGAAAGTTTCATTTTGTTAACTACAAATAAATTACTTTTCACAGTATATATTGAAAAGTATACATATGTACTCATAAATTCTGCGTACATTAAGTATGAATACGAGTACTTGACACATAAGTTATATGAGTACGAGTATTTAAAAAAAAATACTCGTGTACCGAGTACTTCCGCCTCAGGTCTGGTCGAGGACACTATTTGATTTCTTGTAGCCGTCCGCACGCACACACCCACATAAAACGTAGTGCCTGCATGTTGCATATGTGGCATGTTGATAATCTCCATGCCATAGGCTTAGTGTAGCAAAAACTAACCCATGTGCTTAGACTAGTTATTGTTGTTGCTCCCCTCTTTTTCCCTGTAGTCCAGGTGAGGCTGGCACTGATACTGGTTGATGATTTATTTTCCCCCTTATTCATAACTAGTCCCGTTTTACTACCGCCTCCACCAATTGTCTCCACTCCCTTCTATCCCTCACCCTCATTCTCCATTCCCCTCCCACTAAATCTCTCTTCACGCAGTCCTCCCATCTCAATCTTGATCTTCTTCTTCTCCACTCCCTTCTACCCTCCACTTTTTGGATTCACATTTTGTTATACAAAATGCCTGATGAATAATGTACACTAAGTAGTTGTCAGGCACCAAGGCTTTGCACAGTTTATCTTGCCGGTTATTCTATGTCTAATATGTCAGCAAAACATTGGTACCCACTTCAATGAAATTACGTACATTTGTCATTGTCCAAGAAATGCAAGGCATTTAAGTGTGGCCCTATTTCATGCTCATGCTTGGATAAATTATGGTGGGAAAGAATTGGCCCATTGAAATGTAGCAAATTGAAAAAGTTACATCATAATATGAACAAACACGTAAATGATCATCTAAAGATGTGGAGAGAAGAACAGTTATGGAAGAATGGTTGTTTTAAGTTAAAAGGCAATCATTGTTGTAACAACACTGGAACCTTCAGTGAGTCACTACTGTCCCATCAGTGCACACAGATAAGCATCAGTTCAATCTGTTATCAGGTTCTATGGTGTTGTGTATTGCCCTGCCTCATTGACACATCTATTGTCTCATTGTTAAACATAATACCTCCAAGTGGGTTGTAATGTAAAACCATCGGAGACTGGCAATAATATACCAGCCCTCCTGGTGGACATGTGGACAGATGTTTGTATAACTATGTCAGACAAAAAACCAGCATTTGACTCAAAAAAATATATCCAGAAAGCAACTAGTAATCAAAGTGAATAACATTTTATATACTATATAAACTTTAACTACAGTATAGACTATAAACAGTATAAACATTATCAATTATGGGTACTCACCACATATTTAGGAAATAAATTATTTTATTGTACTATGGACAACCCATTACATGCATGCACATTGCTACCATCCAACGTCAATTTGATGGGCACATCACTAAATGGAAAGTAGGCCACTGTAACATGGGGCATAAAATATGCAAATAAAATAGTTATTTAATGAAAGGTTAAGGTATGTTACAGATACAACTAAATATTTGTCTATGTTGATATACATGTAGGGACAGTGAATGGAAATAAAGCTACATGAAAAAAGTAATGAAAATAAAGTCACAAAATTGCCTAAGAAAGTCACACAGAAATATAGTAACAACATTGTGTTATCCAAATACCATATATTAAATACAAAGGTACATTGTTGCACATTTTCACTGATACTTGAGCACAATAAATTTTGATGATTAAAAAATAATTATATTTTTACACAATATTAAGTGATAATATTTATTGATTTAATAAACATATCACTGGAGCTGTTAACCCACTCTGGTTTAGACATGGCATTTAGCTGGCTTAGATAAGTGGTTGAGTCAGCTTTGAAAGTGGCTTCTCAAGTGTCACTAACAAAAAAGTAAAGGTGACCAAACACTTTGGTGATCTGTAATCATGTTTATTTATTGTTTGTTTTGTTTTAGTATTTCAACTTGTATTATAAATGCAAAGAACTAGATATACAAATGAACAGGCTTTTGCTGATGAAATGAATGATTTTTACAGACGTTTTGATACTCAGGACTCTTCCAGTAGATGTGATTCTGTGCTCAGCGATGTCTTTGTCAGTAATGCCGATAGGCTTGAAATTGATGTAGATGTTGTTACTAAAGTCTTCCAAAATGTATGTAGTAGAAAAGCAACTGGTCCTGGTGGCATTCCAGCTTTTTTATTGAAAACATTTGCTGAGGAGCTGGCACCGGCTTGGTGCCCTATATTCCAACTTTCGGTCGATAGCCACAGGGTACCAATACTCTGGAAAACCTCATATATTACTTCTGTACCAAAGATAATTTGCCCAAAAGAAAACAATGATTACAGACCTGTTGCACTTACATCAATTGTCATGAAATGTTTGGAATGCTTAGTGGCTTGTAAACTGACGCTAGACGTTCAGCACTATCTTGGCCCATTCCAATATGCCTACAGGCAGGGCAGAGGAACATATGATGCTGTCAACACTGTTGTCCATTTAATTTTGAAACACTTAGACAAGCCCAAGGCTTATGCTAGACTACTGTTTATAGACTTTAGCTCGGTGTTCAACCTTTTCCAACCTCACACCCTGCTCAGTAAGCTGAAACAAATGAATGTCAATCCATATATCATCAAGTGGTATCATTCTTTTCTAACAGACATAGTGCAGCTTGTTAAAGTAAATCAGACTCTTTCGTAAACTGTGGTAACAAATATCGGTGCACCCCAAGGTTGTGTCAGTTTGCCGATTTTGTACTTTCTATATACAAATAACTGTACCATCAGTAGTACTAACTACATAATCAAATTTTCTGATGATTCGGCTATTCTTAGTCTGTTACATGCTAATTCTGACATCAGTATGTACACTTCTGAAATTGAAAGCTTTGTACATTGGTGTGACAACAACCACCTCAAACTCAATGTTAGTAAGACTCAAGAGATGATTTTTGATGCTAAATGTATTGTTGCCGATCATTTGTCTGTTGTTATCCATGGTGAAGAAATTGCCCAGAATATACCTAGGTGTCCATCTTGATAACAAACTTAGCTGGAATGTCCATGTTCACAGTGTGTGCTCCAAAGTCCACCAGTGCTGGAGTTGGCAACTGGATCATGCTTATGAAACATAACAGTTAAAACTTATCTATTGCAGCTTCCCAGTGTCTCGGGCACGAAATTTCCTCGCAGCAATAGAAGAAGCACACAGATTTGCCACTGAAGACAAACAGCAAAGGGCACACTGTGTAAGCATAGCTTGTATACATTGTTGTTAGACACAACAATAATGACATTCCATTACAGCACAAATAGCGATTATCACGGATTATGTTTCTACTTAGCCCCTTGGATTAGTTAGTATTTTGTAAAGAAGACTACATAGTGATTAAAACAATGTTTCAGATGGCTGTTTACACAAAGAAAGAAACATCATTCACATATGTTAATATTTCCAATGGGAGGTTTATTGCATTGCAATACACAACCAGTAATACAGTGCAAAATAAAAACAGCATGTGTATATCATGTTATGCATATGCATTCATATCCAGTATTTTCAATAACATTACATTTGTGTTAAATCATTTCGCTATTTACGTTGAAACAGTACATAGCAATGATAGCACCAGCAGGTGGAATGGAGAATGTCTTGCAAAAGCCATCCTGCCTAACAAGAGTTATTAATTGCTGTATAACACATCATTAAGTTTGTTTGTTAATTTACAGTTACCACAAGGTATTCAACAAGAGGGAAAAACTGGACAATTGTGCCAGAGCGGCAACTGAAACATTATGAGTACATTGTCAGCCTGCAGGAGACAATCATCTGTGCCTGCATAGAGGATGAATTGCCCAAAGCCAGGAAGCGTGGCATCAAGCCTGACAATCCCAGAAACATTGCACCCAACATCGCAACAGTGCCTGCTCCACCAATATCTGAGCTAGTTGCCAGGCATCGTACTCGATTTACAAAGACTTAACCGTGTCGTTGACATTAGTTCCCAGTGTAATGGAGAGAAGCAAGGTAGGAACAGGTAACCAACGTGCCATTTAACCTGTGTATTTGTTGTGTAATATCAAACAATTAAAAAAGTAAACAAAATTATGAAAACACTGTGGTTTCAAAACTGTCTTGGGTAACTTTATAATGTCTGGATAATTTTTCACAAAGCGTATGAATGTGCATTCATGTTTAACAAGTAATGACTTAACCTAATCTATGAACTTTGAACCCAGTGTAGTGTCCATTTTCACTTGGAAATGTCTGTCTAATTTGCCACACACAACAGCTTAGTATAACACGGCGGTTACCTATTCCCAGCTTGCCATGTGGCCAACGAACAAACTGGTGGTATGCATAATGCCGCATAGCATCATTGTCCCCTCGTGCTGGCACACCAAACACGTCAGCTCTGTAACGTCCCACCATTGTCAATACTGTATGGTCGAGTACCAGTAAATCCATTTCCTGTAGAAAATATATAATTATCATTAAATTTTAGGCATTTTAACTGTACTGTTTGCATAAAATGACAGGTGATTATGCATGTGTGGTTACATGAATACATACATATATACATAATAATTGTACTGCTACAAGATGCTATATATATTATATTATGAGAATATTATATTCATTGTAGGTCTGATTTGTTGTAACAGTTGCAAATAATGTTGATATGAAAGTAAGATATAGGTCAAACATTCAACAGCATATTCTGTGCCAGAGATATAATGCTACTAAACAGGGTCAGAGTCATTAAAAGTGTTCATTGTGATCAGTATAATGTGTTTGTTATAATTTGTATTATCATCTTGTCACTAAGTAAACTATGTGACAACTATTCTACATATTGTTTCCTGTATTTTCTTGCATAATTATATTGACTAATAATACTACTACCTATCACTGAGTGATTGGGGCTGTAATTATATGGATTATATTATCAAATATGCATTTGTCATCTATGTGACATACAGATACAGATTTACAAGGAGGTTAAGAGGAGATCAGATTGAAATTTTTAAGATATTGAATGGGTATGAAATATTGATAGAAATATGTTTTTCTCACTCAAGAAGGATAGCAGAACTAGAGGACATGAGGTAAAATTAGTAAAGGATCAATGTAGATTGGACATCAGGAAGCACTCGTTCTCACAGAGGACAATAAATGAATGGAACAAATTGTCTACAGATTGTGTAACTGCTAGCAGCGTGAATATGTTTAAAAACAAGGTTGACACACATCTCAGGAGGGCGGGTTATAAGTAGATGAACATTGTTGGACTCTCGATAAGCCAATGGCTTCCTTGTCCACTTGCCATCTGGGCCTTTGGCTTGGATGGCAAATCTTGTTAAATCTTGTTAAATCTAGATGTCATGTAGTGTTGTTAAAATAACAAATTAATGTCATGCAGGGGTCCACATCATGTAAATGATCTCCATCTCCCTTAACCTTTTGTACAATACAGACAGCTTAAGTTCAGTCAATGTAATCTGGCTACATCTATCGCGTAGATATTTATCAAATAGGTGTCATGTAGATGACACAAAGTTCATAATTATGTATACCTGTACATATAGAATGCATTGTGCTAGATCCATGTCACAGTAATACTGTACAATTCATTCCACATAATGACACTCAACTTCATTGTTGTCTCATGTCTCAGCTCGTACACGTGACACATCATGACAACTCAACCTAGTCTCATGTCTCAGCTCGTACACGTGACACATCATGACAACCCAACCTAGTCTCATGTCTCAGCTCGTACACGTGACACAGCATGGCAGCCCAACCTAGTCTCACGTCTCAGCTCGTACACGTGGCACAGCATGTCAACCCAACCTAGTCTCATGTCTCTGCTCGTACACGTGGCACAGCATGTCAACCCAACCTAGTCTCATGTTTCAGCTCGTACACGTGGCACAGCATGTCAACCCAACCTAGTCTCATGTTTCAGCTCGTACACGTGGCACAGCATGTCAACCCAACCTAGTCTCATGTTTCAGCTCGTACACGTGGCACAGCATGTCAACCCAACCTAGTATCATGTTTCAGCTCGTACACGTGGCACAGCATGGCAGCCCAACCTAGTCTCACCACGTACACGTGGCACAGCATGGCAACCCAACCTAGTCTCATGTCTCTGCTCGTACACGTGGCACAGCATGGCAACCCAACCTAGTCTCATGTCTCGGCTCGTACACGTGGCACAGCATGGCAACCCAACTTAGTCTCATGTCTCGGCTCGTACACGTGGCACAGCATGGCAACCCAACCTAGTCTCATGTCTCGGCTCGTACACGTGGCACAACATGGCAACCCAACTTAGTCTCATGTCTCGGCTCGTACACGTGGCACAGCATGGCAACCCAACCTAGTCTCATGTCTCAGCTCGTACACGTGGCACAGCATGGCAACCCAACCTAGTCTCGTGTCTCGGCTCGTACACGTGGCACAGCATGGCAACCCAACATAGTCTCATGTCTCAGCTCGTACACGTGACACAGCATGGCAGCCCAACCTAGTCTCACTTCGTACACGTGGCACAGCATGGCAACCCAACCTAGTCTCATGTCTCAGCTCGTACACGTGGCACAGCATGGCAACCCAACCTAGCCAGGGCACTTCGGTTTAGTGCAGGAATTGTTAATATTGCACATTCCTCTCGGACGGAAGGTGCTGGAACTGCCAGTGATTTAACGAGTGATGACGAGTGTTATTCAAAACAACACATTATCACTCAAACACAAACAAAGATAGAACATTCAAGTCTGCATGTTGGCAAAAGTGAATTAATTAAAGTTTAAAGGAAGTGAGAAATGTCTGATATGTTCATCAAGTGGAAATGGTATTACCGAGTTGCATTATGTGATGTTTCGCCTAGACGTCTCGTCTAGAATTTAGTCTGGACAAGACGTACTATTTTTTATTTTTTATATCAATTTTGCGGGCGCGGGCCGCGCCATGCATAATCTCACTATCAGTCCGCGGGCTGCATGAAATAGCTCTGCGGGCCGCAGTTGGCCCGCGGGCCGCAGGTTGCCGACCCCTGTGCTAGCCGCTCCAACCACCTTAAAGGTACTGTATGTGTTCGTAAAATAATTTTTTTTTTATAAAATCGTGTTATTTAGTGTAAATTATATATACTGTAACATATGCCGACCGGCCAAATGTGTCGAAACGAAGAAGACGCAATTTTTAATTCGACGCTTACAACACTCGACGTCGCTGGTCAGTGCACTTCCCGAACAGCTTTCGGCAAGTTCCGAGAAGGTCGCGACCCGAGGAGGCGGAGCTTGTATTATGTCAGCGCCTGACACTGATAAGCAACATGGCTTCCATAATAACAGATGGTTCGTCAACGGAGTTGGAGGTACGTTATAGCACAAATTGTCGTAAATATTCCGTTTCTCACTGTATCTGAGAAATTACCTTCGTTTGAGATTTGTTTCCTTTCAATGATTGTTATCAACAAGCTGTGTCCGTCAAAAAGCATTCTGTATTATTCGCACATTTGATTTATCCGATTATAATATATGTTCGTCTCGAGCGTGCCGTTGCCTATTACCTATATCGTATTACTAGCGTAATTAGGGACCTACATCTAATCATCTAATACAAGAAAAGACGTACGTGTAAGGCCTGTTTCGTGTATACGGTCTATCGGTTAAACCACATATGTCTATATCTCTTAATAGTTTTTGAAGTTGTTAACATCATTTTGGTTTGCATGCATTCGTTTTCGGTTCCCATTTCGCGGAATAAGACTGGCGATTCTTTCGCGCATAACTGTTATAAAATAAAAGTAAATAAGACAGCACATTGTATTTTCTTGAGTGCCACGATCTTCAGTGAAAACTGTTGCATTTGTGTGTCCCACCACGGTAAACGTTTCCTTATTTATAATGTAGCAAACAATGTCAATAATTGTTTTCTAAAGTGGTGATAAAATGTATGTTATAAACTGTATTGGTTATAAACGCAAATTTAGCAACATCACATCCTTTCACCCACAGAGTTTCAATGGTTCTGAGGAAAGAAATGCAGGAAGAGAAAGAGGTGGCATGAAAAGAAGGGGCGCATGAAGAGGAAGCGGTGCAAAAAGAGGGCAGAGTGCATCGAGAGGAATGGGTGGCAGGAGGCTTCGACGTGGCAGAGCAAGTCTAGTTACACTGAACAGAGAAGACTGTGCACGCATGAGGAAACTGAGAAGCCAGAAAAAGGAGAGACTACAGGTAAAATTGTATTTATATGGAATTACACAATTGTAGTAACAAAAATGCAGCTGATAAAGGTCTCTATATTATTGTTTACCCTCATTTGTGGTAGTTTTATGCATGCAATAAACTGCAGGGACATAAATTATATCAAATTAATTATGAAATGTAATAACTGAAAATTATATGTACCCAGTACAACTGAATTTTTACTACATTACCCTAATTAACCATAATTAAGGATTTAATTCATTAGCATAACATATTACACTTACATCTAACAAGGTAAGAGACAGATGCTTTAAAATTATTAAATGAAGTTGAGTGTCATTATGTGGAATGAATTGTACAGTATTACTGTGACATGGATCTAGCACAATGCATTCTATATGTACCGGTATACATAATTATAAACTTTGTGTCATCTACATGACACCTATTTGATAAATATCTACGCGATAGATGTAGCCAGATTACATTGACTGAACTTAAGCTGTCTGTATTGTACAAAGGTTAAGGGAGATGGAGATCATTTACATGAAGTGGACCCCTGCATGACATTAATTTGTTATTTTAACAACACTACATGACATCTGTATGTCACATAGATGACAAATGCATATTTGATAATATAATCCATATAATTACAGCCCCAATCACTCGGTGATAGGTAGTAATATTATTAGTCAATATAATTATGCAAGAAAATACAGGAAAAATATGTAGAATAGTTGTCACATAGTTTACCTAGTGACAAGATGATAATACAAATTATAACAAACACATTATACTGATCACAATGAACACTCTTAATGACTCTGACCCTGTTTAGTAGCATTATATCTCTGGCACAGAATATGCTGTTGAATGTTTGACCTATATCTTACTTTCATATCCACATTATTTGCAACTGTTACAACAAATCAGACCTACAATGAATATAATATTCTCATAATATAATATATATGGCATCTTGTAGCAGTACAATTATTATGTATACATGTATGTATTCATGTAACCACACATGCATAATCACCTGTCATTTTATGCAAACAGTACAGTTAAAATGCCTAAAATTTAATGATAATTATATATTTTCTACAGGAAATGGATTTACTGGTACTCGACCCTACAGTATTGACAATGGTGGGACGTTACAGAGCTGACGTGTTTGGTGTGCCAGCACGAGGGGACAATGATGCTATGCGGCATTATGCATACCACCAGTTTGTTCGTTGGCCACATGGCAAGCTGGGAATAGGTAACCGCGGTGTTATACTAAGCTGTTGTGTGTGGCAAATTAGACAGACATTTCCAAGTGAAAATGGACAATACACTGGGTTCAAAGTTCATAGATTAGGTTAAGTCATTACTTGTTAAACATGAATGCACATTCATATGCTTTGTGAAAAATTATCCAGACATTATAAAGTTACCCAAGACAGTTTTGAAACCACAGTGTTTTCATCATTTTGTTTACTTTTGAATTGTTTGATATTACACAACAAATACACAGGTTAAATGGCACGTTGGTTACCTGTTCCTACCTTGCTTCTCTCCATTACACTGGGAACTAATGTCAACGACATGGTTAAGTCTTTGTAAATCGAGTACGATGCCTGGCAACTAGCTCAGATATTGGTGGAGCAGGCACTGTTGCGATGTTGGGTGCAATGTTTCTGGGATTGTCAGGCTTGATGCCACGCTTCCTGGCTTTGGGCAATTCATCCTCTATGCAGGCACAGATGATTGTCTCCTGCAGGCTGACAATGTACTCATAATGTTTCAGTTGCCGCTCTGGCACAATTGTCCAGTTTTTCCCTCTTGTTGAATACCTTGTGGTAACTGTAAATTAACAAACAAACTTAATGATGTGTTATACAACAATTAATAACTCTTGTTAGGCAGGATGGCATTTGCAAGACATTCTCCATTCCACCTGCTGGTGCTATCATTGCTATGTACTGTTTCAACGTAAATAGCGAAATGATTTAACACAAATGTAATGTTATTGAAAATACTGGATATGAATGTATATGCATAACATGATATACACATGCTGTTTTTATTTTGCACTGTATTACTGGTTGTGTATTGCAATGCAATAAACCTCCCATTGGAAATATTAACATATGTGAATGATGTTTCTTTCTTTGTGTAAACAGCCATCTGAAACATTTTTTTAATCACTATGTAGTCTTCTTTACAAAATACTAACTAATCCAAGGGGCTAAGTAGAAACATAATCCGTGATAATCGCTATTTGTGCTGTAATGGAATGTCATTATTGTTGTGTCTAACAACAATGTATACAAGCTATGCTTACACAGTGTGCCCTTTGCTGTTTGTCTTCAGTGGCAAATCTGTGTGCTTCTTCTATTGCTGCGAGGAAATTTTGTGCCCGATACACTGGGAAGCTGCAATAGATAAGTTTTAACTGTTATGTTTCATAAGCATGATCCAGTTGCCAACTCCAGTACTGGTGGACTTTGGAGCACACACTGTGAACATGGACATTCCAGCTAAGTTTGTTATCAAGATGGACACCTAGGTATATTCTGGGCAATTTCTTCACCATGGATAACAACAGGCAAATGATCGGCAACAATACATTTAGCATCAAAAATCATCTCTTGAGTCTTACTAACATTGAGTTTGAGGTGGTTGTTGTCACACCAATGTACAAAGCTTTCAATTTCAGAAGTGTACATACTGATGTCAGAATTAGCATGTAACAGACTAAGAATAGCCGAATCATCAGAAAATTTGATTATGTAGTTAGTACTACTGATGGTACAGTTATTTGTATATAGAAAGTACAAAATCGGCAAACTGACACAACCTTGGGGTGCACCGATATTTGTTACCACAGTTTACGAAAGAGTCTGATTTACTTTAACAAGCTGCACTATGTCTGTTAGAAAAGAATGATACCACTTGATGATATATGGATTGACATTCATTTGTTTCAGCTTACTGAGCAGGGTGTGAGGTTGGAAAAGGTTGAACACCGAGCTAAAGTCTATAAACAGTAGTCTAGCATAAGCCTTGGGCTTGTCTAAGTGTTTCAAAATTAAATGGACAACAGTGTTGACAGCATCATATGTTCCTCTGCCCTGCCTGTAGGCATATTGGAATGGGCCAAGATAGTGCTGAACGTCTAACCTCAGTTTACAAGCCACTAAGCATTCCAAACATTTCATGACAATTGATGTAAGTGCAACAGGTCTGTAATCATTGTTTTCTTTTGGGCAAATTATCTTTGGTACAGAAGTAATATATAAGGTTTTCCAGAGTATTGGTACCCTGTGGCTATCGACCGAAAGTTGGAATATAGGGCACCAAGCCGGTGCCAGCTCCTCAGCAAATGTTTTCAATAAAAAAGCTGGAATGCCACCAGGACCAGTTGCTTTTCTACTACATACATTTTGGAAGACTTTAGTAACAACATCTACATCAATTTCAAGCCTATCGGCATTACTGACAAACACATCGCTGAGCACAGAATCACATCTACTGGAAGAGTCCTGAGTATCAAAACGTCTGTAAAAATCATTCATTTCATCAGCAAAAGCCTGTTCATTTGTATATCTAGTTCTTTGCATTAATAATACAAGTTGAAATACTAAAACAAAACAAACAATAAATAAACATGATTACAGATCACCAAAGTGTTTGGTCACCTATACTTTTTTGTTAGTGACACTTGAGAAGCCACTTTCAAAGCTGACTCAACCACTTATCTAAGCCAGCTAAATGCCATGTCTAAACCAGAGTGGGTTAACAGCTCCAGTGATATGTTTATTAAATCAATAAATATTATCACTTAATATTGTGTAAAAATATAATTATTTTTTTAATCATCAAAATTTATTGTGCTCAAGTATCAGTGAAAATGTGCAACAATTTACCTTTGTATTTAATATATGGTATTTGGATAACACAATGTTGTTACTATATTTCTGTGTGACTTTCTTAGGCAATTTTGTGACTTTATTTTCATTACTTTTTTCATGTAGCTTTATTTCCATTCACTGTCCCTACATGTATATCAACATAGACAAATATTTAGTTGTATCTGTAACATACCTTAACCTTTCATTAAATAACTATTTTATTTGCATATTTTATGCCCCATGTTACAGTGGCCTACTTTCCATTTAGTGATGTGCCCATCAAATTGACGTTGGATGGTAGCAATGTGCATGCATGTAATGGGTTGTCCATAGTACAATAAAATAATTTATTTCCTAAATATGTGGTGAGTACCCATAATTGATAATGTTTATACTGTTTATAGTCTATACTGTAGTTAAAGTTTATATAGTATATAAAATGTTATTCACTTTGATTACTAGTTGCTTTCTGGATATTTTTTTTTGAGTCAAATGCTGGTTTTTTGTCTGACATAGTTATACAAACATCTGTCCACATGTCCACCAGGAGGGCTGGTATATTATTGCCAGTCTCCGATGGTTTTACATTACAACCCACTTGGAGGTATTATGTTTAACAATGAGACAATAGATGTGTCAATGAGGCAGGGCAACACACAACACCATAGAACCTGATAACAGATTGGACTGATGCTTATCTGTGTGCACTGATGGGACAGTAGTGACTCACTGAAGGTTCCAGTGTTGTTACAACAATGATTGCCTTTTAACTTAAAACAACCATTCTTCCATAACTGTTCTTCTTTCCACATCTTTAGATGATCATTTACGTGTTTGTTCATATTATGATGTAACTTTTTCAATTTGCTACATTTCAATGGGCCAATTCTTTCCCACCATAATTTATCCAAGCATGAGCATGAAATAGGGCCACACTTAAATGCCTTGCATTTCTTGGACAATGACAAATGTACGTAATTTCATTGAAGTGGGTACCAATGTTTTGCTGACATATTAGACATAGAATAACCGGCAAGATAAACTGTGCAAAGCCTTTGTGCCTGACAACTACTTAGTGTACATTATTCATCAGGCATTTTGTATAACAAAATGTGAATCCAAAAAGTGGAGGGTAGAAGGGAGTGGAGAAGAAGAAGATCAAGATTGAGATGGGAGGACTGCGTGAAGACAGATTTAGTGGGAGGGGAATGGAGAATGAGGGTGAGGGATAGAGGGGAGTGGAAACAATTGGTGGAGACAGTAGTAAAACGGGACTAGTTATGAAGAAGGGGAAAAATAAATCATCAACCAGTAGCAGTGCCAGCCTCACCTGGACTACAGGGAAAAAGAGGGGAGCAACAACAATAATTAGTCTAAGCACATGGGTTAGTTTTTGCTACACTAAGCCTATGGCATGGAGATTATCAACATGCCACATATGCAACATGCAGGCACTACGTTTTATGTGGGTGTGTGCGTGCGGACGGCTACAAGAAATCAAATAGTGTCCTCGACCAGACCTGAGGCGGAAGTACTCGGTACACGAGTAATTTTTTTTAAATACTCGTACTCATATAAGTTATGTGTCAGGTACTCGTATTCATACTCAATGTACGCAGAATTTATGAGTACATATGTATACTTTTCAATATATACTGTGAAAAGTAATTTATTTGTAGTTAACAAAATGAAACTTTCCTGAAGTATTTCAATGTTAAATTTTTTTTTTTAATACTTTGTTTTTTCTGATTGATTACTCCCCTTTGCTTTGGCTTGGGCCTTGCCACACCTACACATAGCACACCCCCTTTTTCCAATAGCCATGACTATGATACAAAAAAAGACAACATACAGCAACTTTTCCCAGTAAGAAACACCCTGTTATGCAAACAGTTATTTAATTTATATTGTTGTAGCCTGTCGGGTTGCGTCGGTAGGATCGTAACGTTAGTTCCGTTACTTTACATTCCTCTCACATGCACACGTTCATGAACGAATTACACATAAACCCACATTCTGGAAACAACTTAACTGGTGTTAAACCTGAATAGTGTGAAGGCACCACATGCGACATAGCCATAGCCTAGGGCCGGGGCTCCAGGTATCGATCCGATGCCGATACTCGCGCTAAGGCTTAGGCTTAGGGTAGTAATAAGAAAATGTACTAACGGTAACGTGTCGTATAGAATGTCTGCCACTTCACTGTCTTTCATTTTTAAGACAGTCTTCAGGCGATCCCAACGTCCCTTTTGGTTTTTCAGTGTCACTCGTGTTGCCAATTTCGCTTTATCCCACTCCTTTTTCCTCCTCGTTGTCGCGAAACGCTACGGTGCACGCACAACCCGCCTGTCACTGTCAGCCATGTTGCCCGAATGTCAACAAACTCTGAGCAAGTCGCCGGTGCGCGCGCGTCGATCCCGCGATCACGTGATGCATCTCATTAACGTTCGGCAAAGCAAGCTTCGCCTAGCTCCGCCCCTGTGGTTTCGCGCCATAAACACTATTCGCAACTTTTCGTAACGAAACAGTTAAAATGCAAACATATGTATTTGGCTTATTAAACGCATGTTGGCGGGCAGCATCATTTACAAATGTTTATTCTAGTACCAAGAACATTATATTATTAAATCAGCAACAAATACAGTACCTTTAAATGTCCCCATTAGTAAACATATTTTTCCACCAGTTATAAATTTCCTTATACATATTACTTATGTTACATAATATTCCATATATGTACAAAATAGTTATTGTCAGCTTAAAGGGTAGAATATAAAAACAAAGCTTAAAGTGAATAAATAGTGTGGCTTAGCCAGGGGCACAGCCAGGATTTTCATAAGGGATGTAGTGGGGTAAAATCGATTTTGCCCAAATGTGGACTTTCAGCTTTTTTTCACAAAGCAAGGTGTTTATGAGTTTTTAGGTGATCAATATTGACATTTAAGATGAATATACAGTTAACTAATTAATGCTCTATTTGTTTTATTTAACTGTCTCTATTTGTAGCACAGGCAGACCCTTGAACAATTTGTTATGGTTGGCCCCAAATTGAAGACGTTATAATCACCTATATTGGTAAACCTAAGTCAGGTACAATAAGAACACTTCACATACAGATTAACTGTCAACTGATGCCATTATAATCACCTCTGAACAGCTCCATTTGCTGCTCATTTGTGACAGTCGGAAACCGTCCAAAGCCTATAGATGTCATGTTCATACATTTTAGTTTTAAGCAAACACATGATTGCTCATACGTTGGTAGAATTATGTCATGTGCAATTTTGGACACTTCATATACAGATTAAATGTCAACTTAACACATTATAATCACCTCTGAATGGCTCCGTTTGTTGCTCATTTGTGGCAGTCAAAGTCCCTCCAAAGCCTACAAATGTCATGTGCAAACATTTTAGTAATTAGCAAACACACGGGAACAGCTAGCCTATAGATACTATCTGTAGACAGACACACAAATATGCTTAAGGCTCAAGTAATCAACGTGTATGATGTACCCTACCCCATCCTAACACGAAACATCTGCAATCACCACCTGTTCATTGGTGGATATGTGGGTGGTGGCAAAAATGCAGAAATATGGTACACCTCTATCTACCACCACCCACTCTTTTCATATGTCACCAGTCTAAGTTTTGTGTGTGATGGCTCAGTGGCGTTGGTCGACACTAGATTCGATTAAGCCAATACATAATAGTATAGTAATAGACACTTAAGTAAGGATTAAATAACCATATGTCTGAAAACAGAGGAATTAATAAATAGTATAATTTATAATTCTCACAAGACATGATGATATATATTAACTAATCACATACAATCATTAGTACAATGTAATGCATATGAACTAACCAGAACTCCTTCTCTTGAACAACGAAGTGGTACATGTTGTACCCTCCTTTCTACTTCTTCTGTGCAGCTAAACCTTTTTGCTTGCCAAGCAATTTCCCTGCCTCTGGGTGATCTTGCGTTACAACTGTTCCAAAACCTGACACACAGAACAAGTACAGAGTTTATTTCATATCTACCTGTTAGTTAATGTAATTCCACTAATATGTATATTATAACATTATATATATATATATATATATATATATATATATATATATATATATATATATATATATATATATATATATATATATATATATATATATATATATATATAAATGTGTGCGGTAAATAAAATAAAAACATAATTGTAGCAAAGTAATGTTACAATCAGACATGGAATCAATGGTTTCCTTTAATAAACCACTGGCGCAATTTTCTTTATTGTAGTTGTATATCACTGTGTTGTATCAGTTTTAACATAATTTAGATTTGCCATCCAAACCAAAGGCCCGGATGGCAAGTGGACAAGGAAGCCATTGACTTATCGTAGAGTCCAACCGTGTTCATGTACGTGTGACCCGCCCTCCTGAGATGTGTCAACCTTGTTTTTAAGCATATTCACCCTGCTAGGTGTTACACAATCTGTAGACAATTTGTTCCATTCATTTATTGTCCTTTGTGAGCAATGCTGTTTAAGAATTCATAAACATTTGATTTTAGTATGATTGTAAATATAACCAGCTAGAATAGATGCTGATGTGATGTATGATGTGCAGCAAATACAAACCGGTCTTAAAGCCGTCCTTATCAGACCCCAACTGACACCACCAAAGCGCTTCTTCAATGGAATATTTCTTCTGAAATGTCAGGAACACCAATCATAATGTGGTTTATACGATATTATATCAAGCATATAACATAATTTTTTATAAAATGCATACATGTGCATGTAGGTTACTATTACCATACGACGGACAATAGCAGATGATAGAAATATTCTGACAGAAATTGATAAATTTGATACATTACTCTATACAATTTTACCTTTTTTTAAAGATTCTGTTCAATAAAAAATGTATGTAGCCTACAGGTGCCCGGGAACTGACACGGCGTAAATATAGAAAATGTTATCAACACCTTGTTATACAAAATCTATGTCTTCAAATTGTCACCATATCACCAAACAAATTTTACAAGATAATCTAGACAATTAGGTCAAATGTTATACATGATGCAATGATACCCTAGTACAAAGGAACAAATAGGACTAATTTGTAATCAAAATGATTGATTTAACAAATTGGAATGATTTAAACAAATCAACGCTGCCTGTTAAAAGCAAGTGCTTTAGACAAATGATGTGTAAACATACTATTCAGTATCACTGTCTTCATGATACATCAAAATAGGTCAAACTAAATAATTGTCATCAAGAAATAATTATCGGGGAAAGTAAACAAGGGTCGAGTGATATGTACACATTAAATGCTTTTTTCAACGCCTGGACAAGCTGGGAGGTTTCTGAAAGCGTTAGTAATGTTATAGAGTGGCGTCTTTTGGAGAAGTCGTTCGACCAAGCGTAGCAATTTTGTGCTATGGTTTCGTCGTTCGATAATCGTAAATATTTAATTAAAAAACAATTTTTCTAACAAATTGGTTGCATTTAATCGATGAAATAATTGTTAATGATTTTGAATATCAATATCTTGTGCGAAGTTTTTTAATGGCATATTGTATTAAATAGATCAAAAATGACCCTAACATGGCATGGGCAACGCCAACGGCAACGAGCATAAACATGACATCGCGGCTACATTTTCCATTACACCTAAGGCTACTGAATACTGTAGTTGTCGACATTATTTAATTTATTGCACATTAAATAATGGTGTTCCGTAATTGAAGACATGTGGTTATAGTTCACTATCTCGCCATTGTACTGTGTGAATTATCAGCACAATTAATAACAGACTTGTATAAACACTAAAACAGCGGAAGAAAATCTAAAAAAAACGGCCCCTGCTCCCTGACGTTTAACGTTTCCCGTTAAATTTCTAGGTTAGATTTTATGAAGTATATGCGTAATCGCTTAATTGTAATATATCATCATCACAGCTATTGTTCATAAGAAAACGAAAACGCCAAAACCGGAAAAATTACGCGTGACCTATATTCCGACGAACCGACGCATGCGCATAATTCGCTTTGAAAAACTCGAACACTTGTCTTGATGCGGTACATTTTAACCAACAAACAAAATACGTCAAATTCTCTGTTTTATTCGGGCAACATGTAAAAGAAGGTTGTAGTTTGCAAACTATGCAAACTATAATATCAAGTACACACACAGTTTACGCTAGTATAACACAATATTGCCCAACGCATATGTACAGGCAATATCGAACACAAAAAGTATCAGCACACAAATCTGCTGTCCGTGTAAATATGAAAATAGAGGCTACAATGCATAATTAGTTGCAAAATTCCGCAAAATAGCACCCATTAAATGTATGTGACTAAGAGAAACGTCAATATATCCACCAAGGGAATGTGTGTGGAAGGTTAAAATATTGCCTGTACACATATATGTACAGGCAATATAGTAGATGTACAGGCAATATGGCGATTTTTGGCATTGAATGTACAGTATACACACACACACACATATATATATATATATATATATATATATATATATATATATACACACACACACACATATAATATTGTTAAGATTTTGAAGCGGCGTGTGCAATGTAAAACATGCTCGATCTTTCCTAATGACATAACCCCTTTTATCGGCAATACAAGACTTTTTAACAAATGTTCATACCCTATTCCACAAACCCTTTTAGGGGGGCCTTCGTCCAATTTCAATCTTCAAAGTTCCCAGTAACACTTGCCCGACCGTCGACCAGATGATTGACAAGTTCACTGCCACGAGCACACCTCCACTGGCGTTCAGCATTTGATCCCCAATGAAAAATCTGGATACTCCCCTGGTTGGAAATATCGTGCATTTGTTGCAAATAAAATTGAACTGAAAAATGTTACCGTGTTCCGGCAAATGGTCGATACGTCTCTGGAACCGACAATGTGTCAAGGGACGTTTTTCGATCATGCGCTGCAGCTCAGACGTTGTTGCCCAGAAGTAAGTTAGTTCGGTAGCAGCTGTAGCGCAATGATACTTACTGAGTCTGCGCTCTGACATTAGTGCCGTTTCTGGTTTGCTTATTCAGAGAGCCGCAGACGAACTGCTGGTGTTGTTGTGTGGACTTGATAGACTGGAGATTCATCCAACCCCGGGTCGAAGGGGTGGGGAAGGTCTTTGGCGTGCTGTGGGTGTTGATATTGTGTATTACGCATTTCGGACTAAGGAACTTTTACTGTTTGCCCATTGAAGCATCTCGGCTCGCCCAAAATGTTTCTCCACACGTGGAATTAGTACCCTTTCACGGGGTTGTTTCCTGTGCGATAGTGCCTTATTTGGGAGATCTGTATTATTACTTAGTATGTGCTTTCATCTAAGCAACGGGTCGCGGTGGTCGTGAGGTAGGGCGTCGGATTTTCGGTCGAGGAGACCGGGTTTCAAAACCACCTGCTTCCATTTCGAAGCTTCGGCAACTTCGTTCACCCCACTTTGCCTGTATCTGTCGGGAGAGACAGTAAAAGCTGTTGGTCCCTTCTATCTGGTGCCTATGCCAGGGGATATAAAAGATCCCACACACTGGGTAAATGTGTAACCTGCTGTGGACTCCATCTGTCATGAGCATCCACGGCGCGGGTCAATATCAATTCTTCTAACTACCTCGCAAGATGATACGATTGAATGAATGAATCTGAGTAATCGGCATATATATGTTTTTATGTTAAATGCTCAATCGCACAAGAAGGCGTAGCCAGCTTCGAATGATCGAAGCTGTATATATATATATATATATATATATATATATATATATATATATATATATATATATATATATATATATATATACAGCTTCGATCATATGTAATTATGTAATTATGGTTTACTTTTTATTACCAGAGTTGAAACAACCATCAATGGAATTAGGGCTTTATCTGTGGATGCACCAACGTTTTGGAGTATACTCCCTATTTGTGTCAGCAGGAAATATGATACAATTTCGTCATCATTCAAATACACATTCGCTAAACACGACTACGACTACCAGATTAGCATCACACACATGATCGAAGAACTAGGTGGGTCAGACCTCGAGGAGAGGAGGAGGAACTTACGATTAACATTAATGTCAACCGTAGACAAATTGCTATTCCGACCAAAAACATTTTAGTACCTGTTGACATACGCTCACGCTTAAGTCACCCTTACAAGTGCAAACACATAAGAACAAACAAAGAGGAATACAGAAACTCATTCCCCACCCGCATCTTAGCTGTCTGGGACACCCCGAAGGCGCAACTGGTTGAGGCTCAGGACGCCTCGAAATTCAAAGAAATGATTTTGTTAAGCGGAGTACAATAAGTACAATACGAGTCTGTTAAGCGGAGTACAATAAGTACAATACGATTCTGTTAAGCGGAGTACAATAACTACAATACGATTTTGTTAAGCGGAGTACAATAAGTACAATGCGATTATGTTAAGCGGAGTACAATAACTACAATACGATTCTGCTAAGCGGAGCACAATAAGTACAATACGATTATGTTAAACGGAGTACAATAGCATGACATTGAAAATACATGGGCACGACCAACTACAGCCAACAGTTGGCGAACAATTTAATGTTTATAAGGTCAGGGTACGGCTTACAGCGAATTCACACTCGGTCCCCCTCCTATTCCAAGCATTAGCATGGTATTTTACTAGGTGGTCATCAGCGTATTCGCTGGAATGGTCTTTGTCAAAGTCCACCTGGGGAGCGCCGATATGGATTATTGACTTGCTACGCCGCTATACAATCTTATGACTCATACTGGTACATAAACGCTAGCCCTATATTGCACGTACGTGAACGTTGCGGTTCACGATAAAGAGCGCCGTAGTATATTAACCGGGCGGACAGATACACCACCGATCGCCGCTGGAGCAACGGCTGTTGAAATACCGTCGAACATGTATCGCATTTGAACTGGGATATTTACGATGATGACTTGTTTTATGATGCAAGGCGAGTTAGTATTTGCTATCGGTAAGTGTGTGATATTCCTTGAAAGCTCTAGTTCAATCGTTCAACAAATGTTCTCTAAATAATAGTATATTATATAAACATGATAACATCATTATAAACTGCAAACCATACGCAACACAACTATTGAGATTACTTACTGGCGAACAAAAGAACTGGTCGTTCCATAATTCCCGATGAAGGCTGCCTATGGCAGACAAATCGTCGAGAGTAAGTAATCTCAACAGTTGTATTTGGAAAAAATCGTTACATATAAAAAATATTATGTATCTACCAATATGATGAAAATTTTTACGAATATTGATGTATTTTCCAGGGTGTAAATCAAACATTAAAACTTGATAATTATGATAGCAACCATTAAAATCAAATGTCATATTGTTTACTTTATTGTTTCGTAATAATAATAAGAATAATGTATTTTCTTTTCCATGTAGTATTATTACATACAATTGGCTTTATCTCGACCAGTTCTTTCTGGAAATATATATATTTTTTCCTGTAGTCGTATGCCAATGTAGGGCCCACGTCCCTTTAAAGTGTAAAAAACAGCCAACATTAGCTTTCCCCCCAAACATTTTTTTTCAGAAAGCTATTATTTTTTATTCAGTCATGATAATTTACCATTTGAAGTGTCTTGTTGAAGTAAACTTTCAAATATGTGTCACAAACTATTATATAAGCCCCTACAATAGTTGTTCCTACCCAAATTGTTTTGTTTGTTAATGAACCCATTTTTCTTGCTACGCCCCGATACCAAGTTCCAGCACCAATATTTCAATGCTACACCATTAATTATTTTCCAAAATTAACTTTATTTAGAAACCATTATGTAATCAAATATATGATGAATATACATTTTCGCAGCAGTTATTTGAAAAAGAGCCTTTACTTGTACAACAAATGGCAAACTTTAATTGTTTACGGTACCAAACTTTGTTATGGATTTAGACATAAATAATTAAAATAATTGTTTCAAAATTAGCAAATACATAAATAACAATACTTTTTATATACATGAATGCTTTCTCATGAGATGCTATCAATAAGACATCAAGATATACCCATTTAGACGATTTTTTCAGCATATCACCAGACTAGTTACGCCAGGTACCAAGCTAATCACCTGTTGCCTAAACGTTTTAACTAAGGGCTGTTAGCAGAATGATATTCTTGTATATTGCTGTCCTACATTTAGGAGCAGAGTAAACATTAGTTTTAGTACAAAATATAGAAAACACCTCAACGTTGCTTTAAAATATTGTCATATGGTTGTTATGCTCGGTACCAAGGTATGATCATTATTTTTACACCATGTAGCAAGGTTGCACAGTAAAAGATAAATTCTGACCACTTCGATCAGATACATCAGAAGAACGATGTTCAAAAGCTACTACATGAAATTCAAGATTTTTGTCAAGCGAAGGATCTGTCAAGGATGGAAGTGAAATTAATTGGATAATGGCTACAAACAGATTATGTTAGAGACACAGGAGGTACCCGCTGAAGGATCAAAGGATATGTTTTCCAAGGAATATATTCCTGGGAAAAGTATTTGTCAGACAGAGAGAACTCATAAAGAAGCAGTACGGAGTGACGAAAGAAGTCAAGGCCAACCTTAATGAGGATATATGTATTGTGCAAATGTAAAAAAAACCAATCTGTCAATCAACATTAAAGAAATCCAGCCCGCCTACATATCAGCAAAACACCGTGATATTGCATCGACATGTAGAATACTACTCGATGAATGTTCAGCATGAAAATACTTTAACTGCTTATTGATATGTTGGAATGACGTTCTCACTGCGAAGGGCCAAATGGATGCGTGGTAATAGCACCGAGTGGAAAACTTCAGTAATGTGCGAAAGGACCCTCCAATTACACAAAGCATAGTCCCTGTTAAAAGTGATGCCGTGATGACAACACCAATATATTTCAAGGAAAGTGTGATGGGTGGGTGAAGACAACAACTAAATGTCAAACGTATTGGAATCAAAACCACTGACACACACTTGTGGACGTAGTCGAGGACGTGGGTGTGGACGCAAAGACACTAATCACTTGTAATCAAAACGTGTTGTACAAGAAGAACAAGAAGTTTTATTTTGACCCACACATGAGATAACATATACATATTCGTGTGTGTATAAATACAATACAAATTATACAAGATTATACAAAAATAGCACACAAAGCAAAAAGAAAGGGGCCAGCGATTCCTATTAAGACAAATATGTCGCTGTCATAGGAGCCACTCATTTATATCAAATTATCTTTGGCCTCTTTGTTTTCTATTTTATACAAAGTTTATCTCTTTATAAATACGGTTATTACTAAGATGTGTTTACCAATATATGTGTCTGTAATACAGATGTGATTAATATAATGCATAGTAATAGAATACTCAAATGTATGCATTGATTGCTATGTGTAAAGCACGAGTACATATAGTATGCATCCATCGATATAATATAATATAATTATTATTTTATATATTATTATTTAATAATTTTATTAGTTATGGTTATTTTGCTGACATGTATTGTGGTTTGATATTGTACATATGCCTTTATATTTTAATAATTTTAAGAAGTTCATAATTAATGAATTATGTTATACTTTCGTAATGAAGCTGAACATTTTACTGACTTGTGGGAAGTCATTTATGTAAATAATAAACAATAAAGGTCCAAAAATCTAAACTTGTGTAACTATGCAACAATGCTGCGCAGGCACGAGCAATTTCAAATCACATTTCCGGAACGAGGTCTCATTTTATGAATTAATATATGTTCGACTATTCTTTTAGAGTAACACGAAGACGAATGTAATAACTGTCGAGTAACACTATTACAGTTCAATATTCCAGCATTTATTTATATTTCTTTAGGGTGTTAAAACGAACTCGGTACCTTGGTATCGGGCGTTAGAGCAGAAGGTAACATTCCTGATATGCGCAGCCTGCCACTTAGTGACTTTTTGGATTTAAACAAAGAAACTTCGGATTTTTAATATTTAGACTATTCGTTTTATCGGAGTAACGTTTAACATAGATTGAAGTACATGAACAGATGTGCCTGTCCCTGTCAGACAATTTTGGAGAATGGCCCTTTAGAATACGATGACAACCTCCGTAGAAGCCCAAAGCGAGGAAGAAAACATGTATACGTGTTTAGGGTTTGTATGCGTATAGAGATAAATACAGGATATTCAACCATCAAAGGAGCGGGACAAGATAGTTAACAAGATTATCATCTAAACCAACAAACTCCACATGGCAAGTGGATAAGGAGGCATAAATAGAAAATCTAGCAGTTTTATTTAAATGTTCTTCCGAATTTGTTATCGGTTATGCCCTTATACAATGCAATACAATACAATGAAGACAATTGAATGGCGCAAAATCCTCGGGGTCCCAGTAGCACACCAAAACAAAAGGCTAGACAGTTTCTAGTCGGTTAGCAATTACAGTCGTAAAGAGTTGGATAAGATGTTATTTTAAAACATATTCCTACTGCTACGATTAACGCAGTCAGTAGATGATGTATTCCATTCATGTATTGACTTCAGTGAAAATGTATGCTTTCTCACATCAAATATATTATGTAATTTACTAACACTATTTTATGCCTTTTAGTGTTATGTTGTAAGTTTGAAGATAATAATTTTATCAATAACTTCATTTAATAAAAAACAAACACTTCTACATGGTCTCATCTTAATATCATGGTCTCTAGTGTTATTATGCCACACTACATCGGAAATTTTTTCATAACTAGTCTTTACCAGTTATTTAATCAGTTTATTTGTTCTTCTTTGTATTCTGTCGAGCAAACATAAGGTCTCAGAACAAAGAAGCCCCGTTAACATCCTCTGCCACATGAAACATGTTTGATATTGTAATATTTGCGAAACTATGTTTCTCCTCAGATTTCTTGAATAAAACAACATAATTTGGTCGACAAACTAGCATTTTGAACATTATTATAGTATAGTTTGATATATCACCGACATAGGATTTCAAATGTATTTGGCATAGAGCCAGCAGAGCGCGGGCTTAGTTGTAAATAATATTGTTTGAAGGTCCGATGTTTGATCTTAATCTAAAAATAACTATATCTGGTTCTAGTTGTATACATATGATAATGCTACTGATAATATTTTAATTTTATCTACATATTTGTTATGCAGTAATCGATCAAACCTTGTATTGACTGTAACCTTCGTAATGGGTCAAACGTATATAACACTATGGTGCTGGATAATTGCGCTAAAAAATTTCAAATTGTAGAAAAAGTCGAATAAAATATGATTTTAAACCTATCCTTCATAGTGTTGTACACCAAAACTTTAAGTGATCATTGTTATGTTGATGCAAATGCAGATAATTACATGAAATAAGGCAATCACCGTCGATTAACCTTTATCTTAAAACACGAGACAAGACAACAATATCGATTGACCTTTACCTTAAAACACGAAACATGGCAACAACATCGCTTGACCTTTAACTCAAAACACTAAACAAGTCAACAAAATCGATTGACCCTTTACTTTAAAGTACAAAACTAGTTAAACATCGCTTGTCCTTTAACTTAAAGCACGAAGCAAGTCAACACCATCGGTTGTCCTTTATCTTTAAGTTCGAAACGAGACAATAACCGACAATCCGGTTGTGTCGTCATATGCCATTTTTGCACGCTCAAATTGACTGGTTGTATTTTGGATAATAGAGAGCACGTAATAGAATTCTGGCGTTCGCAAATCCGCAACGTGTTAAACATGTATGCCCGTGTGATAGTTTTATTTCCGTGACACAGAACATATATTATGAACCAATAATCAAAATTAATGTATATACGGTTTAGTGTCACATGTCCAAATGTATTTTGCACGGATTGTGAAATAGCAAATTCTTTTTTCGGAAAACTCGCAAAAATGTAATATTCGACAGACACATCGGGAACACTGTAATAACCCCAGAAGAGCTGCACACATAATAGTAAAGAGGGTGTCACTTTGGGTGACCGCCTCAGTGCATATCATACTCCAGGATGTTTACCATCAGTACTGTGTCAAACTTTTGATAAGAATACGCGTGCGGTTTAAAATAGGCGTATCTGTAATGATAACAGTGTATTTCGGTAAACAGAACGTGACATTGTTGTGGCTAAACTAAGATTGAACACGTAGAAACGGTAAAAGCTTCTGGGTAGCGTGAATCAAAGTGCAAATGCCAATTCGACGCGTGGGGGAATCCAGTATCATATTATCTTAGACGTGGTTTTATAAAATTGGCTTTAAACTATATCAGTTAAGAACTGTTATATGACCGTTTGTTCTTTAAATATTAATATATATATATATATATATATATATATATATATATATATATATATATATATATATATATATATACATACATACATACATACATACATACATATATATATATATATATATATATATATATATATATATATATATACATACATGCATGCATGCATACATACATACATACATACATATATATATATATATATATATATATATATATATATATATATATATATAATTTAATGTTAATATACTTTGACTTTAATGTAAAGTAAATTTATGTAATTTAATGGTTTAATTTTATTGTAATTATTTCATTACAAGTTTTTTATTATACAATTTTAATGTCATTTGATGTTTTGGATTTTACTGTAATCATTTAATTACATATAATATAATTATTTAATTGCAATGTTATTTAGTTATCTGATTTTAATGTAATTACTTAATGTTAAGTTAACTTAATTAGTTAATTTTAATGTAATTTATTTATTTAATTTTAAAGTAATAAAATATTTTATGTGAATCGTATCCAATTGTTTCTAACTAGAGTTGGCGCTATATAAGTGCTATCTTTATTTATTATTATTTGTTACAAATTATCCTAAAGGCATACACCCACGTAATCCACTACATTGTATTTAGTGTTTGGATGCTCTCTACTGGTGTATAGCATACACCAATATCTAGGATCTCGCAACGTACTAGATGAAAGGGTGCCAACCTTAGTCACCCATAAGTTTACCATGCTATATGGTAGGGGCACAACATGTTACATATGAAAACAATTAAACGATTATGCCAGAGCGTCGTACGGCCCTATGACTCCGCCTCTGCGTACGCCACTGTTAACACAAAGTTGATATGTATAAGAATACAGGCGCATGTGAATCATTTTCTTTTCGTTCTGTCGTTTCTCCAGTGCTCTGCCTGCTCTGCGGCGGTCAAGGTGGCCGAATTTCCCTAAGATCGATCTTCTCCCAGAAGCAACCCCGAGTGGTAGTGCGTGGCCTCACCGCCTTCCCACGTTCCTGGGGCGGCCGCAGTCCGCTCACAAATGAGACTGTGTCTCCTACTTGTCATTCGGACCTGGTCAAGTATGACCGGGGCATTATGGCCGGACACATGTGGGCAGTCGCCAGTGAGTAGTCATCGTCGTCATCGCCATTGGCGTCATCAACATAGGGATAATGATGATGATGATGATAAAAATGATGGCGATGATGATAATAATGATGATGGCGATGTCGACGATGATGATGATGATGATGATGATGATCATAATGATGATGATGATGATGCTGATGATGACGATGACGATAACGATAAAAAAATAATGATACTTAAGGTAATGACGATAATCTTGGGCGTCGAAGTCAATATACCAATGAGAAACCGTTTGCAACTTGTTACTCGAACCTGGTCAAGTATGACAGGGGCATTGTGACCGGACACATGTGGGCAGTGAATAATCATCGTTGTCATCGCCATTGCCGCCATCCGTATAATGATAACGAAAATGACACGGATACTGAAACTGATAAGAGTAATAGTAAATAGCAATAGCAATAACAGTAACAGTAATAGTAATAACAATAATGTTTATATTGTCTAATTGCATACAGTCTAGTATGTCTCACTCGCCTTATCGTTCCATGACAGTAGGGTATAACAAGAGGAGTCTTCTTAGTGTAGGATTAGCGAAGTAGGACAATGTTTGTACAAAATTAAAACATTGCGGTAGCGTAGATACGTAAGAGAAATTTTAATCACTGAGACATGTTTTGTCCAATTGTGTGTACCAGTGATGGACTCGGACGGGGAGCTTCCGGCAGGGGTGTTGAGTGGAGCCTATCACTGGGTCGGCGACTATAAGCAATGTCTGTCAGTCAAAGGTTCAGGCGTCAACGTCACCGACCTCCAATCGGGCGAACTTGAATTCGACGGTGAATACTGCCGAGCCTACTTTAAAGTTGACGTGAGTAGAAGTGTAAGTGTGGTCGGGACCAGGGAGTGTGTGTGTAGGTGTGTGTGGGGGGATGGGATGGAGGTGTGCGTGTGTGCGTGCGTGTACGTGTGCGTGTGTGTGTTACTTGTGTGTGTGCGTGTGTGTTGTGTGTGTGTGTGTGTGTGTGTGTGTGTGTGTGTGTGTGTGTGTGTGTGTGTGTGTGTGTGTGTGTGTGTGTGTGTGTGTGCGTGTTTGTGAGTGTGTAAGCGTGTGTGTGTGTGTGTGTGTGTGTGTGTGTGTGTGTGTGTGTGTGTGTGTGTGTGTGTGTGTGTGTGTGTGTGTGTGTGTGTGTGTGTGTGTGTGTGTGTGTGTGTGTGTGTGTGTGTGTGTGTGTGCGTATGTGTGTGCATGTGCATGCATGCGTGTATGTTTGCGTGAATTAGTTGGGGATCAGGGAATGTGTGTGCGTATGTATGCTGTGTGTGTATGTGTATGTATTTGTGTTTGTGGGTGTGTGTGTGGGGGGAGGTGCGTGCGAAGGTGCGTGCGTGCATGCTTGTCTCTAAGTTTGGGCAACTTCGTTCACTATGCGTTGCACATTTCAGTCAGATATAATTACAATGAGTGCTTTGCTATAGGTTTTTGTGGAATTTTGCGAAGTATGCATTTAACTTTTACGCAGCAACGTAGATTGTTCATTCCCCAGCTGTTGAGTTTGGTAGGACTAAGTCTAACGCATTTTTAACTGTCATGATAACTGAATATCGTTCCAGTGCCAACTGCTCTGGAAAGTGTTCAGCCACGCTGCAGTTACTGCGCGAATAATATTTTTTCACATATCCACCACTGTCTAAGCTTTGAAAGGAGCAAGAGGATTGGAAATCGGGTTATATCGATTGGAAGTTCGATAGTCTAACCTCCACGCCATCTCGCCCCGGCAAGCAATAATTTCCATTCATGCATGATTGCATATTTGCTGTATTGGTCTGATATGAAAATTGCGTGATAATGTTTTCTGAGATTTATAAAATACTGTGTTGTTTCATAGATCACGGCAGTATTGCTGTTAGATAATTAATAATATAGGAATAGTTCAACACAATATAATGACAGGCTTCATTATTTATACAGCTGAATATACGTGTTTCCTCTCGGCAGATAAACGTCTTCTCACTTGGTGTATGCGTACCGAGTTCTTGCCGAGAACATGACGTCAGCACTTTACTCTCAAGTAGGACAAGCGGTCGATTTATTTGTTTTCTTGATAACAGCTTAGAGATAAAATTAAGTTGTCCCGTGTAAAATGTACATAGATAATAACTGCAGCGATAATTACGTGAGAATAAAATAATGCGATGTGTAAGACTGTTATACGGGTAATAATGCGATAATAAAGGAACATATTTTACTGCAGTCGTGTGTGTGTGTGTGTGTGCGTGCGTGCGTGCGTGCGTGCGTGCGTGCGTGCGTGCGTGCGTGCGTGCATGTGTGTGTTTGTATGTCAACTAATCGGAACAAGGCAGGAAAGGTGAAAATCAGCTATTCATTCCTATATGTGATAATACCCCGGGTTTATCAGCTGAATTACGTTACAACATTGCACTTCGTGATGTTCTTTCGTTGCAGCTGGAAATGGTTCGTTGCCCGTGTTTCACACAGAATGTTCGAAGGAGATGCGTTTCTGGAAAGATTGGAGAGCCATAACAGCCACGTTAGTATGCCAACTAAATCCTGTTGTCACGCAGTAATCGGTCTTTTTGACCCAACGGAAAGATATGTGGTATATCCGACATAACGAACTAACACTGTAGGCCTATTCAGTGACACTATTGGCTGGGCGATATTGCGGTGCAATACTTGTACATTATCCGACCTAACTGAAATACATTGTATTCTCCGCGACCTAGCAGAATGGTATTAATGTATCCGAACTAATGCAATTATGGTGTGGTTCTACGACTTAGCACAAATATATTGGTGGTATATTAACGTAGATGTATTTTTCTGACAGGTGTATTCTGATATTCTTCGGCGTACTCATCGCGTTTGCTACTTTCGTCGATATGCTCAAATCCCGGACTGCCTCCTCGCTACCGCCAACTGGTGCCAAGTGCGGAAACGAAACGGAAACTGTCGTAAGTGACGCCGCCGCGGTGCACGCTGGGTGCGAACTCACTGCAGTGAAGGGCGATGGTGTCACTGTTGAACCCAAGGTGAACGGTGACGTCAGTGCTGACCCCAAAGTGAATGGTGGCGTCATTTCTGACCCCAAGGTGAACCGCAACGTAAAACCCCACGCGTCGTTGGAGATGATGACTCTGACAGTGGAGGAGTCGGTGACACCACGGCCGGCGTGTCAATGTTGTCAAGGTAGTTTTATTGTTGTAACCATATGGAAATCCCACATGCCGACCGACCGACCGACCGACCGACCGACCGACCGACCGACCGACCGACCGACCGACCGACCGACCGACCGACCGACCGACCGACCGACCGACCGACCGACCGACCGACCGACCGACCGACCGACCGACCGACCGACCGACCGACCGACCGACCGACCGACCGACCGACCGACCGACCGACCGACCGACCGACCGACCGACCGACCGACCGACCGACCGACCGACCGACCGACCGACCGACCGACCGACCGACCGACCGACCGACCGACCGACCGACCGACCGACCGACCGACCGACCGACCGACCGACCGACCGACCGACCGACCGACCGACCGACCGACCGAACGACCGACCGACCGACCGAACGACCGACCGACCCATGGTTACGTTTCCGGGTGTGCGTTAGTAGTTGCTTTCCAAGAAACTTGCCGCGTTCTTTTTGAGTCTTCTAATGATGTTGCTGTGTACTTTTTTATGGGGTTCCCAGAAGAGTGATGCGTGGTACACATTTGGTCTTACGACAGATCAATATGCTGCTACCTTAATTGGTTATGAAGAATTTGACATTTTCCTCCCGCATTTGAATAAACCGCTACAACATACAAAATTAAATATTGGTCAATAAATACATGCTTTCCATTGTATAAAGCGCTATCCCCGGTAGAATTTGGAATGACTAGAAGTGTTGCTAACTGGTGTCATATTTGGAAACAGGACTCATATTTTCAGTGTTTGGATCCACGCATGATCTCACGCATGCTTCTTGACACGACTTGGCAGCTCTGGAACTTAATCAATAAGAAAAGTACTGAGGACTAGTTTGAAAACAAACTACACGAGAAACCCGTATAAGTGTGTTAGTCTGGGTTTTCTCCCGTTCGTTGCAGGCACCACGTGGCAGGTTCTGCGCGCCTTCTCCCTCTACCGGAACGTTCCACGGATCATCAGCGCGCGCCACGCGCCGGGCAGCTACACGTGCTTGCACGGCGTACGTGTCATACTGGCCGCGTGGATCGTGCTCGGTCACACGTTCGACATTGGTCTAAACCTGCCATTTGGCAGCACACTCGCTGTGGGAGCCGGTATGTGTTGGAGCTTAGTGAATAACTTAGTGAATAACTTCACAAATAACTATTCATTGTTTTAAAAGTACACAGTTAATTTATATAAGATTACACAAAACACATCCCGTATCATTGCGATTCTAATTTTGTTTCATTCATTCTCATGAATTTGCATCATCATCACCACAATCATAATTCTCGTAATCGTAATCGCAATCATAATCGTAATAATAATCGAAGTCGTCGTCGTCTTCATCATCATCATCTCCACCACCACCATCGTCAATACCTAATTCATTACTGTCGTTGTTGATAGAAGTGAACGTTAGTTTTACGAATTTGCCAGTGAACCAGCTAGGCCAACACAACCTGAGGAAAGACTTCGCTGGTCAAGTGTTGGAGACATACACCCTTGCCGTCGACGGCTTCTTCCTTATCAGGTGAAGAATCGAATTAATGTTCGCGATGTTTGGTTATTAACGGAACATTTAGTTAGATATATAAATTAACTGTAGGCAACAATCCACTTTGGTTTATAAGAATTTCGAAACGCCTGGTTATGTCACTTATTTTGCACAAGGCTTCATTCTTGCAACAATATAACTATGCACAATTAAAGGGAAACACAATTCATGGTTTTGGGTCTATGCTCCTACAAGAGTCACTAAAACAACCATTTACAACTGCAGTTATAAATGTCAAGACAGTGGGGTTTACTGGGAGAACCTTATTGAACGCCCATCATCTTAATTCCATGGGCCGCGCCATTCCGTTAGATAACCCTACATCACCAGTGTCAAAGTCTAGCGCAGTTAGTTCGCCAAATGATAATATATTTGTATACATCTATTCTTATTCTTGCCAATAAGATATGGTCATGTTGTTTGCGACGAAACTCTACTTGTGTAACCTATTTTGGCCTGTGATTACTTAATTAGTTCTCTTTCTGAGAAAATAGCATGTTTGTTTGAGATTTTGTATTGGTTCTGTGTATGTCGGCCTCACTTAATACGTCACCCGTAGTCTATGTTACCTAATTTTTATAGAATTGCGAATGCACTTATCGGTCGCGCTGGTTAATATATCAGCAATCAGGCAAACGGATTATCCAACTTTTTGAACACATTTTTGAGTAAACCCACATGCGAGATATTCTTGATTTTAGTTGCACATAGTTAGTTTGTATTATCTCTTTTAAGTGCATAGCCCTAAAGACCATCACTTCTGTCTGGCTTTCAATTAACTGATAAATGAATGCTATTAACACCAGTAGCCGTAGCAGTAGTAATTGTAACAATAATGACATTGGTAGCAACATCAGCAACACTATTATTAGTAGTAGCAGCTGCAGTAGCAATTGTACTAGCAGTAGCAATCTAAGTAGTAAAAAAGCAGTAGTAACCTAAGTAGTAAAAGAAGCGGTAGTAACATACGTAGTAAGTAACTACTGCAGTAGTAGCATCAGTAGTAAAAGAAGCAGTAGCAACCTAAGTGTTAAAGAAGCAGGAGTAACCCAAGTAGTAAAAGAAGCAGTAGTAACCTAAGTATTAAAGAAGCAGTAGTAACCTAAGTATTAAAGAAGAAGTAGTAACCTAAGTAGTAAAAGAAGTAGTAGTAACATAAGTAGTAAAAGAAGCAGTAGTAACATAAGTAGTAAAAGAAGCAGTAGTAACCTAAGTGTTAAAGAAGCAGTAGTAACATCAGCAGTAAAAGAAGCAGTAGTAACCTAAGTATCAAATAAGCAGTAGTAACATCAGGATTAAAAGAAGCAGTTATAACATAAGTATTAAATAAGCAGTAGTAACATTAATAGTAAAAGAAGTAGTAGTAATATAAGTAGTAAAAGAAGCAGTAGTAATCTAAGTAGTAAAAGAAGCAGTAGTAACATAAGTAGTAAAAGAAGCAGTAGTAACCTAAGTAATAAAAGAAGCAGTAGTAACATAAGTAGTAAAATAAGTAGTAGTAACTTACGTAGTAAAAGAAGTAGTAGTAACATAAGTAGTAAAAGAAGCAGTAGTAACCTAAGTGTTAAAGAAGCAGTAGTAACATCAGTAGTAAAAGAAGCAGTAGTAACCTAAGTATCAAATAAGCAGTAGTAACATAAGGATTAAAAGAAGCAGTAATAACCTAAGTATTAAATAAGCAGTAGTAACGTAAATAGTAAAAGAAGAAGTAGTAACCTACGTAGTAAAAGAAGCAGTTGTAACCTAAGTATTAAAGAAGCAGTAGTAACCTAAGTCTTAAAGAAGCAGTAGTAACATAAGTAGTAAAAGAAGCAGTAGTAAACTAAGTAGTAAAAGAAGTATTAGTAACTTACGTAGTAAAAGAAGTAGTAGAAACCATAAGTAGTAAAAGAAGCAGTAGTAACCTAAGTAGTAAAAGAAGCAGTAGTAACATAAATAGTAAAAGAAACAGTAGTAATCTAAGTAGTAAAATAAGTAGTAGTAACTTAAGTAGTAAAAGAAGCAGTAGTAACCTAAGTAATAAAAGAAGCAGTAGTAATCTAAGTAATAAAAAAGTAGTAGTAACTTAAGTAGTAAAAGAAGCAGTAGTAACATAAGTAGTAAAAGAAGTAGTAGTAACTTACGAAGTAAAAGAAGTAGTAGTAACATAAGTAGTAAAAGAAGCAGTAGTAATATAAGTAGTAAAAGAAGTAGTAGTAACATAAGTAGTAAAAGAAGTAGTAGTAACATAAGTAGTAAAAGAATCAGTAGTAACCTAAGTAATAAAAGAAGCAGTAGTAACCTAAGTGTTAAAGAAGCAGTAGTAACTTAAGTAGTAAAAGAAGCAGTAGTAACATAAGTAATAAAAGAAGCAGTAGTAATCTAAGTAGTAAAAGAAGTAGTCGTAACTTAAGTAGTAAAAGAAGCAGTAGTAACCTAAGTGTTAAAGAAGCAGTAGTAACTTAAGTAGTAAAAGAAGCAGTAATAACATAAGTAGTAAAAGAAGCAGTAGTAACATAAGTAGTAAAAGAAGCAGTAGTAATCTAAGTAGTAAAATAAGTAGTAGTAACTTAAGTAGTAAAAGAAGCAGTAGTAACCTAAGTAATAAAAGAAGCAGTAGTAACATAAGTAGTAAAAGAAGCAATAGTAATTTAAGTAGTAAAAGAAGCAGTAGTAACTTAAGTAATAAAAGAAGCAGTAGTAATCTAAGTAGTAAATGAAGTAGTCGTAACTTAAGTAGTAAAAGAAGCAATAGTAACTTAAGTAGTAAAAGAAGTAGTCGTAACTTAAGTAGTAAAGGAAGCAGTAGTAACCTAAGTGTTAAAGAAGCAGTAGTAACTTAAGTAGTAACAGAAGCAGTAATAACATAAGTAGTAAAAGAAGCAGTAGTAACTTAAGTAGTAAAAGAAGCAGTAGTAACTTAACTGATTCTTGTATGTAATTGCATGCACGTCGCAAATGTCACGGATGACCTGATAAAATGTAGTTATATGGATTGACTGCAGCGCCGCCCTGGTGACCATCTCATTTTCGAAGCACCTCTCACGCCAAGGCGGGACGCCGAAATTGCTTCAGATGGTGCGATACTACGTTCATCGATACTTGAGGTTAGACAAGAATGCGTACACGGAAGAACACATCTTTGCGTTATCTCATTCAATATTGTGTC
>OY759268.1:24264218-24269218 GCA_963662155.1 Lamellibrachia columna
CAAAAAATTCCTTGAAGCAGAGGGATCACAGATAAATTGTCACGAGTGTATGAAACCAGAGTATCTCAGTTTAGCACAATAGAGACTCATGAACACGTATGACATATTGGGGTGACGGAGATTGTATAGGATTCAAGCGGCAAGACAATAAACAGTTTCAACCTTCGCAACACTTAATGTATCTCAACACACAATGCATAACGTATAAGTTTAACTTATGTCATACGTAGCCATGGTGAATTTTCAACTACAAGTTTGAAGAAGTGGTAATGCTCATTATTGATGTATATTTCTTGGCCTTCATCCGCACCAAGCCTGAGTGATTTTCTACCAGCGGCTGTATCAACTCGTTGTCTTTCCTATCCTGTTAAGTTATTATTTAGATTAAACTGCATGTAAAGCCAATGCATGTGTTCTTTGAAATGACGTATGCAAATTTAGTAGTAGCATATTCAATAATGAAGGAAATTATATATGTATTTATGCATTTGTATCTCGGCACGAAATTCATGAAGAACATGTAACTAGCAAATGCAGCTGGCGTCTATACCGATAAGATACGGATTTAACTATGCATATTGTGAAAAACTTGAAACTGTCTAATAAGTCGACGCACATTTATCTCGACTGATAGTTAGACGCTTCTAATGAAAAGGAGCACAACGTGATTTGTATAGTTGCGACAGTTCGACCAGTTTCGAGACTACGGAATTCTAGTCGAAAATAAGACGCAGTTGTATATATTCAGTGTTTGACATGTTGCAGGTGCTTGTGGTTCTGGGTTGGCTGGTCGGGTCTGTGCTCTGTCTAGTTGCCGTGTATGGCAACTATCAATTCGACAATAAATCACTCGTAGAATATCGAGCCTACATGTCTACCTTGGCCGACGTCTTTACACTGGGAATGGCATGGCTCGTGTTTGCATGCTGCACAGGTTACGGAGGTGCGTGTGCATGTGTGCGCGCGCGAATATATATATATATATATATATATATATATATATATATATATATATATATATATATATATATATATATATATCTGTGTATGTGTGTGTGTGTGTGTGTGTGTGTGTGTGTGTGTGTGTGTGTGCGTGCGTGTGTGGGTGTGGGTGTGGGTGTGCGTGTGTGGGTGTGTGTGTGTGTGTGTGCGTGTGTGTGTGTGTGTGCGTGCATGCACTTGAGCGCGAACACTTGTGTGAGACCGAGTGTGTGTGACTGTGTGAGTGCATGAGTGAGTGTGAGTGCATGTGTGTGCGTGCGTGTGTGTGCGCGCGTGTGTTTGTTTGTACGAGTACGAAATGCTTACATATCAAGAGCGGAAACGACCACATAAAACTAGTGTCGCACAAGTGCACACACACGCGCACGCACGCACGCACGCACGCACGCACACCCTGACGCGTGCGCACACACATACGTGTATTAGTGCCCTGCGCGGGCCGGGCCTCTACATAATTTCGCGGGCCGGGCCGGGCCTGGGCCTACATACTGCAGGCCCGGGCCGGGCCTGGGCTGAAAACAATTTAAACACAACGGGCTTGGACCGGGCCTGGGCCTAGTGTGAGCGGGCCGGGCCGGGCCTGGGCTGGGCCTGGACATAATAAAAATATTCATACAAAACACCGATTATTACTTTATTTTTTTATAAAAACTGATTATAAATTGTAATTCCGGTTAATGAATGCTTAAAATTATTTCTTTAGTATTATATTGTTGCAAATTGAGACCTTGCATGGAATCTAATGGCCCCCATAAGTTCACTTGGCTGGAAGTAGCCAGCCCCAAGTGTTTACTTTAGAAATATTTGCAGAGGCAATCAAGCCATGATTAACCATCAACTTATCACCCTTTGACCCTACCAGTGGACATACTATTGTTTAGGTCTTCCCTCCAAACATTGCCCACCTGAATGACCTGCCCACTGCCAAGTGCCCACTAGGCTACTAGCCCACTACCCAGTACCCAACCCAGTTGGTAACTGGTATTTCTCCCCAGTCTTAATTCATTCACACTTGTACTAATTCACACATGTCTGAACCTGTCTGTCTCAGGCTAGTGACTGCAGGCCTGCTGGAAATGCCACTGGGTGTCAGTGCCAGTGGGTAACATTTAATTGAAATATCATATTAAATTATGATAACTTAGTTGAGCTAATTCAATTAACAATATAAATTGGGGTTATGGCTTGCATATGGGTTAAGTCAGGGTTAGATAAACAAATATCCTACCCAATCATAAGCCAATACGTTAAAGCCAAATATAACAAATGTTATCATATTTAATAGTAATGACACTAAGAAGTTTTTCTTTATTTTTCTTCAGGATATTCGTAAGTTTGAAGAAGTTGGTGGTGCTGGATTTTTAGAACTCATCCAGCACACTATGGAACATCAGAGTAGTACTCCACTAAGAGCTAAGGATATTATGCCCCATCCGATATATGCATATATGTTTTTTTATTTAATAAAACAATGAGTCTGTTTTACAGTTTATTTGTTTTTCGTCTTTGTTATAAGATTATAGGTTTCTCTAAACTTAGGGGGCCGCGGGCTTACCCATCTTTGGCCCGCGGGTATGGACCGGGCCTGGGCCTGAAACTTGCGGGCCGGGCCGGGCCGGGCCTGGGCCAAACATTCACGGTCTGGGTCGGGCGTGGGCCGGGCGTGGGCCTAAATTCTAGTTTGCGGGCCTGGGCCGGGCCGGGCTTGAAAAATTATTGCGGGCCTGGGCCGGGCCTGGACTCTAACTGCTAATTGCGGGCCGGGCTTGGGATCAAATTCTAGGCCCGCGCAGGGCACTAACGTGAATACATGCATGCACACAAACAAGCACACACCTACACACGTACGTAGATGCTAACATGCATAAATAGACACACACATGCACACACGCATGCAAGTACGCACGCAAGCATGCACGCACTGATGCAGACACATGCACCCACGCATATACACAATGCTGACGTAATTTTGGTAATGTACTTATGAATAAGACAGGTTTGAAATAATAATCAATTAAAACATGTCTTCAGGTTTCGTCAATAGATTCCTCTCGTGGAATTTCTTCATTCCGTTGAGTCGACTCACGTACACCTTGTACCTGATACATCCACTCATCATATACGCCTACACATATGGTCGAATGCAACTCATCTACGTGCAGTATTCAACTGTGGTCAGTATGTTTCTTAACTAATCGATGCAACCATATCTGAATGCATCAGATTGTATTTACCTTCCGTTGTCATTATTTGGACATGCATTAGGTCATTGGGAACACACAAATGAAATGCACACATTTTTTTTAATGTCGACATATATAATCAGTATCAACTTCCATGTGATCCTTCATATATACACCTTGAAGATATAATGAAGAAACAATTATGAATTAAGTGACGTTTGTACCAAAATAAAAAATGAAAAGTCAGTCGTGGTAAATAAAAGATTTTGCCTCATGAATCCATTAAGAACACCCATAATTATAAAATGTGACGATTAGTGACATATTTTATTATGAGTGTGTGCTTCGGGTTAGATATGTTCTGGAAACAATTTCTTCTGAACTGGAACATTTATTGCATGATTTCTGCCTCACGAATCCCCAGTATTTAAAAAAGCGACATCCACCGTGTTATGACACAGGATGGACCACAAATGGAAAACCCAGTGTTATAACTTTGTGGGATTTACCTAGTCACGAAGCCAAACTGCTGGAACGACATATTCGTTTCTAAGGAAAGTCATACCACAAAAAGCAGATACACTACATATCGGATACACCTAGCAGCCATTGTTTTTATTAGTTGCCTCCTACATCTATTTGGAAAGTAGCCGTGGAAAAAGCAACAAACACTGGGCAGCAAGACCAACAACTTTTACAAGTTGCCTTTCCCCTGAAAAATGGCCTACCCAAACTAATTTTAAGAACGTTTGTTAAAACATAAAACAAGGAACGAGTGCACAAACCCGTCATCGTTTGATAAGATATTTATGTTATGGGTTTACAACTAAGTCTTGAACACATTTAATTCAATAAAACACTCCCAATGTTCGTTCTCATCCTTTCTGTAACTATAGGAGATTTTCGTCAGAAATGTTACGTGTGTGCGCAAAATTCTAACGACACAGTCTCGCAATTCTCTGTCCGTATGGAGCGTTATTTAACCAAGCGGACTGCATTATCAAAGATCGATGAAACTGTTGAGGGGCTCAAAATACTAGTGATAAAAACAGTTCTTGTTTATGTGTCCCAAGGGTTTGGATGTGTTAGTATGCATATTAGTAATTATTAATTGTTTTATTTGTTTTAAAACAAGCACATATAATTAATGAACACCATGTGAATGTACTCATATCTCTCTCTTGAAGTAACGGTATTCTGTGTTTTCCAGGTGATTCTGTTCTGCGCCTATTGGCTGTTAGGAAACATGGCTGCCTTCGCCATGAGCCTCGCTTTCGAGCTGCCGTTTATTGATTTGGAGAAAATCATTTTCTCCGGCCAACGAACTTGAATTGTGTATGAACGATAAACCATGTCAGCTAGGAGAGTCGATACATTCTTGGACTCTGGTCACTAGCGATCGCGACAAATCACTCCTTCTGCTAAAAACCAACGATTATGTGGCAGCCATATTAGGTCAACCTTCCCATCGGTGATAACTGCGTATCAACCTTGATGTAATTTTTATTTATTAAACATTCTGGATTTCCATGACATGTGTTTTTGTAGTATCTGACATAAAAACTAACATTCAAAACCTAAAAGAAAGAAATCCAACAAAATAATGCAAGCATTAATAAAAATATGCGATTTTGTCACAGACCACTCGCACTGATATAACGCCTTTTAAAAACAAGTTGTCCCTATACTGACATAATAATCCTTAGAAACAACATATGTTTATTATGAAGGTAAACATAATTAAATATTCATACCTAGCCGTGAGTATTATTAAGTGTAGCGTGATAATATGTTTTGTGCAGTAACCATATGTAT
>OY759268.1:24274218-24286718 GCA_963662155.1 Lamellibrachia columna
GGTTAATGAGATGTCTGAACAGTCCATGCAGATCAAAGAAAAATAGATAAAGAAAATCAATTCTAGAGAAAGTCCTGCAACCAGCGAACTAAGACACAAGGGCCGCGCAACAAACAGAATACGGCAAGTTGCAAACAGAGAAGAATTGAGAATGACAGTAGTGAAGCCTGGGACTGTTTCATGTGCGATGACATTGTAAAGGAAGACATGATTCAGTGTCAAGTGTGCCTCAGGTGGGCGCACAGCGCTTGTGCAGGTTTGGACAAAGGGTTTGACTTTTTTGAAAAGTTATAAATTGAACAAAAATTACTTTTGTTGAGCATAATTATCATGTTGATGATGTCAATAGGACACCTCTTTCTAATAAAACTTTCAGTGAAGTTCGGTGGCATTTAACTCCATTCTTGGAGCGTGTGTTTCCTTGCGGGGTACGACTTCCCCTATTTCTGCATACTGAACACAGATGACGACTGGTGGGAAACATAAAAACTAACCCCGATTAGGCTGTGGCATTCAACACGTGGTGAAGAGCAAAACAACGCGTCTACATATTCGAAGTATCCCCGAACGTGTGGATACTTTGAAAACCCTATAAATAAAGGCAGAAAACAAAAACAGTAATTGTCTACATATATTTAATGCATGCCATTAGAAGGACTAGATGGAGCCCCGTTATTGGTAGGTAGGCTCTTCCATCTTCAGGTTTTGTCAGGAAAGTGAAAAGAGATAACCCCGGCTTACGGTATATGTCTTTACATCCTGTACTCAGCTTGTCATCCCACTTTCAGTGATGTAAGGCGTTTGATGTATAATGTAATGTGTTTTGTGTTATGTTAGAAACTATTAATTAAAGTTATAGTTAATAATAGCGAAGTAAACAAGCGATGTCGCTATTTCAGACCGAATAGAATCGGTTGCGATTTCGCTGACTTTGAACTTGCATCCACGTAGTCAACCGCCCCACTACTAGTACATAGTTGTCTGTTCACGTATAAAATATTGCAGTGATAACTCGAAAATTACGAGTTGAGCAGGTTTTCAACAAAAACTATGAATACACGACCAACTCGCGATGGTGACGTACCGCCGGCTTTGCTGTTAGGCGGACTCGTAGCGTCTGCTGAACTTCTGGTCAGATCGCAAATTCACTCGTATACAACGCTGTATTCATATACATCGCGCTCAATCGGTGTTTGACCTATCCATTCAGAATCAAGTTTATTTTAAAAAGAAATGATGTATCTACCAGCCAGTGACAAACACTAATCTAAACGAAGGAAATCGCCGGCCAATATGCATGTAAACATACCCTTTCACCTAGTCACCTTTTGTATTTTTCGTCGTTTCATGGAAATACAATTATATCAAACATTCAAATGAAACAAAACAAAATGACTTAACTGAATGAAACTTGTTTTATCTGCACATGTAAAATTATTCTTCCATTTTTTTCGCATTTGTATTTGCCTCCGTGTTTGTCTCCCAATATGTGCCAAATTTACATAATAACAAATGTCCACATTTCAAAAATATAACATCACTGGAACTATCATTCACACCCATCTTATATTTTGTGTACTTATTGTATATATTGTTGTCCCTTGACATGTGTAAAACTGTGACATTATAACAATAAATAAAAAAAGTTATATTTGGTAAAAAATAACACTGTGAAAATAACATTTTTATCCGACCCTATCTTGTAACGCATACAGAGATCTGTGTACCTTTCTTCGAGGGTTTATTCCTTGACTGAGCAGCTGTCCCTCTGCACTCTGGGGCGGGCGCTGACGTAAGGCACCATGGAAGACATTATTTTTTGAAATCGTCTCTCTCCCAGATTGCAACTATTTCCTTTGTGAGGGGCGGGCGCTGACGTAAGGCACCATGGAAGACATTATTTCTTGAAATCGTCTCTCTCCCAGATTGCAACTATTTCCTTTGTGAGTTCATCCCGGAGGTTGGAGGCGGTTGGTAAGAATGTTCTCTTATGGTCAGCATTATTTGAGGACGGAATTGCCGCAGCAACTGTATGGTGAGATGTTGATGTCTGGAGGCTCTTCGCACTACTTGAGGAGGTGCTATTGAGTAGAGATATCCGTATATCCATACCATGGTATATTAGATGGAACAAGGTGAGTTCATAAAGATTCTCATGAGCTCATCAGCGCGTGTTCGCTCCTTAAAATCGATTTCGCTCCTTAGCTCTGACCGAAACAGAAACGCTCACAAAGACACTCTGAAAAACGCTCATTACTAACGACGAGGTTAGTACTTTAGACTGCTTTTAAACGTGCAAAACATGATATCCACCATAAACATTTAAATTTACGTAACAACATATAAATTTACGTAACTCGTTTTACGCAGATATCTATTTTTTTTCACAGTAAAATAGGTTTTCGAAATGTGAATAATTTGGTTTTCAGCGTGTATTTTACAGCATTGCCACTGACGTTGACAAGTCGTTGTGGGCGCTGCTTTACGACATCGCGAAGGTCAAGGTTGTTACATTGCTACGCCCGACGACATAACGTAGGTTGATGTTGTTGGGGCTCTTCGCGAGCATTGTTATTGAAAACTGTCAAAACGTATCCAACCTTCGCCAGTGTGTCACAGAAATAGTGTCGTCTGTGACACGGCGTCATCTTTTATAAAAAAATGTATCTTTACCCAGTGAGCAAATACTTAAAATGTAGTTGAAAAGTGAGTGATGGTACGGCCTATCAGCCGCTTTGTGACTACTTTTCTATTTATTTTGCGCATTTGTGCACACTGTAGAACTAATGATGGAAATATCGCTCATTAGATTATGGTGGATTTAAAGAGCATATTATTGAAACGCATTTTGAAAAGATTCATTAAATTTAATGACGGTTTCTGTTTTATGATGGATTTTTCCTGATGAGTTCATTATTTTTGGGAAACGTTCCACAGGTGCCTTGTATTTGCGACGGGAGAAAGAAGGAGATAGTGTATGCTCGTCCTTGGGGGGGTCTTCTTGAGATAATTTGTTTAACGGGAAAAAAAATCAGAAATGTTCCTAGAAATCCCCGGGAGATTGACTACTCCCGAACCCCCCTTTTCAAAACACTGAAGGCGGGTTTCTAGTGTATGCCATTTCTATCAGGGCCGATAAATGCTGTCCTGGGCATGTTTGAATGGACAAGGATGGTGTCCCGTGTATCCGTGGGATGGGGCGGAATGTGGGGTGGAGTGTGGGGTGGAATGTGGGGTGGAGTGTGGGGCGGAAAGTGGGGTGGAGTGTGGGGTGGAGTGTAGGGCGGAGTGTGGGGTCGTGTGTGGGGCGGAGTGTGGGGCGGAGTGTGGGGCGGAGAGTGGGGTGGAGTGTTGGGCGCAGTGTGGGGCGGAGTGTGGGGTGGTGTGTGGGGCAGAGTGTGGGGTCGTGTGTGGGGCGGAGTGTGGGGCGAAGTGTGGTGTGGTGTGTGGGACGGAGTGTGAGTTGGAGTGTGGGGCTGAGTTTGAGACGGAGTGTGGTGTGGAGTGTTAGACGGGGTGTGTGGTGGAGTGTGAGACGGAGTGTGGGGTGGAATGTTGTGCGGAGCGTGGGGTGGAGTGTGAGACGTAGTGTGGGGTGGAGTGTTAGAGTGGGTGTGGGGTGGAGTGTGAGACGGAGTGTGGGGTGGAGTGTTGGGCGGAGAGTAGGGTGGAGTGTGAGACGGAGTGTGGGGTGGAGTGTTGGGCGGAGAGTAGGGTGGAGTGTGAGATGGAGTGTGGGGTGGAGTGTTGGGCGGAGAGTAGGGTGGAGTGTGAGACGGAGTGTGGGGTGGAGTGTTGGGCGGAGAGTAGGGTGGAGTGTGAGACGGAGTGTGGGGTGGAGTGTTGGGCGGAGTGTAGGGTGGAGTGCGGGGCGTGATAACTTAGCGGCTACAACGTCGGAATCTACGCAGTAGCTCAATAGAGAGAGAACACGAGTTCGATTCCTCTTGTTGCTGTTTCGAAACTTTGGCGATTTCGTTCACACCACATTGTCACAATTCACCCAGCTGCATAAATGAGTACCTGGCTATAGACTTCGTGCAGTAATTGTGGCGTGGCTGAATGCTTCCCCAGAGAAGTCGATATGGCTTTGGAATGAGCAGGTCTGTCATGGAGTGAAGTGAAAAGCGCTATATAAGAACTTACTTTTTATATCCTGTGAATGGGTGAGGACGGTTACGTTTGCCTCGCGCTGTTTGCAACATCGCCACATCGTGACCTCGGCTCACTGTTGGCGGACCTTACCTGACATCACCCATTTGAGCCTCTGCCCAGGACTGTTCGCATCCCCATTTGACTGTCACAGCTGCTGAATACCAGGTACCTGTTTGCCTTGACCTGCCGTTTGCACAGCTTCGGTCTATAATTAAAATTTAGGTAGATTATGTTAGACTACATTTTTTTTACAATGTTCTTTTATTTCCACGTAACTACGTTAGTCTTGAATAAGATTTTTTATGCGTTCAAAACGCAATTATCGCTGGATTGTTTTTGGATTTCGTCAAGTTTACTTATATATTTTGGATAATTATGTTCTATCTACTTAGCTAACTTACGTGAGACCTAAACAGCCTGTCCACCTAGAGAATGTGCAGAACCATACATATGCAAAACACTACGAAATTAGCGTGTGCCAACTCACCCTAAAATCCTGTCGTTGTTTTTAACGGAAACATTTACTAGAACCACATTAGATACTATCGTATATATATATAGGCCACATTGATTTGGTTTCTAAAATAGTTTGTTTCAGATACTGAACACTAATTTTAAGGATGTAAACAAACCCTGTTGTCACTAGCCTAACATCACCTGCGATGTCCCGGACTTTTAGATTTACCTATAACTAATGCGTTTGCGTGACGTACTAAACAACAAACAGCGTTATGGAAATATTGTTTATTTAATGGCTGCCAACAGTTAACCATACAAATCCTAGTGACTAATCCCACAGTTGTATACCAAAAAGTAGACATTCTACTACTGGTCGAATTAAGTTCAATTATACTAACCCTATACATAAACTTAAAATAAAACAAAATATGGGTTCCACCAGTCTTAAGCCTGAACACAACCATAATATTTAACGTATACTCGACGTGAACATAAAATTATGCATTGTGATAACAGTATCGGAATCTGCTCAAGAACAACCAGTCATGATGTTCACGTAACAAATCGACATAAACTGTGTGCAAGGATAATGAATCACGGTAAACATTCTTCAAGGAAAACAACACTTATTATCGTCTGTATTTACGTGAACACATGTTTACGTGATACATGAGTTAACTTAAAGTTAAAACGGTGAAATGAGGGTTTTGTTCCGCGAAAACACAATACCCTTTACAAATGCAAACAAGACGGATAACGACTGATAAACGGAGGCTGCGATTGTGCGGCTGTATTCCTGTGGGTTCACACCGAGACTAGTTGTGCACCAAACGCTTGGCGTCGCCCCTGCACGCAGCATAGTTCTCTACCATACGCTAGGTGTCACTTCAACAGGCAACCGAATAAGCATAATGGATGTTTTGTACGCGCGGGCTTGCTACAACATTATGATATTATATTCCTATTCCGGTAAGGCAGGAGGTAAGGTATATATTCTTACATTTTCAATAATAATGCTTAATACTAATACAAGACATGTAGACAATCACCATCATACATCGGCCGGAGCCGTTGCATTGATTGTTTATTATTATGCCAAGTCAACGTCAATATTTTTTGCATATCAGTTAGGTATCAGTTAGGAACGGGACAGAAAGATAAGCTAATTCAGCTTGCAGCCTTGCATATCAGTTAGTTGTATGTGTTTCGTTGTTGCTCTCCGTTTTCCTGCCATGATTGGGTGTCCACAACATGAATATTGACACTGGTTCTTCTTTGTTTGTTCTGCCATGATTGGGTGTCCACAATATGAATATTGCCACTGGTTCTTCGTTGATATACCTGCCATGACTGGGTGTCCACAACATGAATATTGACACTGGTTCTTCGTTGATATACCTGCCATGACTGGGTGTCCACAACATGAATATTGACAGTGGTTCTTCGTTGTTATTCCTGCCATGATTGGGTGTCCACAACATGAATATTGACACTGGTTCTTCTTTGGTTTTCCAGCCATGATTGGGTGTCCACAACATGAATATTGACAGTGGTTCTTCGTTGTTATTCCTGCCATGATTGGGTGTCCACAACATGAATATTGACACCGGTTCCTCTTTGTTTTTCCTGCCATGATTGGGTATCCACAACATGAATATTGACACTGGTTCTTCATTGTTTTTCCTGCCATGATTGGGTATCCACAACATGACTATTGACACTGGCTCTTCATTGTTATTCCTGCCATGATTGGGCGTCCACAACATGAATATTAACCCTGGTTCTTCACTGTGGCGATTGCAATGACCAGGTAGTTAGAAGCGTCTAATTCGATTCTTGGTTGACAGTTAACCTATGTCCCCACAACGTATCTCTTTGTCAGCCAGTTCCAGTGGACATATATTCACTTCGTGAGCGTTATCATCTTTCCAATACCCATGTGTCGTTAATCCGAACACATTTGCGATATGCAATTTCATGTGGTATGTTGTGTTTAACTTTTACGTTGATGCCGCAATGGAAGAACTATCGTTGAAATACAACAAAGTGTATCAAATTATCGCATGAAATATTATGTGGAAACAGGAAATGTTTGAAAATCGGATATTTAGCCCACTCCGTAAGGCATATTGAGTGCAATGGTTGAAATGTATCATGTTAAATATATTTCTGATAACAAACGGATAGAGTTTTATCCCGAATTTGCTAAAATAGTGTTTTATGTAGACTTGGCTGTCAAACAAATAATGATGACTTGACAAGCAGGAGTGTTCCATAATGTGTCTACATATACATTGTGCCGCAACTTGGTGTAACATTTTACACTTTCCCTCTTTGGGGTCAGACCGTAGTTAAACTTCCTGCTGACTGTTTCACACACGAATGTAATGCGTATTAAATTGTGATATAAAATATAAAATCAAACGATTCATATGATGTGATATAAGTACAGTTGAGCAGGCATATTCACAGTTTTGTTTGTATAAGCTATTGACTGTGGAAAAGTGCATTTTTGTGAGAGTTTAGAGGGCGAAGGGATTTATGGAAATTGTGTGGGCGCATGAATATATGGCTATTTTTTATATATTGACGGGCATCGCACGTGGGGCGTTTTAAGAGACCTGGATATATGTGATGAGATGATGGCAGTTGCTCTGAAAAAGGTTAAGAATTTTTTCTGGTCACGTTAAACGTTAACATGGCCACCAATGCAATTTTGCACTACGGTCTGACCTCTATATTTATACGCTAACTTTGGGGCGGTCTGGCAGCTTTCAGCCGCCGACACCCACGCGCCTCCCTCTACGTTCCTCCTTGCACCAGTGACCTCTGATTTACTAATTGGCGATGTATTAAAACAACCACAAACGCAGTTGTTTAGGGTTAGTTACTGGTATGCATTTCTACCTGTCGGACAAACTTGGAAACAGTGGCCGAATTGTGGCCGCATTGAGTGTGAGCCACTCACCAGATGGCGTAACCGTGACCCCCACCATCTGTATATTAATGCACTAATTGTTGGGGCAGTCTAGCAGTATTTCCCCCAAGATGCCGACATCCACTCGTCTCATTCAATGTTCGTTCGCCTCCTTACACCAGTTATGTGGTTTTGTCGAATTACACACAGCATGGAGCCCCAACATGCTGCGGAATCTTGAAGAAAATCAAATCTTAGGAAACAGTTTACAGGAATCCAGAACATTTGTACAATGGCAGCCTATTTGAAAATCAAATACGGTTCCATCCATTTTGTTAAATGGACGGGTGTAACCTAGTTATTATTATTATTATGGGGTAACTCGTATCGACCGAGCGTTTCAATATTGTTTAGATGCATGTATCAGATCCGTTTAATAATAATTAAATAAACATTGTCGATGAAGACCCTGAAGAATGACAATCTGATGGACTTTCATATTGCCATTATCCATGACCACCGTTGAAAGTGTATTGTTTTATGGAGCTGATACCTTGTCCCTCATAAAAGAGGTGGAAAGGAAGTTCGATGGGAGATTATGTCACAGGGAGGAACGGGAGTTACACTATAATGCAATATCTACGCTCGCGCGATAGCGTCGTCTTGGTTTCATTAAATGTTTTCGAAATTCACCGGCTTGTACCCTTTATACGAACAATCGAAGTACCGTCTGTAGCTATTACGTAAACCGTCCGCAACTCTAAGCGAACAATTACATACAATTATTTAAAACATCACACGTCTTTTTTCGATTACCAAAGTTACGTTGCACAAGGGAAGTCGTTGTTACATGCACTGTATTGACTGGCTGCACCAAATGCCAATGCGTAATATATGGAGATTTTTTGGATAATGTTGCTTATCCTGAAAACTGGTAAACCCACCACGTTATCCCCTCAGGAGGATGGGTGTTTTGCTAGTCCATTTAACAAACAGTAGGAAGAATCATGTTAATCACGTGATACATCGATCATTGTTTTATTGAGTTAATTTGCAACTACAAGCACGAATAACAATCCTCTAAAAGAAAACGCAATATACATTTTAACACAACATTGCAAATATACCATGTGAAATAGGAAACAATTGAAATTGCTACACCGGTACATATGCATCGATGATGTATCCAAGAAAGTAAGCGAATTAATTAAGACAATTGTAATTGTAACGTAATTGTTGTAGTCGTTTTGAAGTAGGTGTAAGAACTAGTTGCATTGCTGCTTTATACGAATATGTATGTGGGTATTACGTAATCAATGGCATCATACTCTCCTGCTGGTAATGTCGATAATATCAATAATACACAAGAGAGATCAATATGCAGTGAAATAATATTCTTAAAATAATATTTTTTACCATATATCCAGTATGCAATTATAAATATGTACCGTTTTGACAACATGTATGTGTTCAACATATATTTCAACATTTAGCAACATGCATATTACTAAAACTGATTCATATTAGGAACAAACAAATTTGCATGAAAAGAAAGTAGTTAATAATAAACGTACCGATAACCATTGTCAGGATGTAGCAAAGCTGGCCGTTTTATTCGTACTGTGGTCGTTTGTTGTGCATAAGTGTCAACATATGCTCTTGGAGATGCGGGAAACTATTCTTAGAAACGCGAGAAACATCAAAGAAAAGCGGGAAAGAGATTCCCCCACTCAACTTTCCTAGATTCTAGGTGATTGAAAGGTGTTGGCTTTACGGAGCTGTTCTCGTTCGCGGAGAACGCAAACGCGAGAAAATGTGAAATCACATAGAAATAACACGTGCCTCAAACGACCTCGTGTGCAACAAATATATCCGTTTTACCGTAACGAATGAGCGATTACGAAAGGTGTAAAAAGCGGAAATCGAGATCGAGGCAAAAAACGGCATTTCGCGCCCGAGAGCGGTCATGTTGACACCTACGACACTTATAATGTAACCTGATATCAGAATCATTGAGGTTCTGTGGTGGCACCTGCTCTGTCTGAGCAGTTGAATGTCGCTACGCTGTTCCAACCATCCAAGCACTGTTTCATCACGCGATAGAACGCGAGATCTCCTGGACCGGTGGCTCGGTAAAAACCGATATCGTAGTCTTTTCGCCGTTGTCTACGTTCACCGCTGCCTTCGAATGAACCATCGTCGTATCCTGTTGTGACTTTTACTTGGAAGCTACTGTTGCTGTGTGACACGTACTGGGTCCGTCCATTGTTGTCGTACCCATATTCGTAGTCGGTGTAGTCACTGAGAAGTTGTGAGTAACTGAAACCAAGATTGGTCATTTGTGTCAACACGACCAGTTAATCTGCACAATTCTCAACGGGGAATTGACAATACAAATATATGTACCGGTATATTGACTTACTATGCTATTCGCCTTCGCGCTTATGCCATGTGATTAATTGCACAACGATTGAACACATTATGTATATTATAAAACAGTTTGTGTCTGTGTTTGTTTGTTTGTATGTCTGTCTATTTCCTAATAACTCCGTCAGTGGCGCAAATATGGGGGTGAATTTGCGTAGTCTCGGGGGCAGACGTTTTACGAAGGAACTCATGTGGATGTTTGACGTATATTACGTAACTCGGAACAATAGTAGTTCGTAGTTATGTACAATTGTTCGCAAAGCTATGCGTTGTTTCTATGATTGTTTCGAGTTACTTGATTACCTTCAAACGTCCACACAATTTCCTTCGCGCGGTACGAACACTTCATGAAGCCATTAGTGGTACGTGATTGTAAGGGCACGAAGTTGTATCTATCATTCATTGACATTGGCATTGCCCTACCAAAACATGACACGGCAGCGCAATGAGTTGCAGTGGCTGTTTTTTTCTGACAGGTATGTATGTATGTATGAATATATGCATGTGTGTGTGTGTGTGTGTGTGTGTGTGTGTGTGTGTGTGTGTGTGTGTGTGTGTGCGTGCGTGCGTGCGTGCGTGCGTGCGTGCGTGCGTGCGTGCGTGCGTGCGTGCGTGCGTGCGTGCGTGCGTGCGTGTGGGTGCTTGTGTGTGCGCGTATGTATGCATGTTTGTATGCATGCATGTATATATGCATGCATGCATGTATGCATATTAGTTCAGTTTGTGAATCTACTCACGTCATGCGGCACTGCGAGCGGTTCTTGTAGGCGATCTGTAGATCTACCGCTGTGTATTCACTCTCGTTAGTTGGGCAGCGAACCAGGACGCAAGCGACGCTGCTGCCGGTTCTCCTGTTGTAATGTCTATGTTGCAAGGTCGAAGTGTATGTTCCATACAGATCGTCGTCAGGCGCACTGCTGATACCGACCATTCGAATCTTGGATGGTTCATTTGTCTAAACATAATACATGTAATATTAATACTACTTATTGTAGTAATCATGATGTGCACTGTTCATCAATATTTGAGGGATTATATACACGGAGTTTTTCACATGTAATTTTCAATATACGATAAGCAAAGATTTCACATTATTATTACAGTTAAATTACGTTGTCATGAAACAAAACACAATAAGACAACAACAATAGTACGGTATTTCAGGAAAGGTGAATTTACATCACGAGAACATATATGGAATATAAAGTAACATAAGGTAAGACATCCTAAGTTATATGTTCTGCCAGCCTCAGGGACGTTGACAACATCATTACATTCTAACGAGCTTTTAAGACATTTTCATTTAAAAAATAAATACGTAGATATTTTTTTTATTCTGACTAATTTGTTATGTTGTTTTATAACGTTTTAGCATGTTTCATATGTTCCACGCCCAACTTTTTTCAGACTTATTTCTATTTATTTATCTTTCTTTGTTCATATTTTTTATATCTTACATTTAGCGTTTGATTTCTAAATATGTAACTTTAAAGTATATACTTAGTAATTTAGCGAGTTAACGCGCCATATATCACTTTGTGAACATTGCGCTATACTCATTATGCATATTATTATTATTATTTTGCTACCGCTGAAAAGAAACCGGTTTGTTTCATTACACAACTTACTGACGCAATACAACTGTGGATAGTGTTTGTATTGGAAATGTATCTAGAAACACAGCAACGTTCGTTTTTGTCTGACACGATATCACGTATTCTCAAGTGCACTGTTGCAGTAACGGAACAACAACAATTTTGATGTCGACAGTGGCGCCACTGTAGGAGAGTGTGCTATCTAGCGACCGCGCAGAACACAGTGTACACAAACAATATTATGATCGGTTTGCTTTATTACATAACTTACCAGTACTACCACTTGAAGCAGACAGATTTCCCGTTGTGCAGGCGGATTTGGGAACCAACTGTTGTCAAACCCGGGGCGCATCTCGACCGCGTTCAGTGAACCATAAAGGGATGGTCGGATCTGTGGCTTAGCAAGTTTGAAGTGGAACGCCGAGGCAGTTACATAATAGCAACCGCTTCGCCACCCCCGATACCGGAACACTGGCCCGTTGAGATTGTCGTCTTGTGTGGCAGGAGTTGTTGCCGTGAATGCGAAGCCGTCGACTCTGTTTGTGAAGACGAACCCTCCCGGGAGGAAGTGAGTAGGGTGGACAATCACTCCCTCAAGGGATTCGAGTCTGACGATGTGTTCGAGCCCACACGCGATCAAGAGACATGCCTTCCCGTTCTGATCAGTGTAGCCGGAAGTACGACCGATGAATAGCCCGTTCTCAATAATGAAGGCGGACACGCGTTCTCCCTGTAACGGAAGCGAGAAGTCGTCGCCGTAGTACACGAAGACCACGATGGAGCAAAGACGTCCTCGCAGGATAGACCTGTCACAGTTTACATACGGGACATTGGGTGGTATTTCCGTCTCTCCCTCTACGTTGTTGTCGGGGATTGCTTGTCTTTTGCGTCTACGACTCCCGGTGTACGTCAACGTTCCCGACTTCTGCCACCCTCCGCTGCTGCTG
>OY759268.1:24291718-24294218 GCA_963662155.1 Lamellibrachia columna
TCAATTTGATACTTTTTTCTATAAAGAACAACTAATGAATCTAGTCATAAAAAGTCGCCATCCCACAAAAAACAATCAATTAAAAACAGTCATGATTGCAACACTAAGTTGTGGCACTCACTTAATGTTGTAGCATGTTGCAGATGTTTTCATTAATGTGACCCAGTAGCCATGTGTCTTGACATTAAGAGTTTTACTTATTTAAACAGAATATTTGCCTACGTTTAAGTGTACTAAATTATTAAAGTTTTTGTGTTTACAACTCATGTTATGCTGTATAAATTATTTTTTTCTGACATATTGACCCCCCATTTTAATGAACTTTATTTTTAAAATATAGTTTGACCGTTATTTGTTTAATTTGAACGTTTCGGGGAGAATATCGTATTCACAGTAATTGCAGGGGGTGCATTTGTTATATTAATATGACCAACGTGAGATCCTATTGTAAAGTCATTGCCTCATTATGCAGATAATATAGGTTAAACGTGCTTAATCAATTCCATTTTTTTGCTAGTCTCATTTCAAATTAATTTTTGCGAAAAACCAAACCTACCTAGTATCCATTGCAACATGCTACCTCATTGTACAACTTTTGTATGTAGTTTTTTGTGAAATCATCAGACAAACTGTTAAATTAGTCAATGCGCTTTTACACATTAACTGAAGTAAAATGCGAAATGCTGAAAAATCACGATTTTCTTCCTTAGTGAAATTTCGTAACTTTGTCACGTGATCGGCGAGAGGATGGAGGCCACGCCCATGATCAGCATTGACCACACAGTGATAATCATTTTGGATATCCACTGTTTTGATCCTAACCAGATCTAACGACTAAAGTCAATTGTTTCGATGATTTGAAAAAAGTACGCATTTTTATTAAATCGACTGCGGATGTTATATAGACAATTCACACGCTACATATTTGGACACCAATAAACCGGATTTGTGATAGGCTAAATCAGTTGTGGAAGCGGATTTAATGTACAGATTATTAACATAAATACTATTATTAGATAATGTTATTCAGAAATTATTATTTAGTTACTATTATTTAGAATTAAGTTTTATTATATTCAATATTAGTGTATTTGGTCGTTCAGAAACCCAGGCCGTTTATTTTATTATACACACTATACGTACATACTTTGAGACATAGGGTGGTTGAACTTATATCAATTAGTCTCAGACCGGAAGTTCACCCAGGGATACAGGGAACTGGCCTGAAGCCAGGTGATATCCAGTCTACACTTATGCATAACTCTGGTTCTACTATCTATCTTGAGCGAGAACAAATATATCAATAAAAAATTTCATATCCATTCAATATCTTAGACACTTCAATTTGATCACCTCTTAACCTCCGTGTCTCTAGGGTTGTTAAACCACATTCATTTACTTCATGACTAAGGTCTCCTAGTTCTGGAATCACTTTTGTTGCTTTCCTCTGTATTCGTTCAAGCGTATCTATATCCTTCTTAGTGGATATAGATACTCTTGCTGTTGATTAAATCTCGATACCATACCTGGACACTTGCGTTTATGATATTTTATTCAATCGTTACCCAGACCAAACGGGATATAACTGTTTGATGTGGCGAGATACAATAAACCTTGCGAGAATCGACTCTCGCAAGAGTCGACTCTCGCGCACACGCGAAACGAAGACGATGAAGAGGGTCGAATCTCAAATTGTGAACGCCTGACGACTATGAACTGTGTCAAAATAACTATTATATATGACCGGTGATCCCGAATGTACTGGACGTCAAGGTCAATATTCATAATGACAACAATTAAAACAAATTTGGGGAGTCAAAACATTTCAGCAGGTGAAAGTTGACATTATTTTACAATAAACCCATAAGATTTTGTACTTTGTAGCGCCTAATTGTCGTTATTGTTGCATTATAAATAGTGATGACATTTCTCACTTACGCATACACTTGCATGTGGGTGATTTCCAGTCACACGCTTTTATTTTGTTGTTCCACACAAGACTAGCAGGGCAGGGGCGATTTTTGTACATCCTTCCGTTGCTGCACGTGACGTACACGTGACACCCATCACATGACTGGTAGTCGCCGCTCGGTCGGTTCTTGCAGGAACGAACGCAGCTTTTCCCTGTACTTGCACATTTGCTCTCAACTGTAACATAACATAACATAATATATATATATATATATATATATATATATATATATATATATATATAATTATTTATAAATTAATATTTGTTTCTCCTCCCAGGTGCCAAGGTTCACTCGCATATTTCTGTTCCTTGGCCTCCTTTGACCGTTGGCCTCTGATCTTCCGACTGGCGACGCATTTAGAAAACACAAAGGTAGTTATTTTCAGTTACTTTCTTATGTGTTCATTGCTCACGCGATATACTTTTTTAATTGTCAGAGAAAGATGGAAACAGTGAGCGAATTGAGTGGTTAGTCACTCTCCAGTGGGCGTCACTATGACTTCTTTATCTTAAAATAAGTGCCTTGTG
>OY759268.1:24304218-24351718 GCA_963662155.1 Lamellibrachia columna
GTCACTCTACTGATACATTCTAGTTTAGCAATAACCATTTAAAATATGTAATTTATTTGAGTAGTACTATGCACTGAAACTATGAACACATAATAGAATACTTGTGTAGCACCCGATCATTCGGGTGAATAATTATACAAATACCTGACTTCAACACTAGCCCAACTCCAATATTTTGCTATATTAAATTGAGTACGCCTTGCCGACCAACATTGCAATAGCTATCTATCTGTTATGAAGAACCACACAAGTGCACCATAGGAGTCGAGTCCAAGCCAAGGTTAAAAACGTCTGACTTCAACACTGACCAACTCTTTGGAGTTGAAGTCAGACTTTGTATTCCGCTAGATGGAGTGGCAATCTCTTTCGTTAGATTGCCTATGTTTCGCACTGCAATAAGGTGTGATGGATGAAACTGAAATTATTGGTAAAAAAAACGGATACATAAGGAGGAGTGGGGGTGGGGTGGGGCGAAATAAAATGTTGGTTTTATAACTTATGCATCCATTCGTGTACAACTGCGAAACCCGTCATGTACACATGTATACATTTAACAAGATTTAACAAGAGTTGCCATCCAAGCCAAAGGCCCAGATGGCAAGTGGACAAGGAAGCCATTGGCTTATCGAGAGTCCAACAATGTTCATTTACTTATAACCCGCCATCCTGAGATATGTGTCAACCTTGTTTTTAAACATATTCACGTTGCTAGCAGTTACACAATCTGTAGACAATTTGTTCCATTCATTTATTGTCCTCTGTGAGAACGAGTGCTTCCTGATGTACAATCTACATTGATCCTTTACTAATTTTAACTGATGTCCTCTAGTTCTGCTATCCTTCTTGAGTGAAAAAAACATATTTCTATCAATATTTTCATACCCATTCAATATCTTAAAAACTTCAATCTGATCTCCTCTTAACCTCCTTGTCTCTAGAGTTGTTAAACCACATTCCTTCAGGCGTTCTTCATAACTAAGGTCTCTCAGTTCTGGAATAATTTTAGTTGCTCTCCTTTGTATGTTCAAGCGTATCTATATCCTTCTTACGATATGGTCTCCATGCTTGTATACAGTATTCTAAATGAGGTGTAACTATTGCTTTATAAAGAGGTATAATTCACTTTTTTCCCTTGTATGTTATGTTTCTTCTAATCATTCCAAGAATTTGATTACCCTTTGAAGCTGCAATACAACACTGTTCTGAAACTTTCATATCAGCGCTTATTGTAACTTCTAAGTCCTTTTCTTTTACAGTAGTACCCAGAACAGTATCTCCCATTTTATAGTTTACATCCAAGTTCCCATGTCCTGTATGTAGGCATTTACATTTCTCAAAATTGAACAACATCTGCCATTTCTCAGACCATTTCACAATAACATGTACACATGTACACATGTACACATGTACACATGGTCCGAACCAACGAGTTCGCGAGGATGTAATTTTTGTATTTCTTGCCTCAGTCACTTTATGCAGACTTGAAGTATTGAGCACTTGGATGTTTTCAGCGACGGGTGCCGGGGACATAACCGTAACCACGCGATGATTCGATTTCTGGTGACACGTTTCCATCTAAATCGTTTCCACAGCATCTATTTCCTTCTACCCATACGTGGATATTAGTTATTGTGAAGATTTTATTGAGAAGGTGAAACGTAAAAAATACAGTAGAAATGTTCAAGGAATGGCATGAAATGATTGCAACATAGTTCGAAACTGTTGCAGCGACGGATCGGATGATCAAGGACTATACAGTCATCCATGCTGCATCCGGCAGTCCATTCCGCAGATTGGCGGTCACATCGCGTGACCTTCAGCGAAGCCAGCACATTCGTTCGCTGTTGAACTTAGAGCATCGTCTATGTTATATGGCTTACATTAACGATTCTATAGGCGTTTAAAAACCATTGAACTAGATTGCGAAATTCGTGTTAATTCCTTATGGATTTCCTGACGTTACAAATTGAGCTATAACCACAAAATAATGGGCCTTCGCTGCTATAAATCAGCTTTAAATGTGTTAACGATTCAGACAATTGAGGGTCAGCTTGCTCCATTGAGCAAGTCAATCGAGTTCACTATTGTGTCTATTTTCGTGTAGCGTAGCCAAAACACGAACAATTATAATGTTCGATTTGCATTAAACAACGTTTTCGTTTTCTTGCTGCATTGTAATAATTGTTTTACGCATATACAACATAATCACCACCATATACAACGTGGGGCGCGGTGGCGCTGTGGCGCTGTGGCGCTGTGGCGCTGTGGTTAGAACGTCGGACTCTCAATCGAATCCTCTTGCTGCCGTTTCCAAGCTTGGGTAATTATGTTCACTCCACTTTGCTCCAGTTCATTCAGCTGTATAAATAAGTACTTGGATGTAGAAAGGTGGATTTTTGAACGAATAGTCTTCGCGCAGTAAGTGCAGCGTGGCTGTACGCTTCCCTGAGAAGTCGAGATGGCGTTGGGATTAACGGTGTTGCGGGGGTGACGTGAAAAACACTTTTAATAGACCCATTAACTGGACACCTTTAACCTTACGACGTGGGTGCATAAACCCATTTTGTAAGGCTATCATTCAACAAACAATTACTCTTATTAACGTGTTATTTCTCCTTGAAATTAAACATTAAGCCACCTTTTACAAACACTTTCTCCTTCACTAACCACTGTTTAGCAATACATATGCGAGTAATGTTAGCAATAATGTCAGCAGTGATATGAGGAGTGTTTTGACGGCAGTCATATTTGGCTAGTCGATCGGATATATTTATGTCCTTTCATAAACCCCTTTATTATAAAGTCAATGCTTGCGTCTATCTAGTCAGATAATAATGCACGAAAAGTCAATATGTTCATGACATTTTTATTCTTGTCTCTAGGTTGCCCATATGGTATTTTACTACTATTTAAAACACGTATTTATGTTGTTTCGTGGTGAATGTGAACACACTTAGAAGTTTCTAAGATACGTATTTATGTTGTTTCGTGGTGAATGTGAACACACTTTTCAGTTTCTAAAATACGCATTTATGTTGTTTCGTGGTGAATGTGAACACACCTAGCAATTTCTAAAACACGTATTTATGTTGTTTCGTGGTGAATTTGAACACACTTATCAGTTTCTAAAATACGTATTTATGTTGTTTCGTGGTGAATGTGAACATACCTAGCAATTTCTAAAACACGTATTTATGTTGTTTCGTGGTGAATGTGAAAACACAGTCTCTAAAACACGTATTTACGTTGGTTCATGATGAATGTGAAAACACTTAGCAGTTTTTGAAACACATATTGAAGAAGTGTAGGCAGTGGGTCGGTCAGCTTCTATTTGGTTACTTGTTCAATTATTAACCTGATGACGTTGCTACAAGATCAAAACAATTATATGATTAACGGCAACACGCACCTGTGTGGTACTTTTGAGAAAATATTGCATTGCATTTAAGTGGAGGAGTTACAATAAGTGCTGATATGAAAGTTTCAGAACAGTGTGGTATTGCAGCTTCAAATGGAGAGCAACTAAAATTAGTTCAGAACTGAGACCTTAGTTATGAAGAACGCCTGATAGAATGTGGATTAACAACTCTAGAGACAAGGAGGTTAACAGGAGATCAGATTGAAGTTTTTAAGATTTTGAATGGGTATGAAAATATTGATAGAAATATGTTTTTCTCTCTCAAGAAAGATAGCAGAACAAGAAGACATGAGGTAAAGTTAGTAAAGGAACAGTGTAGATTGGATATCAGGAAGTACTCATTCGCACAGAGGACAGTAAAAGGGAACAAATTATCTACGGATTGTATAACTGCTAGCAGCGTGAATATGTTTAAAAACAAGTCGGACACATATTTCAGGAGGGCGGGTTACACGTAGACGAACACTGCTGGACTATCGATGAGCCAATGGCTTCCTTGTCCACTTGCCGTCTGGGCCTTTGGCTTGGATGGCAAATCTTGTTAAATCTTGTTAAAGTGTCCATACACGATGTCCACAACACTGCTGCCATATAGCGGATAGTTTTGTTACGCTCAAACGTGCCGCCATCTGGAGATCAACATGGCTGTCACGAAAACCGAGATCTTTATTTGATCACGTGCACTTTGCACTATTGAACTACTACGGACACCATGTGGATATGTGGATTGTGTGATTATGTGTTTTTACAGAACGTCAACATCGATGTCATGAACATAACCACTTCGCCACAGAGCAATTTGGTTATGCAAATTGGCTGATTCTCTTAAGCGAATTTCCGAAAAACAATGAATGATATGGAAGTGAATGTACACCAAGCAATATAGTTTTATTTCGTCCATTCTGAATTACTGCATGGTAGGTACTAAGTTTCGTAAGTTTTGGTCTCTTGGAACGACACATTTTCTTAGATGCACTAAAATTGAAACATAGTTACATACATATCCGAGCATTTCCGGGTATCAAAATAATATTTCAGTTTGGCAAGTTTATGTAATGTCTTACCACATTTACCTGTACAAAGTGTTGTTTTTTGTATCATACACACTGCCTTATAGTCACAAACCTTGGGGTTTACCAGATAAACCTGCTAATTCGCGCTACAACGCATATTTTTTTTATTGATGTGATTCTGCTAAGCGGCGGACGTGATTATGTTAAGCGGCGTACGTTAACATTGTGGGAATATAGAATTGTTCCGTCTCAGCTATTTGATTGCATCGAACGGCTGATTCTCTTATATGTGGGTCTGTTAAGCGTAGTTCGGCTTGTCTCTTACCATATTTATGTAAGTATAAACATTTGTTCTTCTATATCTACCCTCGTCAATGGCTAGATTCCACACCCTGGCTAACATAGCTCAGTAGACAGTGAATAATATATTGCCAATGTCGGGACGCCAACTCTGCCAGAACCTTACTGAATAATGCTACATATGTTTATGTGCATAAGCCATTGTTAATCATTTTCTCCAACAGGCATAACTATGAGTCGACTGGAATATGTTGAGAGATATGTGACAGACCCCCCTCTATTTCGCGAACGTGAGAACGTGTGCGCGTACGAACGTACACACACACACACACACACACACACACACACACACACACACACACACACACACACACACACACACACACACACACACACACACACACACACACACACACACACACACACACACACACACACACACACACACACACACACACACACACACACACACACACACACACACACACACACACACACACACACACACACACACACACACACACACACACACACACACACACACACACACACACACACACACACACACACACACACACACACACACACACACACACACACACACACACACACACACACACACACACACACACACACACACACACACACACACACACACACACACACACACACACACACACACAACATTACACAAACTACAATTATGAACCAACATTTATTTGTTCATATCTCTACAACAAATATGAAACGTGGTTTGTCTATGCTTACATAAAGTGCGAACATTTATACGACGATGCGTTTCTTATTAAATTTTATCCCTGCAACAAATGCGAACCTTACTCGGGCCTCTATGTGCCAACACCAGAAATGTTCAAGAGTAAAAGTAAAACTTGTCATGAAGGAATTATGACACAACGTTTCAATGTGAAATCATCCCGGGATGTTGTACACAATTACCATGCGAACATTTCACACGAAAAAAACGATATTTCCAACAGGAGCATTTATGTTATTCTTTTGTTTCCCTGCAATGGTGATCGACAGATGGCGCCACGAATGCACCACAAAGTCAGATTAACCGAGTTGCGTATTCTGGTGCATGTATATAAATATATTACGTAACAGAACAAATATGACAGCAAAGCTATGAACAAGTATTGGCGAAAACAGTTTGAAGAACTTCCCACATCCATTAAGGAGACACCCAGCGCCATCTTCTGGACAATCTGATATTCATTAGTAGGACAACCTGCAGATCAACAATCGTCACGTCTTCAATGAACGGGGACAAAGCGAGAAAGTAAAATACTACGGTCACATATACACATTACTGTAAGAGCGCGTGTAAGATTATTAATATTTCCATCTTAATTAAATTTCAAATTGTAAGCCCTACTATAGCACGCAATACCTATATTCACTACAACCACAACCTTGCAAGTATTCTTGATTTCTAATTATCCAATATCTATATTTTTTATTATTAGTATCTGAAAAAAGACATCAGTGTAGACAATATATTGGCATCAATGTGGAACAGTGATAGATGTATCATAAAATAGATCTTCCTTCGCAATACCTAACATAGTTGTTAAATACTTTGTTGAAACTACCATTGTATAGATGTAGGCGAAAATAAAGAAAACACTATATATATATATATAATTATATATATATATATATATATATGGATATATATATATATATATATATATATATATATATATATATATATATATATATATATATATATGGATATATATATATATATATATATATATATATATATATATATATATATATATATATATATATATATATATATATATATATATATATATATGGATATATATATATATATATATATATATATATATATATAAACGCTAAAATAATCCTGCTGAACAAGTATTTACGAAATCACCTAACGGTAAGCACACGTGGACTCAGCATACACACATGACAACAAAACCAGGCAAATTCAGATCTGTGACCGAATGGCACACAACACACGACACTGTCAACACATATATGTAAGGCGCCATCTGAAAAAAGCAATGTTTTACATAAAACGAAAATGGTTTATTTATATTTTGTTTGCTTAGCATAGTACATTTATGTATATTTCCCCTTCAAGCATCGTTTATTTTGTGATCACAACCTCTTGCATCAGTCATAATTATTATGATGAAGGAGGAACATATTATATATAGTCTTCTGCTACAATCATGTTAGTATACCTATGCCGACGTGGTAGGTTATGAGTACTAGATGTAGGACATTCCCAAGGGTATGCAATGGCCAATATAATTAAAAGTTCGATATGGGGGGAGGACGGGAGGTTTTTTTTGGGGGGTAAAGGATGTTGGTTTCGTGTTTTGAGATGGCGCCTAAGCAACAATCACATTGTAGCGACGATGACATTTAGGGGTTGTGTCAATATACCAAACACTTTCTAAAGTAAAACATGTTAATTTCTTACGTAATTTAATTATATGTAACTTGTTATGATCATTTAATGGACGTGGCTTTGATTACACAAAGTTGAACATATTTATCTAGAGAAGAAAAAACTTGTGACAATCTGACACAATCCCTAAAATTTGAATTCAAAAATGTTATGAAACAAATCCAGCGTGCTGGCCGTGGGTGAGTGTCCTCGGCCACGGGGCATCGCAGACCACCTGTCGACGGCTGGTCAGCTGGTCAGCTGGTCAGCTGGTCAACTGCTCTACGCCACTTGTTCGTACTTTGCCTTGTTGATGACACGTGCCAAGCAACAGGCGAACAGGCTGCCAATCAGCTGGAACAGGGATGTAGAAGTTATCATATAATGATGATAATGATGTTGATGATGATGACGATGGTGATAATGATGTTGATGATGACGATGATAATGATGGTGGTGGTGATGATGATGGTGGTGATGATGATGATGATGATGGTGGTGGTGATGATGATGATGGTGGTGGTGGTGGTGATGATGATGGTGGTGGTGGTGGTGGTGATGATGATGATGGTGGTGATAATGATGGTGATGGTGGTGGTGATGATGATCGTGATGATGATGATGAAGTGTTATGTAAAGTGCAATAGCAATTAATTAAATAAGGGGCCTTTCACAATTATTAATACAAAGCATATTAACGGGGTAGAAATGTCAAGGCCTGCATACTATGTTGTTGTAATATTGGTCGCCATAGCGACATGATAACCTTTGTGCCATACAGCACCGCGCGGTGAACTCTTACAGAATCACTGTTGTTTTAAATGGAGTAACCGGTCGGCACTATATTATATGCAGTCCGACATATTGGAAATTCACAATTATGAATATGACACAATGGAGTTGTTAGAAAAGCACAACGCTTTTACATCGTTATTGGCAATAAATGTTTGTAAACATATTCTAGTGGTCATTAGTGCATGTCCTATGTACATGCCCCGAGTCATAACATTGTAACATATTCTAGTGGTCATTAGTGCATGTCCTATGTACATGCCCCGAGTCATAACATTGTAACATATTCTAGTGGTCATTAGTGCATGTCCTATGTACATGCCCCGAGTCATAACATTGTAACATATTCTAGTGGTCATTAGTGCATGTCCTATGTACATGCCCCGAGTCATAACATTGTAACATATTCTAGTGGTCATTAGTGCATGTCCTATGTACATGCCCCGAGTCATAACATTGTAACATATTCTAGTGGTCATTAGTGCATGTCCTATGTACATGCCCCGAGTCATAACTTTGTAACATCGATATGTTTCAATATGGAAAATTAGCAACACTTGAAAGTACTAATTCACAAAACCTTTGTACAATTAGGTAAATGTCGACGACTGTGAACGGCCACCAAATGAATATTATTAAGAGGGCGACATCGACAGACAGAATCCTCCAAGCCTGGTCTTAGTGGGAGTCTTCCCGACCCATAATGATGTTTTGTGTTATTTGGAAGAATCTTACTATACATTACATACGAAATATTTTTTTTTATGTATACATGTTGTTATTGTGTGAAATTTTCATGGAATTGTATGTATATTTGCTGCAATATATTGCTGTTGATATGGGTCAATAATAATGACCCATATCAATACTGCTATTGATATGGGTCAAATAAACACAAATTCAACTTCAACAAAGACTCCACTATAGAGTAAGACTACATATGCTTAAACTCAGCCAATCATATACATTTCGTATTTACAGTGTTAAACAATTGTCAACATTTGTCAAATTTGCGAAATGTATTATGTCGGTGCTTTCTTTTTCAAAAAGTTCTGTTATTTAAACATTTGTTGTACGAATTGTTCAATTACCACACACTTTGTTTATGTTACATTATCACGTATTACGTGTTATACTATACACATTTCACTTTCAAAAGTTTCTGTAAGTGTGTTTTGTACATCGAAAGGGTCATTCGGAAACAATAAAACAGTGGTCAACTTGTGGCAGACTCACCTGGAGGAAGCAGAAACCAATGGCAACGCCACCGAGGATACTGAAGTTTTTCTGGGTAAAGTCGGTCACCATCTCGTAGCATCCCTGCAAGAAAACAAAGGTAAGGGTAATAAAAAATATGTTTTATATTTTTTATTGACTACTCTACAGGATTTTTGCAGAAACAACTATAATGTAGACTTCAGAACATATTCTATATAACTGTTATCGAAAATTCCGTAGATTTGTTTTAGAATATAAGTTCCATAGGCTTTTTGTGGACATGCATATGGCATTTGTAGTATTTTTTTATGCAGAATTCAAACAACTTGATTATTCGTCTGGGAAGCATTCAGCCACGCTGCAATTACTGCTCTAAAAGTATTCACCACTGTCTACAGACAGGTACTCATTTGTACAGCTATATTTGCTGCAACGTATTGCTGTTGGTATGTACAGCTCAGTGAACTGAGGTAACGTGAAAAGTATGAAATTTACCAAAATGTTGAAATGGCAGCAAGATGATTCGATTGAGAGTCCAGTGTTCCGACCACCATACGCAACTGTGTCAACTGTCATGTCTCTATAATGGCGCTGTTCTAATCGACGATTGTTCATGTTATGTCGTTAAATAGATAAACGTATCCAATATAGTTGACATGCTTATTTATATTACTACAGTAACACAACTCGTTCTTCTGGATTGTTTGTGAACTATCGTTACCATCGATAGTTCGGTGTACTATCGACGATAACTATTGATAGTTCAATGTACTATCGATAGTATTGCACATCAACTATTGCAATGCATTGATAGTTCCGTATATTGTTATACCCTTGTTGTACACAGGTGTGTATCATGTATTAATACTTCGTATTAATGAAAATGTTAGAAATATGTTTTTTATCATTTAAGAAATATAGTTAAACTTGAGGACACCAAGTAACAGCTGCGAAGGATCGGTGCAGATTGGATATCAGAATTGGATATCAGAAAGTACTTATTCTCACAGACGACAATAAATGAATGGAACATATCATCTACAGATTGGATATCAGAAAGTACTTATTCTCACAGACGACAATAAATGAATGGAACATATCATCTACAGATTGGATATCAGAAAGTACTTATTCTCACAGACGACAATAAATGAATGGAACATATCATCTACAGATTGGATATCAGAAAGTACTTATTCTCACAGACGACAATAAATGAATGGAACATATCATCTACAGATTGGATATCAGAAAGTACTTATTCTCACAGACGACAATAAATGAATGGAACATATCATCTACAGATTGTGTAAATTATAGAAGCGTTAAATATATTAAAAAAGTTCACAAATATCTCAGGAGGGCGGGTTACACACAGATGACAAGTTGCTGGACTCTCGCTGAGCAATGGCGTCCTTGTCCACTTGCCATCTGGGCATTTGCCTTGGATGGCAATCTTGTTAAATCTGCATGTTGCACTTACACTCGTGTAAATTATGTGGCTTGCGTTTTTAGGCAGGTTAGTGTTCGCGCACTGTTCCTTGATGCAGCAGCTGGTTGGGACACTGTTGGCAATAGTGCTGTTTCCATCCCACTTGATGTCAAACCAGGTCGTGTAGTTGTCGTTGCCGCAGCAGCGCAACTGAAGCAGCGTAAAAGTTTTCGTTTCCATCATGTCGTAATATAACATGACACATTTGTTTGTTGTCCTCAAAGACAAACCCGTGATTAATCAAACAGTATGTACTTTCACATAATGCTTGCATTCATATCGTTAAGTCTCCCGTGTTCGGCTAGTTTGGATTTTAGCAGGAGCCTAACCGGTTTTTTTGCAACCCGGAAATTTACGGCGGTTTTCATTGGGTAAAGCAGCTAGTGGGGGTTTCGTATTATTAAAATTCCCAATTTATCTGAATATTTGGTTATCAAATTATACATAATTTAGCAATGTTATGTTTCACGTTTTAATCTTTATTGCTGTAGTATATATATATATATATCGTCGGAAATTGTATAAGACAGACATTTGATGTATTTATAAAGAGGTCATTTATCACAATAGTAGCATGTTTTGTATTTGTGTTATATTTTAACCAACCAAAATGTTATAAATACTAATAAATTTAATATTTCAATGTCCCGTTAAGGAGTTGTTCGTTTAACCATCGTATATTCCCATTAACTCATTGATCAGAAATGAGTGTGCGTGCGTGCGTGCGTACGCGCGTGCTTTCGTGAATGCATCCGTACGTATAAACATGTAAGACTATATACAGTGCATACAATATAAATTATGATTAATCAATAAACAAAATCAGACTTTGTAATTTTAAAACGTGCTTCCAAACAATAGCAAACACAAATGCAAAAAACTGACTGGACGGGCGCCACACAAGACTGCCGCGAACCGCTCTCAACATTCACCGAGAGCTACACAGTAAACAATGTGACTAACACAGACCTCCGCTGCGGAATAAGTTGTGCTGCATAAATGCACGGGGAAGGCTTAGATTTGTTGGGCATTGCTAAAGACAAAATGCTAAAATTGCACGAAGAACCACCTTGTGGCAGCAAGCACATGGAAGAGCAAGCACATGGAAGAGCAAGCCATGGAAGAGAAACCACATGGAAGAGCAAACGATATTTCCAACAGGAGCATTTATGTTATTCTTTTGTTTCCCTGCAATGGTGATCGACAGATGGCGCCACGAATGCACCACAAAGTCAGATTAACCGAGTTGCGTATTCTGGTGCATGTATATAAATATATTACGTAACAGAACAAATATGACAGCAAAGCTATGAACAAGTATTGGCGAAAACAGCAGCAAAAAACTGACGGAAGAGCAAGCCACGGAAGAGAAAGCACATGGAAGAGCAAGCACATGGAAGAGCAAGCACATGGAAGAGCAAGCCATGGAAAAGCAAACTAAGGCAGACCTACCTTACCATTTATCAACTGTTTAAGATGTGGGACTGGAGTCTGTAAACAGGCTAACGCCAGTGAGGGATAGAGGAGTCTGAGACAGACGACTGGAGCCAGTACAGTTTGATGGGTGGGTGGGTGGGTGGGTGGGTGGTTGAGTGAGTGACTGAGCGGCTGAGTGACTGAGCGGCTGAGTGACTGAGTTACTGAATTTGTGAGTTCCAAACTTGACTCCCATGAGCGAGACCATGGAGCCATGTGATTTCCCACCTTGTTCTGAACACCGTCAATCGCTTGCTTGTACTCCGTCTCGGTGGCGTACTCATGCATTGCGTAGGAAATTCCTTCCTTGAATCCTTCTTTCACCTGGAAATAACTTTTAACTTATTATACATGTTTTGGCGTGACTCTAACATTCAAGCGATCATTTACGACTATGACAATTACAGAATACGTCATAATTCTTCAGCCAAGTGGAACAAAACCTTATTATTTAAATATGGTTATATCTACTAATTTACATGCATGTGTACACAGCCAAGTGTTCCACGTGTTAAAGTTAGAATAAGGGTTGTGTACACTTAAGGAATTTGCCACTTTTGTGAAAGCTGAACACGAGGCTCGTTCGGACGAGTGTCTGACGGGTAAGCCTTTTGACTAGAACGGCAGAAACCACATTTTTAAAATCGTAATTCGGGGCTCTTTCTAAAGCATACAAATTGCCAGTGGGTGCGGTAAAGCTATCTAATACAAAGACTACAACTAAGAGTTTGGTCAACACTGTTGTCCTCACCTGTCCTCTGTATACGAACAAGGAGATGGCGGCCGACAATTCAACGATGAAGACCAGCACCAGGAAGACAGCATACTGAAAGTGAAAATGAAATACATTCAATAGCGATAGTGACAGTCGGAACTGAATGTGAAACTATTACCAAGACCGTGAAAACCGTTACCATGAAGATACCTTAAGTGTGATAGATATTTTATGCGATAGAGAGAGCATGATATAAAAAGAATTGTTTGACCATGAAATAAACAACAATAATATTATTATAACACCTGGTCTTATTAATATTATTAGTATAATAACAATAATAATAATTAGCATTAGTGGTATTATTAACATTAGTAGTATTATTAGCAGTACTAGTAGTAGTATTAGTAGTATTATCACTGCATATAGTATATCACAGATCGGAAAAGTATAGCAAAAGTATTTGTAATATTGAATGCTTGCAATATTTTAAGGATAATGTACATTGCGTCCATTCTTGGTAGATACTCACGGCGTAGAGAGGGCCGCTGTTTCCTTTGACCGTGCAGCAGCATCCCAGCGTCCCGACGACAACTATGACAACCCCAACGGCGATGATGACATAGGTAGCCTCGCTGGCGTACATCACCGAGAGTTCGGCGTATATGTGCAGTCGTACCTTCATCGCGATACCGACGATCAACATGATGATCCCGGAAAGCTGGTGAGAAAAATAGACATAATTTATAATATAATAATAGTAATAATAATAATAATAAAATAATAATAGTAATGTCAACAATAACAATAAAAATAATAACTACACTTGTATAACGATGTATACCTGGAAAAGTATATTCCGTACTTTAAAAACAGTCGATCTAATGAGAGTGCGTACTTTTAATACAATCGGTCTAATAAGAGTGCGTACTTTTAATACAATCGGTCTAATAAGAGTGCGTACTTTTAAAACAGTCGATCTAATGAGAATGCGTACTTTTAATACAATCGGTCTAATAAGAGTGCGTACTTTTAATACAATCGGTCTGATAAGAGTGCGTACTTTTAATACAATCGGTCTAATAAGAGTGCGTACTTTTAAAACAGTCGATCTAATGAGAATGCGTACTTTTAATACAATCGGTCTAATAAGAGTGCGTACTTTTAATACAATCGGTCTGATAAGAGTGCGTACTTTTAATACAATTGGTCAAATAAGAGTGCGTACTTTTAAAACAGTCGATCTAATAAGAATGCGTACTTTTAATACAATCGGTCTAATAAGAGTGCGTACTTTTAATACAATCGATCTAATAAGGGTGCGTACTTTTAATACAATCGATTTAATAAGAGTGCGTACTTTTAATACAATCGGTCTAATAAGAATGCGTACTTTAAAAACAATCGGTCTAATAAGGGTGCGTACTTTTAGTACAATCGGTCTAATAAGAATGCGTACTTTAAAAACAATCGGTCTAATAAGAGTGCGTACTTTTAATACAATTGATCTAATAAGAGTGCGTACTTTTAATACAATCGGTCTAATAAGAGTGCGTACTTTTAATACAATTGATCTAATAAGGGTGCGTACTTTTAATACAATCGGTCTAATAAGAGAGCGTACTTTTAATACAATTGATCTAATAAGAGTGCGTACTTTTAATACAATCGGTCTAATAAGAGTGCGTACTTTTAATACAATTGATCTAATAAGAATGCGTACTTTTAAAACAATCGGTCTAATAAGAGTGCGTACTTTTAATACAATTGATCTAATAAGAATGCGTACTTTTAATACAATCGGTCTAATAAGAGAGCGTACTTTTAATACAATTGATCTAATAAGAGTGCGTACTTTTAATACAATCGGTCTAATAAGAGTGCGTACTTTTAATACAATCGGTCTAATAAGAGTGCGTACTTTTAAAACAGTCGATCTAATAAGAGAGCGTACTTTTAATACAATTGATCTAATAAGAGTGCGTACTTTTAAAACAGTCGATCTAATAAGAGTGCGTACTTTTAAAACAGTCGATCTAATAAGAATGCGTACTTTTAATACAATCGGTCCAATAAAAGACATATTATGACTAACGATCGACGTGAAAGATTTATTTATATGCAGACAGTATGGCCGACCTTTCAATTGTAGGCATACATTCGTGGCGTTGTCCTCGTACACTAACGTGTATCGTGTTGCCATGGCTACCAAATTAACGGAATACATTCGTGGCGTTGTCCTCGTACACTAACGTGTATCGTGTTGCCATGGCTACCAAATTAACGGAATACCGAGAAGTTTATTAAATATCCGTTTGGCTGGTGAACTAAAGGTAATGAGATCGCAAATGTCATACCAAATGTCATACCAAATGTCATACCAAATGTCACACTGGCGCGGCGTAATTGTCCCAGCAATTGCACAAATAATTACGCCAGTAGCAAAAAAAGCGGTGCTAAGGAAATCGATGTTGCATTTCAAGACCACTAAGAACTCGTTTGCATTGATGCGTTCAATGTAACTAATAAACTCTAAATACAGATTGGTTGAGAAAACGACCAATCTAATTGGTTGGTCCAATATTGGTTATATATTGGTTGTTTTAACCAATATATTGGTCAACTAGTGACCAATACGTTGGTTGTCCGGTAACCAATAACATTGGTTACGCCTACAACCAATTTTTTTATGCATTATTGTTGCCTTATGCCGTGCTTATTGTGCAGTACAGCAACTTCAGACGATGTATTAGTACATTAGATTAGTAATATAATTGTTTGGCCCAATATCGGTTGCCTTAACCAATATATTGGTCAACTAGTGACCATTATTTTGGTTGTCCGGTAACCAATCACATTGGTTAGGCCTACAACCAATCTTTGTTTATTATTGTTGCCTGATATCTTCCTTATTGTGCTGTACAGCAACTTAACCCATTAGACCCCACGAGTTTGAAAGCGTCCGACCTTGTTTTCCCCACGGCGCCCGCAAGCGTCCGCTGGGGAAAAAGGCTATGGAGGTGGCGTCATCGGGTGGATTCTACATATCTTAGCTATGAATTGTGGGTAAAATTAACATAATGGTCGTATTGAAAGTTTCGAAGATAATCGCGTTTTAAGTCGAGCACTGGTGGGCTTTAAAAATGGCCGTTTCTCGTAGAACAGATACATTCATTGCGGATGAAGTTTGCGCGATTTTAGAGATGAATCTTCGGATGAAAGTGCTTCTGAGATGGATGTGGAGGTAAGATTTATATGTGGCTCGATCTTTGACTGAGTGAGCGATAAATTGAAGATGGCGTCGGTTGGGTTTCTTCGTTCAAGAGTAGCCTGGTCACTGTCTTATTCAACTTGTCGACTGTTTCAACACTAACATTGTGTGTTTTGTGCCATTTACTCGGCTTAGATTACGTTGTTAGTTGTGCATGTTGTTATATAATGAATTATAAAGCAAATGAGTAAATAAAACAGAAAAATCTGGCCCGACGAGCATGTAAACAGTCAAGCCCGGCCCCTGGATGGGTGGTGTTGCTTTGCCTTTGGACATTGTTGACAATTTTATTATATTGACGGTGTCAGTGGTCTTTGTAATTAATTATATTTATCTATATTTCAGATATTAGTAAATAAAAAAAAAAGTCTTGTAATTATCGGCTGCTTGTAAAATGATAATTTTACATTGTTGTGATGGATATGACATGTGACAAATGGATACAAAATTTTATTCTTATTTTGTTTTCATTACTGTAGCTGTTTGTTTGTTTCAGGTGGCAAGTAATAGTAGTGATGACATCCCTGATGAGAACTCCAACTGATTGTCATAAAAATGAGCTTATCAGTTGTGTCGCAAAAACGGTGTGAAACGGCCATCTGGACGTGCAATTGAGACATGCTTTGGATGTCTGACATGCAATGTGCATTTGTGCAAAATTGGATTCTTTGTGCAGTATCATGCATAGGAAGAACATTTCCTTGTGTGGAGCCAGCAGTTGGTGATGTTATTGTAATAAAATATGACTATCATGTCAAACTTCACTAAATATTTGTTAAAAAAAATTATTTCCGAAGTTCCACACCTCAGAATGACAACATATAACAGGCTTATACACACCACAGTTAAACCATTGCATAGATAATTAAATTTGCTTCAAAATAAACATAACTTGCAATTATAAGATATCAATACTTTTGAAACTACAAGCACCCATAATTTTCAAAATCTGCCTCAGTTGCCCGGGGAAAAGCAGCACACGCGTAATTCAATGTGCGGGGTCTAATGGGTTAAACCGCTGTATTAGTACTTTGTGAATCCCATAATAAAACAACTAAACAATCATAGCAGTTTCAGTTAAATACTAGGTGACAACATTTGCTGAGTGGTAGTGGTCACGTGAGATGCAGGCAACTTCCTTTTCACAGCATGACTTTGAACTGACGAGGCCACCGCGTAGACACTTGGTAAGTGTCAAATCGTTTCTTAACCAACAGTTTGTTTATATTATATAATTTTGGCATGATATGGTATATAAAGGAATATGCTATTATTTGATGTAACCTTAATGTAATGTATTAGTATATATTCATACATATGACTAGTTTTATTCTCAGGGGTGTGACCTTGTATGTGCTTTGTGATAGAGACGGGCCAAGCCCGCACGTATCAGTTTTCATATAGAGCTGGAAGCAGTACTAGGAGTCATTGATGAAATATACCAGATCTTGGTTTATCATCATAAGGAGTTAGTAACTGTCTGTTAGCCATTGTACATCTTGCTCTATGTTCACTTTAAAATGCACAGTTGTAAGTAGTTAGCAAAGTTAGTTAGCAAAATTTTAATGGAATGTTTCAAACTGATATATCCTGTGTTTGACTGTGGAATGCAGAAATGACAAATTACCCAGTGACCAGCTCAAGCTAGCGGGGTGGTTCATAGCAACAGCCATACTCCACTAGATGGCAGACAGCAGTCAGTGTTAATGACTTTCAAGGATAGTCTACATGTACCAGCCAGCAAGGTTTAACAAACTCAAATTGCTTCTTGCAGCTGTTTATTAGCTGATACATACTATGTCATACATTCTTAGTAAAGTAAACGCGTGTAGTGAACTACATAAATACAATGGTATTGAGTCACTGTGGACTTGTGCAGCTGTGTTGCTATTTTCTATATAACGGGTAGTTTGAGTATTTAGACCTACTTGATATCTACCAATTAGTACATTGTATTGATTAATATATTTGGTAATATTTTTGTAGTTTCACCAGTTATCATTGATAGACAATTATGTGGAAGACAAGCTGGCCGATTGGGGAATGCAGCACATGATTGAGACATTCAGGGGTAAGTCTAAGTATTAACTTTTTTGTTCAAATCCACTGTTCTATAGTCACCAGTCTGGCTATTTGACACTTCTCACTGGAGTACAAATGGCATGTCTATCTTCGTAGCATATGCCACATCCGTAATCAAAAATATTACTAACTTAGTAATTATAAATGAATATATAAATAAATGTACACATAATGTACTGGAATGTCGTCATGCTTCAGCGTATTATACTCTGTGTTCCTTGCTTATTCCAGCGTGGGACATACCTTACTGCCTACCTAAGAAAGAGATGAGAGGAGCGGCAGAAGTGAGGTATGACTCGGCAACCTCAAATCCTCGCTCTTTGTGACACTATCTTGGCGGCCAAGGAGTTATTCCTCCTCTGTGAGGATGTGCTCTATAAGGTGGACTTTTTGGTGAAGGCAGTCGACATCTGCTTCAAGGTCTTCTTTATATTCAATGCAGAGTACCCCGCTGAGGCAGCAGACGTGTGGACATTCGTACAGAAGGGGCTTTTCAACACCACCACGCCATATGACGTGGTCACACCAAGAGAGATGGAACTTCTCGGCCACATTAAATGTTAGGACTAGAAATACGAAGCTGACATTGTTTTGTTTTTAGTTGTCATCAAGCTGCCCGTCTGCTCTACGTGCATTGTACTTGGTTAGTTGGTAATTGAAACAGACAACGAACAGAGTCATGCACTGCATGCCAGTTATTTGCCCTTACAAATGTGTACTCGTAATGTGTACTTTTGTGTGTACTAGAAAACTGAAATCAAGATCACAGTGTGACGTCTCTTGAATTATTTCATGTAACACAATTAACAATTTACATTGTGCATATGTCACATGACACATGTTTATACTTTCATGACCTTGAGGGTTACTAGTACATTGACTGGACGTGCCAATTTGAGCTACTCTATCATTTGCCTTTGTTTGCATTGATTTTTTATTGGCTTTAGCTCTATATCGTTCACCTGTAGTTTATAATGTATTGAATGTTATGTTAAATGATTTAATGTCTCAGTACAATGCAGTCATATTACATGTTTTGCACCGACTTGCACTGACAACGTTGTGGAAAAAACTTACATGATGTTCCTGAAATTAAATGCATGCAGTGATAGGAGAATGAACTGTAGGTTGTTGTCTATTGCATTGCCTAAATGGTATATTGTATTAATTCCACATAATTGGTCTTATTCTAGATAACCAATCACTTGGTCATATTCCAACCAATATAAATGGTCCTAGCCTAACCAATTTACATTGGTTGCTACATGACCTAGATAGATTAACCAATAACTTGGTTAAATTGACCAACATATATTGGTTACTATTCTAACCAATATGGATTGGTTAAAAAGTTAACCATAAAAAATTGGTTGTCTTAACCAAGAGATTGGTTGGACACATATCTACCAACCACATTGGTTGAATTTGACCAATATCCTGGTCATTTTAACCAATCTGTTTTTAGAGTGTACCAACATGTTTATTTGGAATAACCAAACCGTGTCTTAAAAAAAAATCCGTTAACTACAGGAAGTGCCTACACATATTTCCTCGCAAACTAGTTTACGTACGGTGTGCGGTGTGCGTTTTCTGGTGTGTCGCTTTTGCATGCAGTGCCTTACGCGATAAGCTGTGAACATATATTTCACTTCTGGGCAGTTCTACTCCGTGTTTCAACATTTGTCTTTCACGCCATAACGATGTTCTCGTGACCAATTTTCATTGTTAGTCATAACGGTGTGGATATGACCAATTCGTGGTATTCGTCATTAAGATGTTATCACGGCCAATTTGTATTGTTCGTCATAACAGTATTTTCATGACAAATTAGCATTATTCGTCATAATGGTGTCCCCGTGACCAATTTGTATTGTTCGTCATAACGGTGTTTTTATGAACCAATTTGTATTGGCGTCGTTATGATGTCCTCGTGAACTATTTGTATTGTTCGTCTTAACGATGATATCATGACCAATTAGCATTATACGTCATTATGGTGTCCTCGTGACCAATCTGTATTGTTCGTCATAACGGTTGTATCATGACCAATTTGTATTTTTCGTCATCACGATGTTCTCCTATCCAGTATGACGTGTTGTACTGTTCGTCATAATGATGTGCTCTTAACCAATTTGTATTTTTCGTCATCACGATGTTCTCCTATCCAGTATGACGTGTTGTACTGTTCGCCATAATGATGTGCTCTTAACCAATTTGTATTTTTCGTCATCACGATGTTCTCCTATCCAGTATGACGTGTTGTACTGTTCGCCATAATGATGTGCTCTTAACCAATTTGTATTTCTCGTCGTAACGGTGTTTTCGTGACTAATCGGTATTGTTCGTCATCTCGTGACCAATTTATATTGTTAATCATAACCTGTTCGCATTATCAATGCGAATTTATCAACATCAAGCTGTTTCCACTAACAATTTGTATTTTTGTGATAACGGTATTATCAACCAATCAACGTAAATTCACCGAGCAGCAAATTGGGGACACAGTGTAATGTCGCATAAAATAGCAGTGACACTAGAGACGCGTCACATTGAAATATGGCATAACGTAGCCATGACACTAGAGATGCGACGCATATTTAGGGCAACTCACAAAATGTGTGATGCCTTAACATTGACACCATGCATGCGTAACATTCAACCTTTACATCAAGTCGACAAGCATCCATAGCAACAATCACTTTCAACATCTGGCTCTTCGGTAGAAACAAATACAACGAACATTAACAGGGAAACAACTAACATTTCACGGCATTTGTCGCAGCAAATGAAACGTTGTCTTAGGTGGTATTGCGCAGCAAAAATAGTATAATGCTAATGTGACGAAAGGGCTGGTATAAACTATTACAATAAGTTGCACCATTTGTGAATTAGCGGATTAATTTCATATGTTCGAGGGCAAAATAAATACGCTCGTTCTAAAGTGTTCGTTTTTCCAGCACGTGTGAACTGGTTGATCACACATACAATGCCCAATTTAATAATAATAATAATGAAATAATACATATTATCATTATTACATTACATTATATTATGCTATGCCAAATCATATCATATCATATTATTATGTATTACATTATTATTATCATTATTAAGTCATGTCATGTCAAGTCTTATCATTCATCATACCATATCAAATCATATAATTTTATATTACATCATATTATTATATTATACTATATTCTGTTATTTTATACTATTTTATTATTATTAACTAAGCCGCTTAGACCGAACACATGGGGCAGAATGTCAATGATAAATCCCTCATTTTACAGTTCTATCGATATCTTCGTGTCTGTCTAATCCCACTAAGAAGAGGTAAATAGAATGTGTTGTGATTGCACAGCACGTGTCACCGACGGTGGACAAAGGACCTGGTGGTCATCCCATGTCCACAATGTCCCAGCCGTCACACGGTCAAGCAATAATCAATGGCTGGTGGACTGGACAGAGAGTGACCATTGATTGCGTGCTTTGATGTTGGATACAGTGCATTGTTGATTTTCCAATTGGAACCGATGCTAAATGTCAGTCAGGAAATTACATCCATGCCCGTCCTCAGGGGATCCCTTTTTGAAATTCCACCCATGCCCGCTCTCAGGGGATCCCTTTTTGAAATTCCACCCATGCCCGCTCTCAGGGATCCCTTTTTGAAAGTCCACCCATGCCCGCTTTCAGGGGATCCCTTTCTGAAATTCCACCCATGCCCGTCCTCAGGGGACCCCTTTTTGAGAGAATGTTCTTTGAACTATACAATTTCAAAAATCATCCCACAAATCCCCGGGTGATTGTGTACGCCCGCCCACCCCCCACCATTTTAAAACCCCGATGACGGGCCTGCACCCTATGCGCAAAACTACGTTTCGGTTTTGGTTTAAAAACTGTATACTTTGAGTATCGTCTTGTCGGCGATCTGGATTAGCAAATGCTACAATTTTGTTTTGAGAAAGTCAACATGGAAGATGCTACTTGTCACTGTATTGCAAACAAACTGGGTTCTGTCTTTCTACCTGATTCGCGACGGGCTACATGAATTGCGTAAGCATATTTAAGTTAAACACTGCTTCCAGTTACTAATCTCCAAAGTCCGACTGGCCAACAATACCCACCGTGTGGGGGCGCGATGGCATACAAGTTAGAAGGCCGGACTCTCAATCGAGAGAATCTGGTTTCAAATCCCACTGCGGTCGCTTCGAACGTTTGGCAAGTTTGGTCACCCCACCGTGCCACAGCTGTATAAATGAGTACCTGGTAATACAGACAGTAGTGGAAATGTGAACGAATAGTCTTCGCGCAATTGCAGCGTGGCTGAATGCTTCCCAGAGAAGTTGAGATGGCCTTGGAATGAACAGGTCTGCCAGGGGGTGGGTGAACTTATCATTTCACGCATGCTTCATACGTCCCCACGTTCTAAAGGTCCGTGCACACGAACGATTAGTTGTCCGATTAGTCGTGCGACACGCTGGAAAGACCGATTAGCGAGGCCAATTTGTGGCTACGATGTTGTCGCCGGAATTGCGACCAATTCGGGCATCTATTGTGCGACAGTTTGAAGCAATGGCCGCGAACGAGTGTAAGTTGATAGATATTAAACACATCGGCGCAAAGTTCAGCCGCTCAGCATAGATGAGTATTATGCAAATGTCACTTGCGCATTAGAACTACATGAAACTATTATCTAGGGTGCCATCTATCGTGTGTATGGCGAGAGGTTTGTTTACGTAATGTGTGTGTGTTGTCCTTGTAAGGAACATTGATAGTGTCTGTCGAGCAGTAATATGACCCAGTCCATAATTGGGCAAACATTACTACATAATTCGTCGACATTTACACGCACGCAATTAATTAGAAAACCTACGCTGGTGAGAAAAACAACGACGTCTGGTACTGACCGATAGATGCAGCATAGCACACTCTAGGTACCTTGGTAATATACGTCACTAAGAGTACGCTAATGATAGTGGTGATAAACCGGACGACACATTAGGGTCGACGATTTGATAGCAAGTGGAACACCCCAACTTAAATAATGATTAATTTCCACGCCTGTGATTAATGCGCTGCTTAACAAGTAACATCAAATGCGGTCGGGCGCTCAGACTATGTAGCGATTCACGCCAGCAATGATGTAGTGGACAGTCAAATGAATAATTCAGACGTGTTAGTCAATTGTCGGTTCTAAAGCATGCACTACCTGTTTGTGTAGCAACTCTAAGTGACGAATTACCGTATATTAATGTCCCGCATGGACCATCTCTGCGCACGGAAGATTGCATACAATAATGTCCCGTATGGATCATCTCTACGCACGTAATATCTCGTTGTTTAGGCTGGTTTGCACGAGCAAATTGTGCCCAATTATATGGACGTTTAGTCGAGCGACGTGTATAGATATTACGATCCAGATCTCGACTCGTGCCACTCCCGATTTGACATTTGCTAACGTGTCGTGACGGGTTCATCTGCCGTCGGTCGCTGTCAAAATCGCGACCGACTGTCGGTAAAATTGGACCCCGTCGCAAATCCACCGACACAATCGTTGCCACGCATTGACATTGTCTACTGGTCTCGCGAAGGTGTTTACACGGCCGATTCTTGCTCTGCGATACCACGCGACACCGTGTCAATTGGGCAATTAATCATTCGTGTAAACCGGCTTCAACGGCTACGCTACAAACAGTAATCCCAATGTGAGCAGGCTACGTTTTATTTAAATGACATCGCAGCGTTAATAGACACTGACCGTCTGATACAATTGTATAACACATAAAACTAACCGCGTGAAATATTCGCTATTGTTGCTTTCATGCTCAAACGTTCGCAAATAACACGCAGCATTAGACCATGGACATGATTAGACGTAGAGTATGATCGTTCACGAGATCACGTGATGGACGTTCCATCGTATCATGTGCGGTTTCGTTCATTCCGCGTGCAACGTAAATGCGACATTCGCCAAGAAACAGTGACGTCAAACAGATAGCGGGCAAGTGTATTTTTTAAATGTGGTTCAATAAAAGATTTTACGATTCAAAACAATCAAACTTTGTATATTTAACTTCATGCCACCCCGGGGGAGAAGAAAAATATATGTTATTATTGCGACGATGGTCAAGGACAGGCCACGTCGGATTGACGGACTCTCTGTGTACGCCCTGTTCGAATCCCGGATTGAAAATAATGGTACGTACTGTGCCTCCAGACCATAGAAAATTTGTTTAGAAAATAGCTAGTACTGTCATGGTGTAATTATTTAATCACATATTTAGATCACACATTTGGACAAACATATTTTAGGCGATCAAAATAAAGGCTCGTGTGGTAAAAAAAGGATTAGGTATGCTGATATTTAATCCACTTAATTTAATCCACGTGTTGTTTACCGTAGTTTCTATTCCTGTCCTCAACTGTTTGTCAAACTGTGTCACAGATATATCTACTACAGACAGGTCAACAACGACAAACACTCAGTCGTGTACGTTTCTGTTTGTCAACAAAGCAAAATAGCTCGGACAACGCCGAACTAGTATAAGGGAGGGAGGGAGGGAGGGAGGGAGGGAGGGAGGGAGGGAGAAAATACGTTAAGACGTTGAACATCCCCGCGTGCGTGCGTGCGTGCGTGCGTGCGTACTTGCTTCCGGCGCAAATATGTTAACCACATATCCACGATGTATCTATCACAGGAAATATTTAGATGCATATTTTTTGGGGAGCACCTGAACCCTTTAAAATTGGGAATTGAAGTGTTCTATTTTGTTCTTCGCGATGCGTCCCCCAACATCAACTCATGCACGCGACCTAGGATGCATCGCGTGCACAGCTGTGCGGGATACAACTGAACTGTTCCCGCTCTCCAGACATGTTATAAGTACAACTAAAATCATGCTATTTCACACAGGTAAACGTAATGACCAAGATCCGATCTTTCAGAACTAACCAGCTGTAATCTTGATAACGTATTCAATATGCCGATGCCCCACTTCACTGAACAATACAATAATGCGCCGGCTTTTGTTGTCGAGAGAGGGCTAACAGCCGGCGACACACTGGATCGCTTAATACACGTATGTTCCATATATAGCGCGAAATGTAGCATTCCTTTTGACAACTCAAAATGCTTTACACCCACTGATATATATATATATATATATATATATATATATATATATATATATATATATATATATATATATATATATATATATACATAATACATATATGTGTGTGTGTTCATTCCAGCACATTTCACTGAATATAGCCATAATATAATATTATATTAATTTGAGTGAACTTGGGCAACATGGAGTGGACGAAATTGTCCAACCTTCAAAACGACAGGAAACAGATTCGAAGTCCGGTCATCTTGATTGAGAGTCCCGCGTTCTTTGTCCTACACTGGAGATGCTATCGGCTTTGAGGGAAATGACTGTCCCAATTTAAATACTTATCGATTATTACAATAAACTTAAAATAATTTAGACATACAGTGTTTGTCCCGTCTATTTAATAAGATTTAACAAGATATAAAAAAGTAACAAGATTTAATACGATTGCGACCCAAGGCAAAACCCCAGACGGGTTTTATAAACCGCCCTTCTGAGACATTAATTTATTTTATCAATTTTGTTTTTAAACATATTCACGCTGTATTTACTGCAATTTTTTTATTTACGGGAAACAGCAAACCCGTTTTATACCCATAATGCTTTGTGCGTAGTTGAAATGAGCCGAACCCCAACAGAACAAATACAACAATACGACATTTTCGCGTGCAGTGGAGCTCTCAACGTCACCACTGTCTGTCGCCATAGCAGCGTGTCAAGGCAACAAAGCCATGGGGCCGCACTCACAGCGATTGACCTACTTTCCCGCAGCTGGTGTCTAGCAAGTCCTTTTACACCGATTCAGTGGCGTGTATCGCCGCAGGATATGAATGCTAATTCACACTAGGTGTTCCGCTAAGGGGTCGTATCGAAAACATTTCGAAAGTATTTCTCATCTTGTATCCCGTCGAAAATAAAACAAAAAAGAAGTGGTAGATAGAAGAGTGTTTGTCTGAGCTTTGTTGGTAATGAAAGACGCCGTAGCCCAGTGGGTTAGCGGCGGACTCTCAGTGGAAATATCCGGAGTTCGGCCCTTTTGCTGCTGTTTTGACCCCCGGAGTTGTTCGTTCAGTTCCTATCTATCCAGTTCACCGAGTTTTATAAAACATACGTGGTCTCTCCCTCTCTCTGTCTCTATTGTGTTTGTTTGTCTGCCTGCCTGTGGGACTGTCTGTCGTTCTCTATATCCATCTCTCTCTCTCCCATCTCTCTCTATCCTTCCCCCTCTCTCACCCTCTCTCCTTCTCCGCCCCCTCTCTACCAGCTAACATACAACAAGATTTAATAGAACTGATATATAGTACAATCCTCTTCCTAATTAAACCAATTCGTCAACCCTACAATGTCATAAACGGATCTCCTTTCAAAACACGACAGTTCAATTTATAATAGTCCTCAAATGTGCACATATCCTAATAACTCCATACAGTGACATTAGAAACATCAACCATATATCCACGATGTATCTATCACAGGAAAGATTTAGATGCATATTTTTGGGGGGAGCACCTGAACCCTTTAACATGGGGAATTGAAGCGTTCTATTTTGTTCTTCGCGACGCGTCCCCCAACATCAACTCATGCACGCGATCTAAGATGCATCACGTGCACAGCTGTGCGGGATACAACAAGACATGTTATAAGTACAACTAAAATCATGTTCTTTCACACAGGTAAACGTAATGACGAAGTTCCGATCTTTCAGGACTAACCAGCTGTAATCTTGATAACGTATTCAATATGCCGATGCCCCACTTCACTGAACAATACAATAATGTGTCGGCAAAACATGACAGTTCAATTTATAATAGCCCTCAAATGTTCACATGTCCTAATAACTCCATACAGTGACATTAGCAATACAACAATCCTAGCGCATTTAATCTGTCGACCACCAGAAATAGACTACATCACGCACCGCCTGCTGGTGTTCGCTCCACTGCGAAGCGAACTCTGACCATATTCAGTGTCTTTAATTTTTAATGAACTGTAATAAAATAACAATGAATAATTTGGTATCAGCGATGCGATCGAATAGCAGAACACATGCAGTACATCAACCCACAGCACAATTCGTAAGTCGTTCGAGAATACGGGCCCAGATGACCTATATACAATGTAAATTGTCCACATCGTTTCGGGCGTTAGACGACACTTAAAGTTATAACATCGTCGTTACTAATGCTACGTGTACACTGCTAAACGCTTGTTGCGAGTCGCGCTTTTGTGCACATTACACAGCATTTGTTGTCGCGATTCAATTTTCGTGCCGGTTCTACACAGCTCCTCCGGCCAAATCAACACGTGACCCGAGTTTCATTGAGTTGTGGGCCAGCGTACATTATACGACTGGTTTATTTTATGTCAAATACAAACACGACTCGCAATACAACTTTAACAAAAACAGCCTTATTTAAGGCTAACGTAGCAAACTAATTAAAACTAAATTGTATGATGGCGCCGTGCAAACGGCAGCTAAAGGCCACAAGGCACTTAATTTGTGGCAGTTGTAGTAACTGGGTGGACTTCGTCAAGTCTGTGTGCGAGAAGTCCTGGGCTGAGGTCCAGGTAGATAGTTTTAGTTTTGAATGTAGGGGATGTACGAAGATGAAGGAACTAGAGGTGGAGTTGGAAGAGCTGAGGCTGCTCGTTGTGGCAATGGTGGGAAGGGAACAGGGGGGTTGTACCAGTAGTTCCGGTGGGGGAACAGTAGATGATAAAGTGGGGAAAGACACGAGATATGCTAGGGAGAGCTCAAATCAGCCTGGGAGGAAGCTGAGACGAGGGAAGGTGACACGTCGTAGGGAGACAGGACGTAAGGAGACGGGAAGGAAAGGAACGGGAGGGAAGACAAAATACCGCGATATATCGGTAGTATCGCGCAACACTACTTCGCACGTGTCGTTCTCTCTATCAACAGCAGTTTTCCTCCAGATAAATCTTCATATTCACTTATTTCTGGACGGAGGCTGTCGTTTGGGACACCATTACAGGCTCATTTTTCTCGAACAATGTTTCTCCACTTTCTGCTACTCGGGCTCTCGTTGCCTTCAGCCTCTCGGAGTAGCTCAATCTCCTCCTCTCACTGGTATTGTCAACCCAACTCTTCTTCTGTCTGCCTCTTTTGCGTCCTCGTTCACTGTGCAGACTTTTGGTTGCCAGGTTGGCATTTTTTTTTGTGGGGGGCTCAATTCTATTTAAGCTTTCACAGCAATGGAATTCATTTGTGAAGTTTATGACGAGGATGTGACTCTTTAAAAATATATACATGATACCCCTTAATTAGATTCGCCTAGGCGACTGATTCTGATATGGTTGAGTGTTCGACATAACACATATATACGATACTACTCGAAGCCGATGTCGTTTAACTCCCCCCAAGTCAGCACCTTTTGAAATTATTATTTGACAATTAGACTATGTGTTGGTGAAAATAATAAAATATATGAGATTAACATGGGGGCCACTTAACGGGCTAATGTCGATCCGATGAAACGTAAACGTGACTAAAGGCCATTCGTAGTTCCCATGAAGAACGCGTCGAACGGGTATAAAGCTGGGCGTACATTAGGAACCTTTTCTTGTCAGCCTTGTGTTCGTTCGACTTAAAACGGATCAGCCGTCCAAAGTACGCCGGTCAGCTTTTCAACAGAACTCGAGTCGCCTGTTGATTCGTCTCACGCAACATGTGTTCGCCTAATCCTGATATTGAATCGCGGCAGCAAATATTAAGCAATATACAGTTTCAGCTATACGTTTTTCGCTCTACATGTCGCTAGTTCCGTACCTTATAGGCACTGGCGTCAGCTGAATTGGCCGGTCACATGCTCTGCTCCGCAAGTTTCGCGCCGAGACACGGACACGTAAATACTGAAAAAAATTACTCCCCACCCCATTACTGAATGTGTTACTTATCAGTTTTTAGACATTATTTCAAAGAAGACATTCTAAACGTGTTTAGATGCGACGTTATCTAGATATATAAGAACATGTAACTTAACGGGACAGGGAAAACAACAGTAATTTTACTGCAGTTTATGCATTTAAAAGTCGCTGGTGGAAAATCAGTCATGCATGGCAAGATCAACTACACAAGAGGTTTGTACGGCAAGGGTTTCCACCTCAGTGTTTTTTTGTGGGGCCAACCTCCCAACTGCCACTAATTTTGAGAGATCACTTCCCACATATCCCACCACCCACCATTTTGTTTTAGGACCGACCTCCCACTTCATGCTCCCATCGACGTCGCGGTGAGTCTGGCACCTTACGCTGGTCAGCAACTCAATATAGGCTGCTAACCTCTCACAAAGAAACCAATTGCGTTTAGTCTGAAACATCGAGTTGTTTATGGCCCCTTAGCGTTGGGTGATTGAATAAACAGAGAAGTACGCGATATACTGTTATAGGTCGGCTTTCTGCATAGAAAAGCAACGTTTGTATTAGCTTAAATATCGCTCTAGCAAACAGTTTAGTTATTACAGGTGACATCTCACGAACTTGCACATCATACCGGCTAATTGTGATCAACCCCGTTAAGCTCAGTTGCTTTCATGTCATATTAAGATAACGAAAACCATTACAGTTGTTACATGATCGTACGAACGCAAAACCGCATTATAAACAATACACACACGTTCGTTGTTCTGATGTATCGGTATAAAACGTATAAAACAATATAATACAATTTAACAAACCATTGCTATTCAAAAGTGATATTCAAAAGTCGTGGCGCTACACTATTTAAACACATACTAATATCCTGTTTCTTTTATAAAGTAAAGGATGTATATATGTATTTAATGATGACTGACGTCATCAGGTACATGTTGAGCAAATGTCGTGTTGAATAAATATCGTGTTGAACAAATGTCAATGTTTATCAGAAGTGTCTATTTTAGACAGTGACTTCTAAGTAGACGACGCTTGGTCACATAAAATACAACATTCCGGTTGTGGGCAACTGTCCTTTATACATGATTGATGTGTTTGCTTAGTGACGCATGCCACAGTCGGGCGGATACTAACTCGCGCTTAAGAGAAACACTTCGCGGTGGTACGAAACACGATTATATCGATCCACCGTTCAGTGGCGCTGTAATGAAACTGGCGCCGAACACCGGTTAGAACATCGCTGCCGTTTAGAACGTGAACAGTATCAGCACAGACACAACGTTAACTCGTTGGATTGACTCACACCGACATACGATTTAACGCAGTTTCTGTGTAGCACTATCTTTACATGTGCGTAGAAGAATCCAGCTGACGTGGTAATGAACCGGAATTGCCACGTGTACACAGTTTCTGTGTAGCACTATCTTTACATGTGCGTAAAAGAATCCAGCTGACGTGGTAATGAACCGGAATTGCCACGTGTACACAGTTTCTGTGTAGCACTATCTTTACATGTGCGTAAAAGAATCCAGCTGACGTGGTAATGAACCGGAATTGCCACGTGTACACAGTTTCTGTGTAGCACTATCTTTACATATGCGTAGAAGAATCCAGCTGACGTGGTAATGAACCGGAATTGCCACGTGTACACAGTTTCTGTGTAGCACTATCTTTACATATGCGTAGAAGAATCCAGCTGACGTGGTAATGAACCGGAATTGCCACGTGTACACAGTTTCCGGTTTACAATGTCAAACTTTATCCACCGAAAAGGCCAGCCATTGTAATGCAACAACTCCCTTCACAAATAACTTAATACATCGCTAATCAGGTTCGGTGATGATCAAATAGTTTATACGCAGTCGGTTTAATAAAAGAGCGCATACTTTTGTAAAGATCATCGAAATAATTTACTTTGATCGTTAGAACGGGTAATTTGGAAAGTGTGAACAGCCTCCTGTTATGGTTAATAGAGCTGGACCACTTTTGCCGTTTTTGCGCCGAATTCTGACCGGATACGGTCACACACAACCAATGCAATACTATGTACGACGAAACAAAGAAATAGCTAAACAAAGAAATAGCTAAACAAAGAAATAGCTAAACAAAGAAATAGCTAAACAAAGAAATAGCTAAACAAAGAAATCGCTCCGAACGCACCAACATCAACATCGTCAATTAGGTGAAGCAGAGAAGGAGGAGATGACTTGGCCATGTTCTCCACATGGACAGGAATAGTCTTCCATACGCCGGACAATGGACACCACATGGAGAAGGAGAAGAGGACCACTGGGGGCACCTGGAGAAAGACCATCGAAAAAGAGCTGAAGATGGCTGTGAAGACCTGTATTGAACTCAGCTGGCTAAGCCAAGACCGTGCTGGCTGGAGATTTGTCGGCGCCTTATGAAGATAATCGAGTGAGTGCGTCGTCCGATGATTTCACTAAAACTAAGTAACAAATGTATGAAAACAATCAAGATAATCGAGTGAGTGCGTCGTCCGATGATTTCACTAAAACTAAGTAACAAATGTATAAAAACAATCAAGATAATCGAGTGAGTGCGTCGTCCGATGATTTCACTAAAACTAAGTAAAAAATGTATGAAAACAATCAAGCTAACGAGTCGTATAGTGGATACAAGATATGTTTAATGCATCTCTAATTGAATTTGAAACGAGACGGGCGTAAAAAAATCGATTTTAGGAGGGCCCTTTAACAGGTTTCTCGTCACCGCCTTCAAACACACCCGGAACTCATTCCTAGATATTTCAGCGCTAAATGTCTTCTTCCCGAGGCGCCGCTGCAATATTAACGGGAAACCGCTAATCTCGCTAAGTGAGGCGCCATCTTGAATTCGCCTACGACCGATTTCCTGTGACAATCTACTTATGGAAGAGACGCTCCCAACACGTGCAGCCAAGGTCATTCCACGTCAGTTCTGCCGTTATCTCGGGAGAGGGCATCCTTTTTGATATTAATTATGAACTGTGAAAAAGTTACATGTTTCCCTCATTTTGCATAACGTTTTTAATCGAACTCTAACACAGAAAGTAAAACCTGGGTGGCTCCTATGGCAGCGACCAGCTTTGATCTTAATATGAGTCTCACGTCCCATTTTGTAATTACAATTTTACACTGCTTTAGCAACTTTATTAACCACTGTATTAATCAACACAATTAACTGATTGTTTCAGTGACCGTGGTGTATTTTGTTGGCTTTACGAATATGTTTATTATTGTATTATATGTTGGGATGTCAACGTAAATGGGACAAATAACACATTTCTAATTCAGATTATGACTCATTAAGTTATTGTATTGTATTGTATTATATGTTGTGACGCAAATAGGACAACTAAACAATTTCTAATTTAGATTCTGATTCCAGTATAGGGCGGGGCTTCGTGTGAGCATATTTAGCCATGTTTACTGCTGGCGAGTCCACGACAGGTTCTACTATATGTTACTGTGTGGGAACTTTTACTCTCCCCCCCCCCGGCTTAGACACCATGCAGAAGGGACCAACCGGCTATTAGTGTTTCTTCCGAAAGACATGGGCAAATCACGACCGCAGACCGAAGTCCGTATCCCGGTGATACCATGCGGCTACAACGACAACATTGAGCATTCCATTTTAACGTTAAGGACCAGTTACCATTCCTGTTCTTATCTAGCGGTCCAGATGTCAAAATCAAGGAACCTTTGCCCGCGAGGTGCCTCGTGCAATTGTAATTGTGGAAAAGATTACCACATGACCCCGATTTACGTGGACTCGTATGCCTGTGAAGTGTCGTAAGTTGAATAGTTTTTTGCACATACATACCACCACCTTCCCCAGTATATTGCACCACTATGCGGGGCCATCGGATGGCTAATTAACTATGACTGTTATTTTAATATATTTACAACGCTATTGTTTACTGTGCGGGATATATGGACTCGTATGTCTGCGAGGTATCGTAAATTGCATAATATATTTACAACGCTATCGCATACACGGTCGGCATGCAATTTGTCCCAATAATATATGGCCCTCTATACGATAAAAGGAATATTGCATTATATACTAATTTAATATACAGCGTCACTTCAAAATTACTGTTTCAAAACAATGAGTATTCTAGTTCTGCAACGTTTCAAGGAAAGAATGACGACAAATATATTGAGATGACCCCATAATTACAACAACACTTGCAAGTCGTTTTTGAAACTGTCCCTAACCGCACTAACATCAGCAAAGCTCATAAAACATATATCCACCCTCTCTCTAACACACCCTTCCTCGCACCCTGTCTCCTTTAACAGGAAAAATACCACATCATACGGTGGCATATCGTTGACTTGGGACGTTTCTCTTGGATCGTTCTAAAGGTCAGCCAATAAACGTAATGACAAAAACGAGCCTGCGCTCTGTGGTAGGAAATTGCATCAGCATAGCGAAAAAACCTGACGTCAACAGGATGTAGAGATGGCTACACGCAGATCGATAGGAGGAAAAAACATACGTCGGTGAGTTGCCGGAAGACATTGTCTTACTTCGTCTTCGTCACAATTATTATTATTTGTGTTGTATATCTTACTATTATTAGTATTCTGGTTTTAAATATTATTGTAATTATTATTATTCATATTATATGTTTTTTTATTATTAGCATTATTATTCTAGTTCGTCTTCAGTTATAGTATTATCATTTATAAAATACATAAACATAAACTAATTCATCAGACATTTGATCATCAGACAAGACGGATTTCAACAGGTAGTGTCGAAGGGAATGGTTGATAGTGATGGAGGCAATCGAAGACCAAGACCGGCGTGGACAGACAACTGTAAGACAAGGAGGGGACGTACAGATTATAATATAGTCAGAACGGAATAACACGGACATGAGTGGAGATGCAAGATAGACGACCTTTCGAGAGGAGATGGGACCACGTGATGATCACGGCGATATTCTCCCCACGACATTCAAACAGACACGGATGCCACCACTATGGAGTAGTGGCACTTGTTTCACTGGCTTCGTCACATTTAATGCATGTTTATGGTAAGTATCAGTGATGAATGTCATGCCAATCCACACAGCCGCCCACACGCGGAAGCCGTGCCCGTAAACAAGACAACAATATAAATAAATAATGCTGCGATGTGGCATTGCACACCGCACCTGAAAACTGACTGTCATTAAGTATCGTGAATGGCGTGACCTGTCACGTGACCCTGTCACGCGTCGTGTTATTCGCGATCACAAATTACAAAAACAAAAACTACGCCTAGCACGGCGAAGCAAGGCATAGGAAATGGGGCGAGTTTTTGCTTTTTTGTAAATTGTGATCTTTATATGGAAGCAGGAGTGATGTTTTGACAACGTCTCGTGTGTATGCGTGTGGTAGATGTATGGAAGCAGGAGTGATGTTTTGACAACGTCACGTGTGTATTTGTATGGTAGATATATGGAAGCAGGAGTGATGTTTTGACAACGTCTCGTGTGTATGCGTGTGGTAGATATATGGAAGCAGGAGTGATGTTTTGACAACGTCTCGTGTGTATGCGTATGGTAGATATATGGAAGCAGGAGTGATGTTTTGACAACGTCTCGTGTGTATGCGTGTGGTAGATATATGGAAGCAGGAGTGATGTTTTGACAACGTCACGTGTGTATGCGTATGGTAGATATATGGAAGCAGTAGTGCTGTTTTGACAACGTCACGTGTGTATGCGTGTGGTAGATATATGGAAGAAGGAGTGATGTTTTGACAACGTCACGTGTGTATGCGTGTGGTAGAAATATGGAAGCAGGAGTGATGTTTTGACAACGTCACGTGTGTATGCGTATGGTAGATATATGGAAGCAGGAGTGATGTTTTGACAACGTCACGTGTGTATGCGTATGGTATATATATATGGAAGCAGGAGTGCTGTTTTGACAACGTCACGTGTGTATGAGTATGGTAGATATATGGAAGCAAGAGTGATGTTTTGACAACGTCACGTGTGTATGCGTATGGTAGATATATTGAAGCAGCAGTGCTGTTTTGACAACGTCACGTGTGTATGAGTATGGTAGATATATGGAAGCAAGAGTGATGTTTTGACAACGTCACGTGTGTATGCGTATGGTAGATATATGGAAGCAGGAGTGATGTTTTGACGTCACATGTGTATCCGTATGGTAGATATACGGAAGCAGGTGTGATGTTTTGACAACGTCATGAGTGTAAGCGTATGCATGGTAGATATACGGAAGCAGGAGTGATGTTTTGACGTCACATGTGTATCCGTATGGTAGATATACGGAAGCAGGAGTGATGTTTTGACGTCACGTGTGTATGCGTATGGTAGATATGAGGAAAAAAATTGCGACTCTATGTGGCCGTTTTCGTGGTTATGCCAGAAAGTAAAAGATCGCCCCGATGCGGTACTGATAGGTCTACTGGCGTATTAAACTGCTCCAAACGAGCCAAATTGGAAGATGATTACGTGGTCACTTGCTGCTAACGGTTCGAAATCGTAACGTTTGATTTGATATTTCGGAAAACTGCCATCATCACCACTTGCCGAAGGGCCGTGAATTAAACTATACCGAAGAAGCGCATATAATTCACCGACATAATGTACACTTGTGTTACAAGTGACGTCACAAAACCACGTGATCGCGTCTTCGAATTTTACGCCCGCTTTGTTAGTGAAACGCATTGAACATCTAATTTTACCATTACATAGATTTATCCTATGTTTATGTTGGCATATAGCACATACAATATTAAACTCTGTGTACACACCGAAAACGCATATTAGCTAGTATATTGTATTTATTCCTTTGTATTACAATCGTAAATAATATTACTGTTAATTAATATCACTGTTTGCAACACTTGTCGCGTTACACGGCCTACATATATATTTATGTAGGCCGTGTCGTTATCATAACCTAACACTCGCACGATCACGCGCACGATCCGATGAAATCATTAAACCACGTGACAATAACTCACTGGTATTTAAATAAGAGACGGTCACGGTTCAGTGACTGCGCGTGTTACACATTAATTTTAGTTAGGGCGTTCGCTATTCGCATTCAAACTGAATTGCAACGTTAACCCATGTGTGAATTATACCTACAGCGTAATAACACGGTCACGCCAAAATAAAGACTTTGTTATCGTAACATTTCCATTAGTTCCAAATAGCGGGCGAGACCGTTCTCACCCTCTGAGTATTTATAGGTCAGTCAATCAGTAACTGCCCCGATCGCGTTGATAACATACAACGTCTGTTACGAATGCAACGCCCAGTGCGTGTGAACGCAGTATAGAGGTTTCTAACTTAAATCATTTGTATTTAAATGGTTAAAAAGTCAGATACTTGATACCGTATTTAAATGGTAAAAATCAGAAACGTGTTACCGTATTTAAATAGTAAAAAGTCAGATACTTGTTACCGTATTTAAATGGTAAAAAGTCAGATACTTGTTACCGTATTTATATGGTAAAAATACTTGTTACTGTAAAGTCATGATACGTAGAATAAAGTACTGTGTGTGCGCGAGCGAGCGTGCGTGCATGCGTGCGTGCGAGCGAGCGAGCGAGCGTGCGTATTCTACAGAATGCAATGGGAATAGGGTAAAACAAATTCAAAAACAATTACGTCATAGTTGGTTTCTATAATATATAGCAACACAGAGTTGGTGTATTGCCTGTTACAAAATTAATTACACGGCTAAAATGTACATCCGGCATAATGGAACTGCCCTAGTGTAGAAACACGACTAACACATGGTGCCACACCACAAAACGAATAAATACATTCCGTCACGTCATGCACAGCTGATAAGGTGACAGAGTGTAAACTCTTGCTCGTATCTGAGTGTCAGTGCACTCAAAAATGCACTTAGAACTACTCAGGACATACGTGTGAATGTACATGCATTTCATCTTGAGTTAACTTTGATTCTACTAAAAAAGTATGTGGCGCGCAAGTTCATTGTTGTTGTTTCTTCGTGACGTAATAATGTTAGTTTTAGTCGCATATGTTATCAATAAAATAGTTTTATTCAGTAAATGTTCTTGCTTTACATGTTTATTTATCTAGAGACTTGGGCAATGACCAAAAACGTACAAAAATTAGTACAACACAAAGAAGCATGGAAATATGTATGCTAGGAATTACCAAGAGAGATAGAAAAACTAGCAAATGGATCAGACAGTAAACTAAAATCCAGGATATCATAAAACAAGTTAGAGAAATCAAGACATGGAGATGGGCGGGACACCTTGCCAGAACAAATGACAACAGGTGGACAAAGATAACAACAGAGACCAATGGCAGGTTCTCGAAGTCAGGGACGACAAAAAACTAGATGGAGAGATGAAATTGTATAGTTTGCTGGCATGACATAGATGAGAACGGTACAGGACAGAAATAAATGGTACCAGCTTGGGGAGACCTTCGCCCTGCAGTGGGCTGACAATGGCTGAGATGATGATGATTTTTTTCTAGCATAAACAGTTTCAGATAGAAATAGCGGACGAACACAACCATGATATGCAACTGCATCAAGTTGTACTAGCTGCCTATTCTTTATTGGCGTCGTGGCTTTCAATTCAATTGAAATGCCGGGAAAATCTATTTTCACATAACATAAATATGACAATGCTATCTGGGGCGAAACCCAAGTGCGTGGTCAAGCAATCCCGCTACAAACGTCCAACGTAAGCGGACTATTGATATGATGCGTTCACGGTTTTATTTTAAATGCTCGTCCGAAGATACAATTCACCGAAGTTGTACTAAACGTCAACAGTCACCAGTAGCTGGCCATTAATTACTCGCGCACAGCCGACTGAACCACTAATCGGTAAATGCCTGTACAATAAATAGCGTCTGGTCACGACATTGCTGAGAAAATGCGCCACCAGCTTATGGCCTATACAATACAGCGAGTGGCTTGCAAACGACTTGCCACGTCATACCAGGAGGGAGGGGTCGAAGCCAAGACGGCGCTCGCGCCTCCCCGATGCGCCCCACCCCCACCCCCGGGGGAGAGTCATTGCATTATCAATGACTTGTGTCTACACCACCCCGGCGGATACCCCTTTAAAACCCCATCCGCAACTGATTTAGCCTATCTCGATTCCGATTCGTTGATGTCCTAATGTGTATTGTGTGAATTATCCAGGACTTAGGTAGGCGAACAAAATGGTAGCTAGGAAATGTATCGATACGGGAACTGTGAATAAAAAAATGGTTTGGGTAGATCCACAATGGGCGATAATAAAATGTCACCACTGGTTTACTATTATGACGTCGACTCATTCACACTCCGTTGGTAGCGGAAGTGACGCGCGATCAATTCATCAAGGAACATATAACTAAAGCAGCTGTAATAAAAACACCATTCGTGTTTGCCTGCACGGCCCCATTAATATAACTGCTCTTCGCGGATACGACTGACGCACTGTAATGACAGCCACAGGCCGCGCGGCTTTTTAATCAGCACCAACGTATAAATGCAATCAACGAACAACTGATTGCACCCTGTTGGGGGGGGGGGGGCACTAAATACATTGCCAGGATAGACAAATTCCACATTTTAAGGGTAAATTGTGCGTGTCCAACAAACGTCAATGCATGGAACGTGCTTTTATATTAAATCACACTGACTGGGTAATTAATGGAGCACATTTTGACATCTCTCATTTTACGGGACACCTACATGACAGCATTTAACAGTAACCTATGAACAAAATATGTCAGTGAATTATATTATATTACATATCATGGAACAATGCATATTTTACACTTTAAATGCTATCTATTTAACTGTACATTTGAAAAGGGTAAATGTTGTCTAACTTATAAAATGTGACTTCCATCCACGGAAAAGGGTATACTTTTCAATCCGCTTAACTTGCAAACGGTTGTAACTTGTTGACATTATTATGTATAAAACTTGTTGGGGGGGTCAGTTAAATAAATTCTCATGGATGGTTTAATGGGCATGGATGTAGTGCCCCCCCACCCAACAATTACGAGGCAGCTTTGAGAAGTCAGCTCGTGGTTACTGGTTCTAGATACGCTGCATCACGTGAATGTTAAAAACACTTCACAGTTTATGTATCTGACGATGAGTAATGTGCGTGATGCTGCATTAGTCACAATATCATGAGAACATGAGTGCGAACTTTCTCTCCTGACAGTAATAAAATATTAATAGAATGACGCGTTGAAACAAAGTATATAACTATATAGACGACTATTTATAGTATTTCACAATGTGTTGACATTATTCGTTGATTCAAATGCTTCACATGTCAAGGAATATACCAATAAAGTAATTGCTATGTTTTACAATGACAATGTTCTTATCTATGTATGATGATCTGTAATGATATTAAACATTTACTATAACCATTATGATTAACATCATGTATGTAAATTGACTGTTTACGTTTATTTGTACGTGTCAATGAATGTTGCGACTTGGTTTAATGAATATCTTAAACGGTGCACATACTGTTTTATGTGATAATTATCAAACACTGCAAGTTCGTAATATGTTGTCCAGTGTTAATAAATTAGATACGCGCTAATTAAGACACATTCAGAATTATCGTTCTCTAAACCTGTACGGATAGTTGGCCCTACCCCTCCCAGAATTTGTCGCAAAGGACACGACCATATTGTCATTTAAGTACACAACTTCGGGTCAATAGCGACGAACCCTTCCAACAACGAATGTGCGTAATTGCGACGAAGCCTTCCAGACAAAACCAACGTATAGGCGACATCGAAAATACAATTCTGGCCGCTGGATGTTTATGCCGTGTCTAGCGTGTTTTCGTATGGGCATTTGCTTAAACTTAATTTACTTTTTCGCTACCCGGCAAACGCTCTTATGCAGAACCTTAATTGTCAAGAACTAATCAAATACACATAATAGTATAATTAATAAACCGGACAGGGAACCGGTGAACAAGTGACAGGCGTACGAGGAAAGCACTATAGCTGGTGGTGACGCGGCCATCAGCCGTCCGGCGAAGCAGTCACGTTGTGTTTACACTCACCCAAAAGATGATGTTGAAGGCCATCAGCAGTATTTTCATGCATGTTGCTGCCGGGGCAGATTCCAGAGTCTTTCCTACGCGTCCTGTCATTTTTGCGTGTTTTGTCAGTGATCTACGCCGGTTTATGCACGAAGTACGCTGACGGCTGCCACTTCTGATACACACTGCCTACGTCGATAAATTCCCAGTCACCGCCACGTGACCAGCTGCCGGTCATATGGTCAGGTGACATGTAGTTGCAAAGCAATTCGCCAGACGGCAGCACTACACTAGTACTTGTATTATTATTTTAGAAACCACGATGAACACAAGACTTGTTTGCAATTAGTAGACATATATAGTAGAATAGTTATGTTTATATTAATTTTCAACATGAACATATCTCTAAAAATTGACTAATGTGTACGTGACATAAGATGCTGGCTGAATTGCAACCATCTCCTACTCAACGAGACGAAAACCGAAGCCATCGTTTTTCGTTCTACCACCGGCCGTTCGCCTTCTGCTATGTCCACTATCGAAGTGTGTTTGACCGCCGTATCACTGACGCCCACGGTTCGTGACATCGGCGTTATACTTGACAGCGGACTTGAAATGTCGGCTCAAGTTTCGCTAGCTTGTTCACTCCCTCGTTATATCGCGGATCGACTACGGGAACGCTGTACTGTATGGCATCTCTGACTGCCTCTTGCACCGTCTTGAGATCGTACAGCGGTCGGCTGCCAGAGTTGTTTTGCTAATTAGGCGGGGCGACCGGCGAAGCATGACGACAGTGCTAAAACAACTCCACTGGTTGCCGGTCAAGTATCGCATTGAATACAAACTACTCGTCATTGTGTTTCGCGCCCTTCGTGACCGGAAGCCGGCGTACCTCGCCTCGCTCATCACGCCGGACGTTCCGCGCCGCGCCCTACGATCTACCGTTCCGCGCCACAACCTCGAGCATTACAGCCGCCGTTCATTCTCTCGCGCTGGGCCGACTCTATTCTATATGGAACGCGCGTCTTAAGACTCATTATTTCAAACTTGCTTTTAATGTATATTTCTATATACCACTCATAAAAAATTATCATAATATTTATTATTAACATTATTCTTAATTGTCTACTATTAGACTAGTTTATTATTTTAATTATTTATTCATTAAGTTATTTTTTATTTTTTATTAGTTAATTAATTATTTATTAATTAATTACTCATTAATTAATTAATTACTCATTAATTATTTCAATCAATCATTAAATTAATTAGTTATTCATTCATTATTCATTGATACAATGACTCACTGTATGTATACTTTTGTATGTACATTGATAGTTTTAGCTTATCTTTGCTTACTACATTTTTGTTTTAATGAAGTTTAAGCCTTTTTTATATAATTTTAATTTTAGTACATATTAGTCATTGTAAACACCATTGAACAGAGTTGTACTCTGGATATGAGTGTAAAAATAAAGTGCATTATTATTATTTTGTATAATACGTTTCTTATTTGTATTTGTGAAAGTGTGATCCTCTATATACCGCGGCACGTGGTTAGATTGAATAAACATAATTTTATTATAATGTATATAATTTTTAGTATATCAATACTTTGCGCTTATTTGGTTTATTACGTCTTACCAACTAAAAATAACTGAACTGCTATCGACAATTGCGTGTTTATGGGGGGGGGGGGTGGGGGGTGGGGGAGGGGGGGTCATTAGACCATGGTCCAAATTTTTTTTAATGTATTTTCTGTTTTCTTATATAACTTGTTGTGCCACTACATGGTAGCGTGGTAAAGTAATGCATGCCTAAGCTTGGAATCACGATCTGGGAAAACAATGGCATTTCAACAATGTTTATTTAATGCAGATTAACGCATTCAAACAAATACACACATAAGTATGTCATTCAGTGGTCATATTCAGTATTCGTTGGTTACCCCTAAGCTCACTGCCTGTGGTTTACAGTGAGAAAAGTTCCCATTTCCATAGCTAAAGAACAGCAGGTTTAAAAGGTCCACAATTTTACATAGTTTGTAACACAGTATACTCCGAATCGCGAACAACACATTCAGCCGTTCAGCAGTATCATATATTATGGTTGAGACAGAATGCTTCCTATTCCCGCTGTATTAGTATGTTGAGCTTAATATAATCAAATTGCTTTGACACGAAGTGATTCTATAAAGCAGAGTTCATTGTACATGTGATATACATCACGAATTCAAACCATTCACATACATATTAAATCGATTGGTCACTATTGACATACCAGTACATAGTAACACATGTACACTTCTGAAATGGGATATGGTTAAATGAAAGCAATCTAGAAATAGCGAATACGTCCACTTCAACAGCATGCTCCATGCCGTTTTTTGGGTAGCGGATTTGTTGTGTGGTTTTAGCGGAATAATTTCACTTTCTTTCTTTAAATTGCATTACCACACATGTACTAATAATATTGCTACCTATGATGATGTTTATTTCAAACCATTGGACATGTCTTAGAACATAATACATTGCATTACCACACGAGTATTAATAATATTGCTACCTCTGCTGATGTTTATTTCAAACCATTGGACATGTCTTAGAACATAATACATTGCATTACCACACGAACACTAATAATATTGCTACATATGCTGATGTTTATTTCAAACCATTGGACATGTCTTAGAACATAATACATTGCATTACCACACGAATATTAATAATATTGCTACCTATGATGATGTTTATTTCAAACCATTGGACATGTCTTGGAACATAATACATTGCATTACCACACGAATATTAATAATATTGCTACATATGCTGATGTTTATTTCAAACCATTCGACATGTCTTAGAACATAATACATTGCATTACCACACGAGTATTAATAATATTACTACCTCTGCTGATGTTTATTTCAAACCATTGGACATGTCTTAGAACATAAAACATTGCATAACCACACGAGTATTAATAATAGTGTTACATATGCTGATGTTTAGGTAATGGCGCCACCAACGGAAAAATATTCGATAAATCTTGAAGAAAATCTCCCACTATGTAATTCCATGTCGTGGGAGATCTCCCGCTGTTTGCTTGTGCCAACTTAGAAGGTCTTGCACATTGCTAGTAATCAAAGCCTAATTTCTGCACGAAACAAATGTTTTATATTCGCTGGTGTTCATGGTGATTACATCGAAACGTATCTCTTGAAACTGAAATATGTCTGACGTATTTCACAGATGAATATCATTGCATTTCTCAAAACACAACGCCATCATCTCCACTGCTACATCCGTGCACCATTTCATTTCCGTACAGTCTTTTTCGCTAGTCTGATACGTCTCCACACATTTCACGTGGCAGTTTACGATCGGCGGAGGTTTGTAGCATGTGACTGTCTCTATGGCGACACACGCTATCACCATGACGATCGACTGCAGAACAACGCGATAATATGAATGAATACGTTTGGTAATGGGTGATTTCGACTGAATTGGTATGCGTTTAGTTTGTTAAATATATGCAAGCTCTCATACTAAACATTTTGTATTCGTAAAGTCAAGTTGGTAGATAATATAAGTTTTTCGATTATCTTCTAACCACAACTATTTACTTATTTATGGACGTTCCAAAACGATGATAAGTAAGTAAATCAACGGTTATGGTTAGAAGAAAGTCTTGATTCACATACAATAGTTTCTGTTTTAATGTGTTTGTCTTAGTTATGTTCACGCATCAACAATTTAAGATGCATGCAAATGAAATAATTTAAACAAATCTCAAGTCATGGATCCCTGTAATGATGTTTTACGTTTTCCCAATACGATACTCTTTACACGATATCACGTAGATTCAAGCCCCATCGTATTCATTATCGTGAATGCCTATGCCTGTAGTTCACACCACAAAGACAAGGACAACGCAGCAAGGCAAGGCTAATCGTTTTCGAGCTGGCAACGAAACCATAAAACACCGCGATTCATTCATATATGATATAACATATCAGTGATTGAAATATATAGCTGGACGTGTATAAGCGGTGGGATTCCGACAAATATTTGATTTGATTGATATGACATTATACAGGCAAACCCGATATGTTTAGCCTAAGTTATTCTCAATGTCTTATGGTTTCAGTATGGTTAAGGCCCGATCATATTTTTTCCCAAAATTGCAGACCTTAGCCTTTAAACCTTTGTCATATGCGGTGGACATTTTAGGTATTCACCTCCATAGGACGTGTAAAAGCTTTTATTTTACGTAATAAAATAAAGCAATTGTCGACATAGCGGATGTTTGAGTAAACAAAATCTTAAAGGTAACATCAACAAGCGTGGGTTATTATTATACGAAATATGTACAAAGTAGCAATGATGTATTACGAAACACGGACACCTCGCAACATTGAGATATTATTTCAAGTGTGACACTACTGCGGATATTGCAGAGCAAACAAGGACTATGTCCAATACTCCAAAATATTGCGCCAACTGTCGCCAGTTGATCGATCACTCTAATATTGAGTATGTTTAACATATATATGTGTATGTGTGTGTGTGTGTGTGTGTGTGTGTGTGTGTGTGTGTGTGTGTGTGAGTGTGTGTGTGTGTTTGTTTGTGTGTGCGCGTGCGTGAGTGCGTAGTACGTGCGTGCGAGCGTGCGTGTGCATTCGCTTGTGCTTGCACTTACCAATTTCACGATCATTGTGTTTGTGTTGATTGACGCGCAAATATCAGCCAGACTCTGAAACAAAATACGAGAAAACGAATCATTGTTGTAAATAAAACAAGAAAACATGCACACGCACTGTTTGCAAAGTATTTGTTTACGTTAATTTAGGAACACCCGCATTCAACAGGTTTTCGTGTAAATTACAACATTGATGTAATAACGTAAATATTGATCGCAAAATACGCGAAGCATTTGTACTTAGCTAACTTTTGTTTGTGAACACAAATTAAATTTACCTAAACTGCGTATGAACGTGCATGTTTAATCCCGTCCGATATTTAGCCAGTGACAATTTGAAGTTATGTGATCATAACTACTAAATTTATTCAGCCCAGTAGTTTAGCTTACCCACACACGCGCGGCTGAACAACAATCAACTGATCGACACAAGTAATGCACAGTTGGTCAATACACAAATCGATAAATGGCTAATCGATACACGACTGCTCGATACACGACTGGTCGAAGCACGACTGAATAACAAATGGCAGAAAGACAACTGGCTGATCTGCAAACTGTTGTCCCCACAGCGAATATACCAATCGATGTATGTGTCAAATAACGTGATCTCCAGATGTAGTTGAACATAAGTACGTCTGGACTGTGCTGAAACATGTTGACCATCGTTAACTTGGCGAAGTGTCATAACAATGCTAATGATAAAAATAGGACATGTGCCAGCACATTCCGCGTGTTTCAGAGTTCACCAGCGTCGTACTTACTTATCCTCTTCATGCCGTGTGGCACATAAGGCTCGCACAAGATCTCGTCAGACCCCTGTGTTTTTGGGCTCTCCTTGCTGCTGTGCCCCAATTAACCCAGCAGCCTTCAGTTCTTCTTCCATTGTTCGTCGACACGTTGTTTTCGACCTGCCTCTTTTTCTGTTTCCTCCTGCTATCCAGGTTAGTGCTGGTTTTGCTGGCAGGTCGTTGCTCATTGTGTAAACATGATCAAGCTATGCCCACGTTCTCATTTTCAGGAAGATGTGTTGTTGTTTTGTTGCTTGGTGGAGTCTGGTGTTGGAGATGGTCTAAGGCCAGTACACGTTCAGTATCTTCCTTAGGCAGATGTTGTGGAAGCTGGAAAGTCCATTGGTGTCTTGTTGTGACTTGCACCAGCACTCTGAGCCGTAGAGGAGCACGGAGAGGACATTGCTCTGGTAGATTCTGAGTTTGGTCTTTTGGAAGTATACTCAGGATTTCCAGAGCAGCTGCAGGTTTGCAAATGCTGACCTGGCTTTTCCCAATCGTGATTTGATGTCTTCTTCTGCACCTCCTTGGAAACTGATGATGTTGCTCAGGTAAGTGACCTTGTTGACGTACTCGAGTCGATGATTGTTGATCACGATAGGTTGTTGTGTCATTTTGCTGTTTGCTAATACTTTTGTTTTTTGCATTGAATGAGAGAGTAATGGAACTGGCTTGTTGTTCTAGGTTGCTCATTTTCTTCTGTACCTAGTCTCGAGTGTGAGAAGGCAGAACGAGGTCATTTGCATATATATTAGAACTTCGAGTGAAGAGCAAAGGTTCCATCTGAGCCCAGTCCGCTGTTGGTTGATCTTTTTTTGTTTCCCAGTCGATGGCTAGGGTGAATAGAAACGATGGCATGACACATCCTTGTCGGACGCCGGAATTCGCAGTGAATTTGGTTGTTGAGTTTCTAATACTACAGGAGAAGTTCATGTAGAAAATCTGGAGGAGTTTCACCAGCTTTTCTGGAATTCCATAGTGCCTCAGTATTTTTTCAAAGGCTCTCCCGGTGCACATAGTCGAATGCTTTTTCAAAATCAACGAAGGTAACATAGATTTGTCTTTGCCATTCATTGTATTGCTCTAGAATGTTCCGCAAAGTGAAGATTTTTTCAGTTGTTTTTCCCTTTTCTGAAGTTGTTTTTTCATTCGGGTCATGATGATTTTTGAGAACATTTTACTTGTATGGAGAGTAGAGTAATTCCCCTCAATTTGCTGCAATCTGCTAAGTTCCCTTTCTTCGGTAATTTGATTATTCTCCCGTGTGTCCAGTCATCAGGCAATTCTTGTTTTTCCGATATCTCCACAAAGAGCGGGTGTAGGATCTCGGCTGCAGTTTCTGGTGCAGTCTTGGAAACGTCTGCGCATAACGAGTTTGTTCCTGGAGCTTTGTTGTTTCCCAGAGTGGCTATTGCTACTTTAATATCTGCTTTCTTTGGTGGGGACGTTTCTATCTCCAGGTCTCTTTCTGCAGGCTGGATGTCTGCTGGGTGTTGTGGATCCAATCTGTTTAGCACTTCATTGACGTGTTTTGTCCATCTTCGTTCTTGTTCCATTTCAGTGATCAGCAGCTTTCCGTCTTTGTCCACGACTGGGGGGGTTGCCCTTGTATATGTTTCCACATATCTGTTTCGTTATTTTATACACAGTGGTCAGTGCTCATATCTTGCATGGAAGCGGCTGTTTCAGCTTTGTTTGCAAGTTCCTCAAAATGCTTCATTT
>OY759268.1:24356718-24359218 GCA_963662155.1 Lamellibrachia columna
CTCCCCCTATCCATCGCTTTCATTCTCCACTCCCCACCCATTCCTGAGAAATCTCTCTTGACGCATTACTCCAATCTCAGTCTCGGCTTCCTCTTCTCCTTCTATTTTCCATCCGCTCTCTTCGTCAACCGTTCTCATTTCATTCGTTCCACATGGCCACCCCATTTCAGCCTGTACCTGACCAGCTTCCTCGTGAGATTGTCTTTCACACTCCCCCCTCAGCTACTCCATTAATTGCTTGTCCATATGCACCCATACTTAAACTATCCTTTTTTAGCTGATGACCATAAGAGAATGAAACAAATTATCTTGTAATGTTTTAAATGCTACCTGAAAAAGTATGTTTAAAACGAAAGTAGATATATAATAAAGGCTGGTTATACACAGATGAATAACTGTGGACTCACAGAAGGCACATTGCATTTGTTATTATTCTCCAAGTTTATCAGCATATTTTAACATGAATATCGACAACCGGTATCGGTGCCAGCCTCACTCCGGATTACAGGAAAAAGGAGGATAGCAACAACAAGCAACACATGAACGTGGCTGAACTTTTTTATATTGTTCTTGGCTTGGCAACTGCAGTTCTCCACTCTGCGGTGGGCGCTAGAACTTGTCTTCCTTGGGCTAGTGGTTGAATGGCATTCTTGCCCAGAGAAGCTTCTCCTCTGACATTGCGATGATTTTCATAATTCTGCTCTGGGTTGAATCAAGTCTGCCTAGTTTGACAGGCTGATATCCAAACAGACAAATCATATCTCTTATTGGTCTCACTGTGCATTAGCAGATCGTAGTCCCCTGTTTTGGTTCAAGCATGGTGAGTGTTATTTCAGGAGGTAAAGTCGCTTTCCTGCTTTATTGGTCATATTGTCTATAACGTGTGTACAGGACAGGTCTTTCCTGATATAGATGAATGGGAGTTAATCGTCTTCCACTTCTAAGAAGATGATGTTCATAAAGGTGATTGATGGTTGGCCGATTGTATAACATTTCAATTGTCTGCCAAAATATAAAGCCTATAATTCTATATTAAAGACGTCTCCGCAATAAACCTAACCGGAACAACCCGTGGCGCCTCTGGTGCATAATATAACACTAATATAAAACTAAAATCGCGAAAGTACAATACATAATGAATCGACATTAATTTAATAGTTTGTCAGGTAATTTCATCAAAACTAAATAACAAATTTGCAAAGAAGAGGCAGCACGTCGTAGTAATTATATATATTACGAAATGAATCTGGAACGAGCCGAAGAAAATATCAAAAGGCAAAGGCAACGGAAGTAATCATTTGAATACAAACTGGGAAGTCAGTGTTGGATTTTCTAACGTGACACAACTTTATCTTCCTATATTTATTTAATACAAACATACATTAAATCATGACAACGATTATCAGTGTCCTTCTTCCTATCGTTAATATGTGCTATGAAAACGCCCGCAATACACTCAGTCACTGTGTATTTGAAATTAAAGAGGTCAGACAGAGTCTGTATATTTATATATTTTTACATATGTCATCATTATTTTTGCCACACGTTATCATTGTACATGCCTGATGTCAGTAAACATGATTTGATACTGCTCAAGATCGGTAATTCGTGATCTGAGAATGTTTAAATTGGAGCTTTGGCCTGCACACATTAGTAGTATCTATATGAGAACTCTTTCCTTGGCGTTACAGACTCCCCGTAATCGGTTTTGCAGATGTGCAGGCAAGACTTCAACAAGTCGTTCGCGAGTTCGCTGCACCAATCGAATTGAGAACATTCCTTCAGCCGCGCTTTGTGATCCGCCGTGCAAGTTGCAAAACACTCGATGACCCCGCGCTCGATGCACAAGACCGAAACCATGACAACGGCCATGGCAACAGCGACAAGTGTCAGAACACGTGACTGCAATAAGAAAAAAGAGCTTTAAATCTCTTGCGCTGTAATGACAGACAATAGAGACCCAACGGAACATATTTCGCAGGTATAGAAAAATATCAATATCAATGAGCAATGTAGGTTACCAAAGTAACCCACTGTGCAATATTTATGAAAGTACAATGATTTTCATTGGGTACCTCATACGCAGCTTGTTGGGTGTTTCGTATGATTCATATGCAACAATTATCGTAACTTTTCTAGTTTAAAGTACATTTAAATAACAATATTGTACTTCATATCTTAATAGTTTGTACTTCTGTAGTAAATGTCCTGTCGTGATTAATACCATAACAAGGGAATTAAACAAAATCCTAGCAAAAATTACCAGAGGTAGTACATACAATGGTGGACTCGAAGTGGCTAGAGAGATTGCAAGGCGATGCCAACTGCCTAACCGAGGCAGTGTTTATGTGTGTTTAGCAAAGCTAGAAAAAATAGTACATCATGTTGTATTTGTTGCAATTATGTTAGCGTCGCCCTAGCAAATTTAAAAAGAAAATCAATCAACATCGTGGATATGATTTCTCGAACAATAAGTCATTTTAGTGAAAATTAATGACGT
>OY759268.1:24364218-24424218 GCA_963662155.1 Lamellibrachia columna
GCGACAAGTATCAGAACACGTGACTGCAATAAGGAAAACAGTTTAAATCACCTGCGCGGTAATGGGAACAATATACACAGAATGTAACATACTTCGCGGATATAGAAGAAATATCAATTGGTCATTCATTGTGAGCAATGTAGGTCGCCATAGTAACCCATTGTGCAATATCTATGAAAGTACAATGATTTTCATTGATTTAACAAGATTTAACAAGATTGCCATAATTTGGCAGTTTGTTCCATTCATTTATCACCCTCTGTGAGAAAGAGTACTTTCTCATGTCCAACCTACACTGCTCCTTAACTAATACTGCTTTGTGTCCTCTGATTCTACTGCCTTCTTTAAGTTTGAAGAACATATTCCTATCTACATCCTCATAATCGTTCACTATTTTAAACACTTATATTTGGTCTACTCTTAGTCTCCTGGTCTCTAGTGTTGTCAAACCACATTGTAATAAGCGACTTCCGTAACTACGGTCTCTCAATTCTGGAATCATTTTAGTTGCTCTTCTTTGTATTCTTTCTAGCTTTTCTAAGTCCTTTTTACGTTACGGCCTCCATGCCTCAATACAATATTCCAAATGTGGTCTAACAATTGATTTGTACAAGGGTACAATTAGCTGTTTCTCCTTATACATGATAGTTCTCCTAATTAGCCCTAGAATTTGATTTCCTTTCGAAGCAGCAATCCCACATTGCTCTGAAACTTTCATGTCAGCACTAAATGTTACTCCTAAGTCCTTTTCCTGTGTGGTTCTACCTAGTACAGCATCCCCCATTTTATATTTTTAGTACATGTTTCCTTGTCCTATGTGTATACATTAACACTTCCTAAAATTGAATAACATTTGCAATTTTTCTGATATATATATATATATATATATATTAAAACAGTATAGGGCCTAATACTGATCCCTGTGGTACCCCACTCAAAACAGATTTCCAGTTTGAAATCTCACCATCTACTATTACTCTATGTTTTCTGTTTTTAAGCCACTTTTCTATCCAGTTGATTACATCATTACCTACGCCATGGGCTTTTAGTTTAAGTAACAGTCTAACAATGTGACATTTTATCGAAAGCTTTCTGAAAATCTAAGAAGACAACATCCACTGGTGACCCGTCATCTACCCACTTTGTAATTTCTTCAAAAAACATAAGAGATTAGGTAGACATGACTTTGCTTTTAGGAACCCATGTTGAGATGTAATTATTAATTTATGTTTTACAAGGAATTCCACCATGTGGTCTCTAATTACATACAACTGATGTTAAACTCACTCGTCTGTAATTTTCTGGCTTGTTCCTCGATCCCTTCTTAAATAGCGGCGTAATGTTCGCCTCTTTCCATTCTGAATAAACTATTCCTTCTTCCAGTGACAAGTTAAATAATTTTGCAACTGGTGTACTAATTAGCTCAACAATTGGTTACCTCATACGCAGCTTTTTGGATGTTTCGTATGATTAAAATGCCACAATTATCGCACACATACCTCTTTAAAGTATATTTTAATAAAAATATTACAGTTCTTCTGATATCTTAATGTGTAATTATGTAGTAAATTTCCTGTCGTGATTAATACTATGACAAGGGAATTCGAAAAAAACTAGCATAAATCACCAGAGGTAGTACAAACAAAGTGGCTAGAGAGATTGCAAAGAGGCGCATTTAAAATGAAAATCAATCAACATCGTGGATATGATTTCTCGAACAAAGAAATCATTTTAGTGAAAATTAATGACGCTACCAGGAATATAATCGTAATTTCAAAATACGTCACATGCACGCTTTGTATATTATGTTGTATATATATATATATATATAATATATATATATATATATATATATATATATATATATATATATATATATATATATATATATATATATATATACTATCCAACCGATATGTTGTCAATACTAATACATTCATTGTCCCAACGTCGGTGGCAATGTAACGTAAACCAGTCGTTCAGAAAACCAAAGAAAACCATTTACAATCCCCTTAACAAAAAGGCGGATGAATCTGCAAATGGTGATATAGGGTCGATCCGATTCTTCGTCCAGCTGTATGTTCATTAAAAGTGGGAGAAATCATGTCGTCACAATTGAACTGTATATTTTATAATTACGTTATGCACGTTTTCTGGACGACATAAACAAGATTTCATATATAATAACACGCTTGAGTATACATTAGTCCAATTTATTCGTCTGGTACTTCTCAATCAATTAAGACCACTGCCCTGTCCGTACTATTACAATTGTTACAGTACTCACCATTGTCATAATCTTTATTTGTCACGTATACGTTGTGTCGTCACGTACTAAAAATAAGAGACAAATAACACATAATAGAATACAAGGATACTGTCTTGAAGAAAAACCGTGCAAAATGATATTTTCCTTGACTATGAGCATGTATTGATATTTCATGACAGTTATTGTTTTATTATTATACAATTTAATTTGTGTCCTACTTAATATGTTAAAAAAACCATTCGTTCAGTAAGGTTATGAAGATATCATTGATCAGTAAATAGTATATGAAGTATGCCAGTAAGTATGTTGAATAAGGCATATATATAAAGATAGGATTTAATAAACACTTGCTCGATACGATGTACAGTTTAATTTTATATGCCCACATTTCTTTCGTTCGTTCACTCGCTGCTCGCTCACTCACTCGCTCACTCACTCACTCACTCACTCACTCACTCACTCGCTCGCTCGCTCGCTCGCTCGCTCACTCGCTCAATGCGCAACTTGGGCGATAATAGACAGTTTTAGCCAAACGTCCTCAATATTTAACATCAAAACGACCACTACAAACAGGTACAAATACATATGAATATCCACAACAATCATAATATAATATACCGTAGTGCCGGTGTCTAACTTCGGTCCAATACTACGATCACTGCAGTCAAACAAGATCTGAATATATGACGATCAAAATAGATGACAGTTGAGCTGCTACATGCGGACTGTACCGATCGCTGACCTCACCTGTTTTATAAGACACTGTAGTCGACTACACTGGAGCTCAAGTGTCTACTAGTGTCACGAGGGACGTAAGACAATGAGTAATGCTACTTCCGCGTTCGCCACCCAAAGTGTTTACCGTTCAAATTAGTCTACCCGTGTGTGTGTGCGCATGCACCGTAGATGTTGTTGAGAGGTTTCGTGAAGTCACTGGGTATCTCGGCGCGGCAACACACGCACAAACACACGCACACACACACACACACACACACACACACACACACACACGCACGCACGCACGCACGCACACGCCCACTCACGCACGCACGCATACACACGCAGACGCACACGCACACGCACACGCACACGCACACACTCGCTCACCCATTCACTCACTCAATGCGCAACTTGGGTGATAATACACAGTCTTAGCCAAACGTCCTCTACATTTAACATCCACATGGCCACTACAAATACCTACAATTCCAATACTACGATCACTGCAGTCGAACAAAATCCGAATATCTGACGATCAGAAGAGATGAGAGTGGTGATGCTATATGCGGAGTGTACCGACCGCTGACGTCACCTGTTTTATAATACGGTAGGCGACTACATTGGAGCTTTGCCCAAGTGTCTACCAATGTCAGTAAGGACGTAAGTTCCGCGTTCGCCAACTAAAGTGTTTACCGTTCAAATTAGTCTACACCTTGGATGTTGTTGAGAGGTTTCGTGAAGTCATCGGCTATCTCGGTCTCGCTCTTAGGATCATCTCGTTCTTAGGAAACGCACGTGCGCGAGCGCACATACATACAAACACACACACACACACACACACACACACACACACACACACACACACACACACACACACACACACACACACACACACACACACACACACACACACACACACACACACACACACACACACACACACACACACACACACACACACACACACACACACACACATACACACTCACTCACTCACTCACTCACTCACTAACTCACTCACTCACTCACTCACTCACAGGGACGTACGCACGCACGCACGCATGCACGCACATATGCATACGATGTTTATTTTATCCTTAAACTGTATCCAAACGTTCACACACCTTCACTTAGTTTGAGCAACATCGCTATATCATGCTATTTGTGATTGAAAGCAAGGTGGTATATATATATATATATATATATATATATATATATATATACTTGAGACAAATACGTATATATATATAAATATATATATATATATATATTTTTTTTTTTTTGGGGGACGGGACACCATTTTTTAGGTACAGGGATCGATATGGGCACATTTGAGAACTTTTTTTTGTGACCATGTTAAAGACTACGCGAAATGACTTTTTCCTCCCAACCTGCCATAATAATCTAAAAAATATTTACTGCTATTTGAATTATTTAAAAATCCTCTCGGTCGCTCCGTAAAAGGTTTAATTTTATCTTGCCTTGTGCACACAAAAGTACCAGTTTGTAGAGACATCTAGCGACTGCGGACGGTATCCGAGACGTAACAAAATGAAGGCCAATCTCGGAATCGGCTAATTCTTAAAGTATTGAGGCTATTTCCTATTTAGAAGATACGGAGAGTGACATTGGGGAGTTTTAAGCAGATCCCGACCCCCGCCCTCCCCCCCCGGCAGGTACACAACCCTACATGCATGAGCCAGAGCCTGTGTGTGTGTGTGTGTGTGTGTGTGTGTGTGTGTGTGTGTGTGTGTGTGTGTGTGTGTGTGTGTGTGCATGTTCAGGATGAACGTGCTCCGTCCGACGGCGACGGTGCAGAGTCCGTTTATAATAAATACAAGCAACTAGAATGTGGTGTCAGGTGATTTACGAGCAAGAAAACTGTGTTGTTTGGGCGATAATGGGTGACCGCTGACAACTTCAACAATGATTTTATGAAGTCTAACAACTAAACACACACACAAACACACACACACACACACACACACACACACACACACACACACACACACACACACACACACACACACACACACACACACACACACACACACACACACACACACACACACACACACACACACACACACACACACACACACACACACACACACACACACACACACACACACACACACACACACACACACACACACACACACACACACACACACACACACACACACACACACACACACACACACACACACACACACACACACATTAGCGTGATAATGTACTGTCATAAATTATAATAACATAGTCACTGTTACTTGAAACAACCTTATCCATACAAATAATGCTGCATGCCACACACGACCCATACTTATTCCATTGACTAATGGAGGATTTCGAAATGATGATTTAAGTAGAAGCAGTGACTGCGTTATTAAATGTAGGTTATAAAAGAAAAAAAATGGTGTTGTATTAATTAAATGACACAACTAGTATCTACGTTGCCCATGTGTATGCTAAGGATTCTAAACTCAAGTATGTGTTATATGTACGCACATCATGATTATCTATGTGTGTCACTTGTAGTACAGTAAAAATTATTTGTATATCAATAATAAATTATATTACCTACATCGAAAATCTGGTTTGCTTTCGCGAGAGCAAACGAAATCAGGGTTACGCCATCTTAGGGCAGCACGAGTTCTGGGACAAATAGTTCTTCTTCTCAGCAAGCAGGCCCTCACATGCGTGATTGATTCTTTATCCACTCGTCTTAATTAATGATTGGAATCGTCTTTGTTATCCATATGGCCTCTTTAATCCATAACTCATTCAGGTTGCTTTATCTATCACTATCGTTGAGTAAGTAAATTTGAGTAGTTGTGATCAACAAAAAATCATTTTATTATTATTATCTCCCAACTTGATAAACATTTTTACGAATGTCAACAGTTGTAAAGTCATCGTTTGAAAAATTTCAACATTTCTTAACGTAGCCTCCGCAATTCATGTAGCTTATCGCGAATCAGTTTCTTTAATTTAAACATTTGTTGTGTGGAATAGTTTGAGTAAAACGTCGGTTCAATGATAGACTGAATAATTTGGCTAAATTCATCGAAATCGTTTACTTTGATCGTTAGACCGGATAACTTGCGAAAGTGCGAATGTCCTTAAATATCATAGGTCTCCTCTGAACAGAATCACGGATAACACAATCAGCCATTTAGTAGAATGAAATGTATTGGATGGGACGATATCTTTCCCTATTCACGCTGTATTAAAATGATTTTTGATAATTGAATCAGCCTATTAATGGAATCAGAAACGAGAAACACCATATTGCGCGTTGTGGTCGTTTTCATAGTACACATAAATATAGGAAGAACGACAATAATTACCGTTGTACGTTGGCGTAAAATAAATATACACAAGATACGTAGTGTATAGACGTCAGAACAATCGATCTACCTTTGTGGTCTTCACATGGTTTACCACTGTAACCTACTTACAGAAATGCACAATGATCTAACCCTTCAATGACTCTCATACCTCTTTCGCAGTCGCATGTTTGAAATACAAATGGAATTTAGATATTACTACCACTTAAGCTAGCACATTCGTATAAACCCACGCACGCACACAAACACGTATACACATTTAACGAGATTTAACATGATTTAACAAAATTGCCATCCAAGGCAAAGTTCCAGATAGCAAGTAGACAAGGTAGCCACTGTCTTATCGAAAATCCAACATTTATAATATATGTGTAATCCGCCGTCCTGAGATATGTGTCAACCTTGTTTTTAAACATATTGAATTTGCTAGTAGTTACACAATCTGTAGATAATTTGTTCCATTCTTTGATTGTCCTCAGTGAGAATGAGTACTTCCTTATATCCAATCTACACTGCTCCTTTACTACTAATGTTACCTCATGTTCTCTAGTCCTAAAGTGCTATTATCGTTCTTGAGTGAGAAAACATATTTCTATCAATATTTTCATATTCATTCAGTATCTTGAACACTTAAATTTTATCACATCTTAGCCGCCTTGTCTCTAGGGTTGTTAATCCACATTCGTTCTTCATAACTAAGGTCTCTCAGTTCTGGAATCATTTTAGTTGCCTCTATTCGTTCAAGCGTATCTATATCCGTCTTACGATATGGTCTCCAAGCTTGAATACAGTACTCTAAATGAGGCCTAACTATTGCTTTATAGAGAGGTATAATTAGCCTTTTCTCCTTGTATGTTATATTTCTTCTAATCAACCCAATAATTTTATTACCCTTTGAAGCTGCGACACTATAATGCTCTGAAACGTTCATATCAGCGATTAGTGTAACTCCTAAGTCCTTTTCTTTTACAGTAGTACCCAGAACAGTATCTCCCATGTTATAGTTTAAACTCAAGTACCCATGTCCTGTATGTAAGGATTTACATTTCCCAAAATTGAATAACATCTGCCATTTGTCAAACCATTTCACTAACCTGTCTCGATCGTTTTGTAAATGTTGTTTATCACCAACATTCTTAACCTTTTAAACACTTTTGTGTCATCCACACATTTCAATACGTTGATTGTTATATTATCGTCCAAGTCGTTGATATATAGTAAGAATAATATTGGTCCTAAACTTAAAGTTGTGGTCTTCTGTCAGTCAGCTATTGTTTTGTCCAGTCCATAATCATTCCTAATTCAGGAACATTCACATGAACATTCTTAGGCACACACACGATCACTTACATGTTTATGAAGAATTACATAGTCTGACATTGTGTAGGAAATGTAACCATTGTCAAATGAAACGGTCGCAACTGGAACGTGGTGCATATATTCAGTTGAACTATTACGGAAATCCGGAGTTTATTCACTGAGCACATTAAGATCCAAAGTTTAAAGCTAGGCTAATCGACATAAATGTATATCAGGTTAAAACCCTGTTCAATCCCAACACGCATACAATATGAGTACCACCTTGCTTTCAGTCACGCACAATGTGGTATAGTGATGACGCACAAAATAAATGAAGGTGTGTGTACGTTTGAGTTCAGTTTAATGATACAATCAACATCGTATGCCTGTGAACGTATGTGTTTATGCGTGCACGCGTGTGTATGCGAGTGTATGTGCGTGTATGTGCGTGTGTGTGTATGTGCGTGTGTTTGTGTGTGTGTGTGTGTGTGTGTGTGTGTGTGTGTGTGTTTGTTTGTGCGTGTTCGTGGGTGACTGTGTGCTTATGCGTGCGTGCGTTTATGCTTGCCTACGTGCGTGTGTTCGTGCGTCCCTGTGAGTGTTTGGGTGTATGTGTGAGTGACACTTGATTTAGAGAACGCGGAAGTAGCAATACTCCTTGTCTTTCGTCCCTCGTGACACTGGTAGACATTTGGGCAAAAATCCAGTTTCTTCGACTGCAGTGTCTTATACAACAGGTGACGTCAGCGATCGATACAGTTCGCATGTAGCAGAACAACTCTCATCTCTTCTGATCGTCAGATATTCAGATTTTGCTTGACTGCAGTGATCGTAGTATTGAACCGAAGTTAGACATTGGCAGTACGATATATTATGTTTTGATTGTTGCGGGTATTTGTATGTATTTGTTAATGTTTGTAGTGATGTTTTAGATGTTACATGTTGAGAACGTATGGCTAAAACTGTCTACCATTGCTCAATTGTATCAAATTGTATAATGCAAATAATAATAATACAATAATTAATATAATAATAAATATTAATACATTTCTCTGTTCATTTTCAAGGAATCGTTTCCGTTGTCATTTGCCACGGATGTTTCAAGACAGTTTTCTTGTATTATATAAAATTTCATTTGTTTTTATTTTCAGTACGTGACGGTATACTGACCAATAAAGATCATGGCAATGGTAAGTACTGTAACCATTGTAACAGTACTAACTGGAAAGTAATCATCATTGATTGAAGAGTACCAGAAGAATCAATTGGACTAATGTATAGACAACCCTGTAATTATATATGCAATCCTGGTTATGTCGCCCAGAAAATATGCACATAGCGTAATTGTAAAACATGCAGTTTTAACGTGATGATTTCTCTCCATTTTACTTAACAGATAGCTAGGTTGAACTTTCGAATCGCCCTTATTTCGCCATTTAAAAACTAATCAGGCAATTTGTTATGGGGATTGTACAATGATTATAATATTATATTGCCACAAAGGTTGGGCATTGCCACTAAAGTTGGACATTGCCACTAAGTTTGTACATTGCCATTAAGGTTGGACATTGCCATTAAGGTTGGACACTGCCAATAAGGTTGGACATTGCCACTAAGGTTGGACATTGCCACTAAGGTTGGACATTGCCACTAAGTTTGGACATTGCGACAATGAATATTTTTAGTATGCATAACATCAAGTTGTACATAAATACTATCCATGAAAAACGTTTTCCTGTTGTAATCGCTCACATATTAAACTTTTTTTTATATACGAAGACGGAATAAAATATGCTAGATTTACAACATATATAAAGACACCTGTACTGTAATTAATTATTTGGATATACATTTTCAACTATGAACAATTTCACCGGATAATTTATTGATATGTCAAAATGTCGTTTTATGCAATTTCTAACTATATATATATACAACAGCAATAAAGATAAAAAGGATGACTCATAGCATTTTTTCTTTAATTATAATTTGAGATCGATAAATTCTGATAATCTGTTCATCTTAATAATACGAAACTATCAACTAGCTCTGTATCAGTTAACCACTCCAATCGCTGTACATTCCCCGTAATACGACTTGTCAGCTCAATCGGAGCTAGGTCGGACTATTATTTTCCTAGTAACTTTTATTAGATATTCACTAATCTGTTCAAGAAAACATAGCCATGATGTAGATTGATTTTAATATTGGGGACAATTAGTAATAATAGCAATAATAGCAGTCATTTGGTTAGGGTGACACTAACGTAAGCGAAACAAATGCGTACTATTAACACACGAGCGTGTTAGTAACACAATGCTGTCTACTGCCCCGTGGTGATTTGTGCTAAATTTATTTTTCGAATTCCCATGTTAGATTATTTATAACGGTAACATATTATTTATAACGGTATCATATTATTTATAACGGTAACGGCTACAAAAAGTGCTGATTAATTCGTGCAGTATGACATTTTAATTTAGATGAAGTGAAACAGCTGTAAGAATTGTGGCATTTGAATCATACGAAATTCCCAATTGCTTGCTTATGAGGTAACCAATCAATACCATTGCACTTTCATCAATGCACCTATTAGAGAATCAATGGGCTAACTGCGGTAACCTACATTTCCCACAGTGAATGAACAATTTCGATTAGTCTATACCCGCGAAGTATATTTCAGTGTGTCTCCATGTTTTGCCATTACAGCGCAACAAGCTGCGTATGAGGTAACCAATGAAAATCATTGTATTTTCATAAATATTGCATAATGGGCTAACTATGGTAACATATATTGCTCACAATGAATAACCAATGAATATTTTTCTATACCCACGAAGTATGTTCCATAGGGTCTCTATCGTTTGCCGTTACAGCGCAAGTGATTTCAAGCTTTATTTTACTTATTGTAGACACGTGTTCTGATCCTTGTCGCCGTGGCCATGACCGTTGTCATGGTGTCAGTCTCGTGCAACGAAGGCGGGGTCACCGAGTGCTTTGACTCTTGCACGGATGACTACAAAGCGCAGCTGAAGGAATGTTCTCAATTCGATTGGTGCAGCGAACTCGCGATCGAGGTGTTGTCGTCTTGCATGGACATCTGCAAAACCGTATACAATGAGAGACTTTTCTGGTAGAAACTACTGTTTCGCGCTCTAATCCGAAGATTCTAAGATCACGATTTGCCGATTTACATTTCATCAGTATCATAGCATGTCTACGGACGTCATGTGTACAATATGACTACTGACACATACTACTGACTACTGACACATACTACTATTTCACGCAGTTTAAAGCTCCAATCAAAGATATTGTAAGATCACGAATTACCGTTTTACAGTTGATCAGTAGCAAAACATGTGCACAACGATAACGTATGGCACACATAATTATAACATATGCATATATATATATATATATATATATATATATATATATATATATATATATATATATATATATATATATATATATATATATATATATATATATATATATATATATATATTATAATAATATTAGCTATATTATATATTATAATAATATTAGCTATGTTATGGTGTTAATATATAATGTTGGATTGTTTAGTGTAACTGACTTGCTCGATGGATAGACATTATAATTTTCAAAACACCAGATACACTCAATTTTATTTTGGTGTACATTTTAATTTCGTGAGCGTTTTCATAGCGTTCATTAACGATGGGAAAAAGGAATATAATTATCGTTGTTATAATTGTATGTATGTTGGTGTGAAATAAATACACACAATACACAGATGTGCGCATAGACGTCAGAAAATTAACCACTGACTCTCCTGTTTTTATTCAAATGATTATTTCATTAACTGCCTCCGCAATTCGATGTTTCTCGTTTCAGATTAATTTTGTAATCTAGGCTGATTCCATTGATAATCTGATTCACTTAAACGGCGCATTTTGATACAACGGGAATAGGAAAAGATTCCGTTCCATCCAATAAATGTGATTCTTCTAAACGGCTGAAGGTGTTAAGCGTAGTCCTACGACATCAAATGTCGAATTGCTTAGTGTAGATTACTTGATCGATGGACAAACATTAACGACACGAAGAATGGGAATAACTGTCGATGTTATAATAATATTATATGTACGTTCTTCTTCTTGCGTATGATTGGGGGGAAGGGGGAGGGGGGGAGGGGAAGGGGGGCACTTGAGGTATGTTGTTCTTTGCGACTGGAGTGGGTGAAGTGAATCGCCTGTACGGTTTCGACACATCTTTCCTGTTGTTTTGTGTCTAAGTGTTCAAGCAGTGCTGTCGTGTTCAGATGTGGCGGCGTGATGTCTCTCTGCCAGTTCGTCACATTCATTGTCCCATCTTGGAATGTATATCTTGCGATTGCCTCGTGGTATGTGTCGTTTGGCGATGCGAATGATTGTAGGGGTGAATTGGTTGTAAGCATCATCTATATCAGGTGCGTCTGGTTCGGGGAGCGTTTTTCGGAAGTTTCAGCGTGGTAGTGAGGAGCACTGTGTTGATTTGACGGGAACGTCGTGTCTGAATAAAGATGGGCGGTGTTGATAACTTGGAAATGGTTCGATTACAGTTCGATATACACAGGTCGTGAGTGTGGCATTTGAAGTGGTAAAAGCGAGGTCGGGTTCGTTTACGTTTGCCATCGGTACGAGCGAAAAGAGTTCGACTGACAATTGTCATGCAGAAGTGTGAGATCTAGGTTGGACGCCCAGTCGTTGTGTACGGTTCCGTCGTTTGTATCGTTTCGGTAGCCCCATCAGGTGTGCTGACAGTTGAAGTCTCCTGCATAGATAGCAGGATGTTAGTACTGAGGAAGATGTGTGAAGGGCACGCTCGGAGGATTCTACACGTTTATTGTCGTTGTTCCGTCGATAAACGCAGTAATCCATTCTGGCGGATCGCTGCTGAGCGGAGTTGCGACGATTCTATGGGTACGTCCGATCGTGCGTACGTAACGAAGCTATGTTTTGGGTGATGGATTGCGGCTACGATGTTGAAACCAGTAATTGTTTTCCGTTGGTCGAATGCGTTTCCTGTAGGAGTATCCCCACAACCCAGTGTCTCTGCGCTAGGTGATGGGTCACGGCGCGCTTCGCCTTTGTACGTCCTTCAACGTTGAGTTGTATCAACGTTGGGCCACGGGCCTCTTGAAAGTTGCGTGTGTGGATGGTCATTGTTAGTATTATCCTTGAATGGTGTTGAGAGCTCTTAGCCGTTCAAGGAACATTACCAGGGGACACTACGTGTAAGTGGCTCTCATCGACACCAAGAATGTACGTTGAAGGACAATACGTTGAAGGACAATACTTATCGTTGTTGTTGCTAACTAATACAATCATAACAAAGTTGCATTTGTACAAACGTCATAAATATATACTTGATAAATTTATCAAACTATTCGTAAAGTGAGGTTGTATGCGGATCATTGATAAGTAAATAATATATGATGTATGTCAGATATAGCGTATGTTAAATTATACATATATGCAAAGATAGCATTTAATAAACACGGGTTCCATAGGATGTACAGTTTAATGTTATCTGTCCACGTCTCACACAATCGGTCTGTCACTCACTCACTCGCTCGCTCGCTCGCTCGCTCGCGCACTCACTCACTCACTCACTCACTCACACACTCACTTACTCAAACAGGAATTAATTGAATAACTTGTCCGTTGACGTCATCAAAACGAAATAACATATTTGCATAAACGATGCAGCATGTCGTAGTGGACAACTTATATAGGTTACTAAATTAATCTGACACGCGAAACATCGAATTGCGGAGGCAGTTAATGAATTAATGATTTGAATAAAAACATGAGAGTCAGTGGTGAATTTTCTGACGTCTATGCGCACATCTGTGTCTTGTGTGTATTTATTTCACACCAACATAAATACTATTATAACAATGATAAGTATTGTCCTTCCCCGTATCGTTAATGTGTACTATGGAAACGCCCACAATAAACTGAGACCTTCAGCATTTGAAATACAAATGTACATCGATATTAAACTGAATTCATCTGGTGTTTTGAAATATAATGTTTATCCATCGAGCAAGTTAGTTACACTAAACAATCCGACATTATATATTAAAACGATAACATAACTAATACAATTATAACATATTTTTTTGGCATACGACATAATTATGTGTGCCATACGTTATCATTATGTACGCCAGTTGTCCATAAACATGTTTTACTACTGGTCAAGTGTAAATCGGTCATTCGTGATTACAGAATATATTGGATTGGAGCTTTAAACTCCGCGAATTAGTAGTATCTGTATGGGTAGTCATTTGGTACACATGACATCCGTAGATACGCCAGGATACTGATGAAATGTTAATCGGTAATTCGTGATCCTAGATTCTTCGGATTGAAGCGCGAATTTATAGAATCTATATGAGAAATCCTCCACCTGGCTTTACAGACTCCCCGTATACGGTTATGCAGATGTCCATGCAAGACGTCATTAGGTCGTTCGTGAGTTCGCTGCACCAATCAAATTGAGAACATTCCTTCAGGCGCGCTTTGTAATCTGCTGTGCAAGAGTTAAAGCACTCGATGACCCCGCCTTCGATGCACGAGACGGACACCATAACAACGGCCATGGCAACGGCGACAATGGTCAGAACACGTGACTGCAATCAAGAAAAATAGAGTTTGAAATCACATACATTGTATTGGAAAAACATAGAGACCCATTAAAACATACTTCGCCTGTATAAACGAATCGAAAATGGTCAATCATGCAATGTAGGTTACCGCAGTTAGCACATTGAGTCTCTGGAGAATGCATTTATAAAAGTGCAATGTTTTTGATTACCTCATACACAGCTTGTTGTGTGTTATTTATGATTCAAATGCCACGATTCTTACAACTGTTTTACTTGAAAATACATCTAAGTTAAAATGTCATACTTCAAGTATTAATCTGCACTTATCTAGCATGTCACAGTCATAAATAATCGAACATAGGAATTCGAAAACTAAATTTAGGATAAATCACCAAGGGATAGTAGATATTATCGTGTTTCTAACACGCTCGTGTGTGAATAGTATGCATTGGTTGCGCTTACGTTAGTGTCATGCTAACCAAATTATTAATATTATTACTAACTATTCTCAATATGAAAATCAATAAATCTCTTTAATGTGTTTTCTTGAACAGGTTAGTGAATATTTAATAAAAGTAACCAGGAAAATAGTAGTCATTTGAAAATTCACCATCACTCATTAAATCCATTTGTTTGGACCTGAGTATTAAAGTATTCAAGTATTATGTGCTACCATACGGTAAAGTGTTTGACTGACTGTTTTCTCACATGCGTGGATCTAGCAACGATCAAGGTCCGATTGATCTGACAAGTCGCATTACGGGGAATGTATAGCAATTTTCAGTGGTGGACTGATATAGAGAGTTTCGTATTATTTAAATGAACAGATTATAAGAATTTCTCCATCACTAATTTCAATAAAAGTTAAAATGTTATGCGTCATGTTTTCATCTTTATTGGTGTAGTTTATCTACACTCAGAAATTGCATAAAACGAGATTTTGACATATCAATACATAATCCGGTGAAATTTTTCATAAGTGAACATTTGCTAGTATGTCATTAATTGTAGTACAGGTGTCTTTCTATGTGTTGTAAAATTAGCCTATTGTATTCCGTCGACGTATATTTTTTTAAATGTTAATATGTGCGCGATCACAACAGGAACACGTTTTGCATAGAGAGTATTTATGTCCAACTGAGATGTTATGAATCTAACTATAATCGAGTTAGCATTTGTTCGTTAACATTTTCCTGCTAGATGGCTTGCACCTCGGGCGCCAAACTTTCAGGGATTATTCTGCGACCCCATGAATGAATGAATATTGTATGTTTTATAATTACGACATGCACATTTTCTGGGCGACATAAACATAATTGCATATAATGTGATACAATTGGCTATAAATTAGTCCAATTGATCCATCTTCCACTTCTCAATCAATGACGACTACTGTTCAGTTCGAACTGTTACTATCATTATTGTACTTACCATTGCCACGATCTTTATCGGCCAGTATACGGTGTGCCGTCACGTACTGAAAATAAAAGGGAAATAAAATTTTATATAATACAAGAACACTGCCTTGAAGAAATGTCGTGGCAAATTACAACGCAAACGAATTTTTTATGAGCATATATTGATATTTATTATTATATTAATTATTTTATTATTATTATTATACAATTTGGTTGGTGTCCTACTTGATAAGTGTGTAATGCGCAACTTCGGCGATAATAGATAGTTTTAGCCATACGTTCTCAACATTTAACATCTAAACGGCCACTACAAACACGTACAAATACGTACAAATACCCACAACACTCATAACATATTATACCGTAGAGCCGATGTCTAACTTCGGTCCAATACTACGATCACTGCAGTGATGCAAGATCTGACTATCTGACGATCAGAAGAGATGAGAGTTGTTCTGCTACATGCGGACTGTACTGAACGCTGACCTCACCCGTTTTATAATACACTGTAGTCGACCACATTGGAGCTTTGCCCAAGTGTCTATCAGTGTCACGAGGGACGTGTGACAACGAGTAATGCTACTTCCGCGTTCGCCAAATCAAGTGTCACATACACGAACACTCACAAGGACGCACGAGCACATGCGTGTATGCATGCCTGCACGCACGCACACACACACACACGCACACGCATACACACACACACACACACACACACACACACACACACACACACACACACACACACACACACACACACACTCGCATACCAGCGCGTGCACGCAGAGAAACACACGCGTACAGGCATACGATGTTAGTGGTATCCTCTAGCTGAACTCAAACTTACACACACCTTCATTTATTATGTGCGACATCGCTATATCACATTGTGCATAACAGTAAGCAAGGCGGTACTCGTACTACATACATGTTGAGATTTACCAATGTTTCATACATTTTGTCGATTAGCCAAGCTTTAAACGTTGGACCTTAATGGGTTCCGTGATTAAGTTCCGGATGACGCATTTACGTAACAGTTCACTTTCCTCTTTGCGACCGTTTCATTGATAACGGTGATATTGTAATTCTTCATGAACATGTTAGTGACAGCGTGTGTTCGTGTGTTCGTGCTATCGTAAGTGCTAGTTGTATCTAAATTTCATTTTATTCTGAACATGCATGTTTCTCGGTGAATACCTTCAGGGTAGTTATTTCCTGGTGAAGGATCCTGAATATTAATCGATGTTACACTAATATTATCGTGTCTCAAAGCTTTTAAAATGATATTGCTGACGTCTCGGCCAAAAAAACTAAGCATTACTGCGACTGTGAAAGAGGTCTGAGAAGCATTGAGGGTCATTGTGGATCTCCACCAGTAGACAACGATGAGAAAACACGTGATGACCACAAGGGTAAAACGATCAGAGTCCGCGTTACAAAAAAAATGTGTCACTGCTGCCACCAGGTACCCATATTGGTAAAGCAGGTTCTGTGAAAATATCTGGCGCTACTATCAAATCCGTAGAAATATATACATTGTTCAACGGTTAAAAGATCATGTTCTTGGCGGACAAAGCTAGAACGACCAGGATCCATGCCCGAGTATATAGTCCCACGCCAGATATATATTTTAAAGATATTGCATATACATAGTATTCCATGAAATTAATTTAGTTGTTTCACGAGGTATTAATGAGTTGAACAACTGTTTATGTAAAAGTTTCATGCACAAATACAAAACACAAACACATTTGTACATATATTTTTATTGCGAGTATACTTCTGATTCGGTCGGAAAAGGTTAAAATGTGGTAACTTGAAAAGTTGCAGGTTATTGGTCCAATGCTCAGCATATTTACAGACGTGGCTGTGTCCATATCTCTTCGTTCCCCACAAACATCCTGTCGCTATATTGTCAAAAGCAGAACGTCGAGGCATATAGTTACAGGAAATTCAACATTAACAATTTTATTAGCTTACCCAAGTCCAAACATAAAAGAAGAGGATAAAAAAAAAATGCTATAAATTAATTGAGTAAAGGGAATGTATCATAATGGGAGATTTTAACATATAATGGAAATATCTAGAGAGCACAGGGTGGTAGAGAGTGTATTAGATTTAGTTTTGTCTTCCCAAAATTATTTAGTGGATACTGTCAAAATACATGAGCCATTGGGTAAAGTAAATCAGAAAGTACATATAAAAAGCAGGAGAAACGTAATCAAATGTAAGTATAAAGATATACTTAGCAAAACTAGATTAGAGTAACATGCTCAGACCGCAATTGAATGTTGGAACATTCTAAAACATGTAATTGAGAGTATCATTGAGGGCAATACACAATACAAAGAGGCACATAATGCAGATACACATAAAATTAGACAACCTAAAATAAGCTGTGAGCAAATATTACCATGTAACATAAACAATTACACCAATAGTTTTTATGTATATGTCAGGTGTACCAAGCAACGTACTGAAATTTGCTGATGACAAAGAAGTGTTTAGAAGGATTAAACCTGATGGTGATAAACAACATTAACAAAACGATCTAGAAAAAATAGTGAAATGGTCTGAGAAATGGCTGATGTTGTTCAATGTTGGGAAATGTAAATGCCTAGATTTAGAACTTGAATGTAAATTATAAAATTGGGGATACTGGTGTAGGAGCTACTGTAAAATATTAGCACATAGGAGTTACAATAAACTTTGATATGAAAGTTTCAAAGCAGTGTTGTATTGCAGCTTCAACGGGTAATACATTTCAAGGGTTGATTAGGAGAAATATAACATACAAGTAGAAAAAAAACCTAATTATATCTCTGTATAAAGCAATAGTTAGGCCTGATATAGAGTACTGTATACAAGCTTGGTGACCATATTGTAAGAAAGATATATATATACACTCGAAATAATACAGAGGAAAGCAACTAAGACGATTCCAGAATAAAGTGATGATTGAAATAATGTGGATTAACATCCCTAGAGACACGGCTGTTCAGAGGAGATTGAATGGAAGTTTTTAAGATATTGAATAGGTTTGAAAATATAAATATATATCTCACTCACGAAAAGTAATAGAACTAGAGTACACGAGGTAACATTAGTAAAGATTCATAATTGCTGATTACACATAGATTAAAAGTGTTGGACTCTCGATAAGCCAGTAGGTTCCTTGTCCACCTGCCTTGTGGTCTTTTGTCTTGGATAGCAATCTTGTTAAATCTTGATTGATTGATTGTTCAATCTTATTTCAAAACAATGTCCGTAGTGAAGAAACCATTGTCTTTTTATCACATCTATTAAGATTTGCTTACTCAGCGTTTCGGCTGCCGTTTGTAGGCTTCATAGGAACTCAAGGACGATTAGTTCTTCTTCTGCTCGCCTGCAGGCAGCCCCATACTGAGTATGTATCCCCTCGTCTAAATTAATTATGGGAATCGTCTTTCAGAACCATTTGGTCTTTTTAATCCATGTCTCATTTCTGATGCTTTCTCTATCTATCGGCGGTAGCAGAAACGTTGCGTAAGTTAATCTCAGTTGTTGTGACCAATATAAAATAATTGTATCATTATTATCTATACAGTTGATGAAAAATATTATCTGTCAACTTGAAGAAAAATTTTTACGAATATCAGCAGTTTCACAACTGCTGATATTCGTAAAAATTTTTCTTCAAGTTGACAAAAATCATCGTTTGGAAAAATGTCGACAGTACTTAATGTAGCCTACGCAATTTAGCTAATCGCATTTAGCGCTGAAAATCCTTAGATGTCAGAGGATGACCCCTGTGAACAGAATCACGGATAACACCATCAGCTATTTAGCAGAACAAAGTGTACTGGATGGGACTGAATCAGTTCCTACTCACGTTAATATTGATATAGGTTACGACGTTAATCTGAAACGAGAAACGTCTTGACGTCTATGCACACATATGTGTCTTGTGTATATTTATTTTACCCCAACGTGCGTACTACCATAACTACGAAGTATTGTCCTTTAACGTACATACTGTTATAACAACGATAATTATTGTCCTTCTACGTATCGTTAATGTGTACTATGAAAACGAGCAGAATACGCCGCAACCCTCTGTATTTTAAAGTAAAATATACATCGATATTAAATTGAGTACATCTGGTGTTTTGAAAATCATAATGTTTATCCATTGAGCAAGTCAGTTACACTAAACAATTCGACATTATTATTAACCCGATAACATAACTAATACAATTATAACAAACATATTTTTGTATACTTTATAATTATGTGTGCTATGCGTTATCATTATGTACGCCTGTCGTCCTTAAAAATGTTTTACTACTTATCAAGTGTAAATCGGTCATTGGTGATCTTCGAATATCTTGGATTGGAGCTTTAAACTTCGCGAATTAGTAGTGTCTGCATGGATAGTCGTTTTGTACACTTGACGTCCATAGACAAGCTATGATACTGATGAATTGCAAATCGGTAATTCGTGATCTTAGATTCTTCAAATTGGAACGCGAATTAGTAGTATTTATATGAGAAGTCCTTTCTTGACTACGGTTTTGCAGATGTCCATGCAAGACGTGAACAGCTCGTTCGCGAATTCGATGCACCAATCGAATTGAGAACATTCCTTCAGCCGCGCTTTGAATTCAGTCGTGCAAATGTCAAAGCACTCGATGACCCCGCCCTCGATGCACGAGACCGACACCATGGCAACGGCGACAAGGGTCAGAATACGTAACTGCAATAAGGAAATACAGAGTTTGAAATCACGTGCGCTGTAATGGCAATATGCCACAATTCTCAAAAGTATGTCACTTTAAAGTATATCAAAATTAAAACATCATATTTCAAGTATTAGTCTGCACTTTTGTAATATGTTATCGCTATAAATTTTCTAACATGGGAATTCGAAAAATAAATATAACATATATCAGCATGGGGCAGTAGATATTATTGTGATTCTAACACACTCGGGTGTGCATAATACGCATTGGTTGCGCTTACGTTAGTGTCAGACTAACCAAATGACTAGTATTATTAGTAATTATTCTCAATATGAAAATCAATCAACATCTTGGATATGTTTTCTTGAACAGGTTAGTGAATATTTAATAAAAGTAACCAGGAAAACAGTAGTCATTCAGTCAAAGTCAAATTCACGATCACTCATTAAATCCATTTGTTTGGTCCTAAGTATTAAATATTAAAATATTAAGTGCTATTATGCCTTAAATGTTTTGTTGACTGATTGTTTTCTCACATTTGTGGTCCGACTTAGGTCCGACTGAGCTGACAATTCGCATTACGGGGAATGTACAGCGATTTCATTGGTTAACTGATACAGAGCTAGTTGATATATAATTAGTTTCGTATTATTAACATGAACAAATTATCAGAATTTCTCAATCTCTAATTTAAATTAAAGTTAAAATGTTACGCGACATGTTTTCGTTTTTATTGCTGCAGTATAGCTGCAGTCAGACATTACATAAAATTTTACATATTAATAAATCATGCCGTGAAACTGTTCATATGTTAAAATGTGTTAGTATGTCATTAATTACAGTACAGGTGTCTTTATATATGTCCTAAAACTAGCCTATTTTATTCCGTCTTCGTATATTTAAAAAAAAAATTAATATGTGAGCGATCACAACAGGAACACGTTTTGCATAGAGAGTATTTATGTCCAACTGAGATGTTATGAATCTAACTATAATGGAGCAAGCGTATGTTTTGTATATTAACGTTTTCCTCCTAGACGGCTTGCACCGCGGGCTTTAAACTTTCAGGGATTAATCTATTACCCCACGAATGAAACATAACGCCTTTATTATTTGTCGAAATACACCGTATATGAAGGGTTCTGTTGTTTGTATTTATGGTAATTCAAATGTTCTATCCGTAAAACGTTAACACGCGCGCGGCGAATACTTTGGTACGTAAACCGTTTGAGAATACATAGCACCATATGGGCGGTTTATATAACGTAAAACGTTAACTTCCACCATTCGCAGAAACCACGTGCGCGCGCGGCGACTACTTCGTCTAGACATATTCATAAAAGCGATCACCTGTTTGGTAAGCATTGCTGTCGTGACTGTCACGTATGAACTACCAAGTTATCCCGTCCTGGGAACGGGCATTTTTTCGAGTACTAATAATATTCATTGTCGCAATGTCCAACGTCAGTTTAAATGTACCGCAAAACAGTCATTATGTTAACCACTGAAAATCACTGTATAATCGAATTGTACATTTTTAGTACGAATAAAATATATTATCATTGTACAATCCCCATAACAAATTGCCTTGTTAGTTTTTAAATGGCGAAACAAATGCGATACGAGTCTTCAACCTAGCTATCTGTTGAGTAAAATGAGAGCAATCATGTCGTCACGTTAATACTCTATGTTTTACAATTACGCCAGGCACATTTTCTGGGAGACATAAACAGGATTGCATATAACACGGTTGGCTATGAAGTCGAATCGATTCGTCTGCCATTCCTCAATCAATGATGACTACTGTCCAGTTCGAACTGTTACTCTTATTATTGTACTTACCATTGCCACGATCTTTATCGGCCAGTATAAGGTGTGCCGTCACGTACTGAAAATAAAAGAGAAATTAAATGTTATATAATACAAGAACATTCTCATGAAGAAATGCCGTGGCAAATGACTTCGCAAACGATTTCCTGGAAAATGAGCATTAATATGTATTAGTATATTTGCTATTGTATTAGTATTATTGTTATTATACAATTTGAATTTTGTATTCTATTTAATAAGTTTGTAATGCGCAACTCTGGCGATAATAGACACTTTTAGCCGTACATTCTCAACATTTAACATTTACACGGCCACTGCAAACAGGCACAAATACATACCAATACATACACCACTCATAACATAATATACCGTAGTGCCGATGTCTAACTTCGGTCCAATACTACGATCACTGCAATCAAACAGGATCTGAATATCTGACGATTAGAAGCGATGAGAGTTGGGCTGCTACATGCAAACTGTACTGAACTCTGATCTCACTTGAGACACAAGTGTCTACCAGTGTCACGGGGGACGTGTGACAACGAGTAATGCTACTTCCGGGTTCGCCAAATCAAGTGTCACATACACAAACACTCACAGGGATGCACGAGCACACGAACGTACGCACGCACGCAAGCACGAACGCAGGAACGCACGAGCACACGCACACAAGCACGCAATAACAAACACACACGCACACGCACACGCACACGCACACGCACACGCACACGCACACGCACACGCACACGCACACGCACACGCACACGCACACGCACACGCACACGCACACGCACACGCACACGCACACGCACACGCACACGCACACGCACACGCACACGCACACGCACACGCACACGCACACGCACACGCACACGCACACGCACACGCACACGCACACGCACACGCACACGCACACGCACACGCACACGCACACGCACACGCACACGCACACGCACACGCACACGCACACGCACACGCACACGCACACGCACACGCACACGCACACGCACACGCACACGCACACGCACACGCACACGCACACGCACACGCTCACGCACACGCACACGCACACGCACACGCACACACACTAAAAAAAACACACGCGTACAGGCATACGATTTTAGTGGTATCCTCTAATTGAACTCAAACGTACACACACCTTCATTTATTTTGTGCGACATCGCTATAGCACATTGTGCATGATTGAAACCAAGCTGGTACTCGTAATGTATGCACGTTGTGATTTACCAATGTTTCAAATATTTTTGTCGATTAGCCAAGCTTTAGTGTGCTCCGTGACAAAGTTCTGGATGACGCATCTACGTTACAGTTCATCTGACTCTATGCAACACTTTACTTTTGTGACCGTTTCATTGACAACATGTGAATCACCGCGTGTATTCATGTGTTCGTGTGTTCGTCCTAGCTTAAGTGCTAGTTCTATCTAAATTTAATTTTATTCCAAACATGCATGTTTCTCGGTGAATACCTTCAGAGTAGTTATTTCCTGGTGAAGGATACTGAATTTTGATCGATGTTAGACAAATATTATCGTGTCCCATAGCGTTTAAAATGATCTGCTCATATTGCTGATTTCGACGTCTAGGCTAAATGAACTAAGCATTACTGCAACCGTGAAAGAGGTCTGAAATGCATTGAGGGTCATTGTGGATCTCCACCAGTAGACACCGATGGGACAACATGTGACACCCACAAGGTTAAAACGATCAGAGTCCGCATTACAAACAACTATGTCAGTGCTGCCACCAGGGCACGGACCACAGTCACTTTTACCATAGACGACCATTATAACGTTCTTGTTCCTACATTGAAAATTTATCCTACAATTTTTTTTCACATCACATGACAGACCCACCAAGACATCTTGTGTGTGAAATTCGTGAAAATGACATACTTCGTTTTCGCACAAATTGCTTCAACGCATGACACCCCTGCATTTCTCCCATGAAACTGGTATACCAAAAGACAAATGGCACCATTTCAAATCTTATATGCTACTGTGCACAAAAACATCACTTCCACTCACTCATCCACACAATTTCTGCTCTCACAAATAAACCCTAACTGCACAATAATTTGTTTCTTTGGGACTCTATCTTTATGTAATGGCGGACAATTCTGACTGTGGTCCGTGCCCACCAGGTAGCCATACTGGTAAAGCAGGTTCTGTGAAAATATCCGGCGCTACTATCAAATCCGTAGAAATATATATGGTGTTCAACGATAAAACGACCATGTTCTTGGCGGACAAAGCTAGAACGATTAGGATCCGTTCCTGAATATATAGTCCCACGCCATATCAATAATGTTAAATCTTATCTGGTATTGTTTACTAATTGATCATACACATCAGCTTAATACCAGGCTGTGCACAATTTGTGGCAGACTTAGTCACTATTAGTGTGTGCACAGCGGCAATCCTTGTTGGTTATGAATAAAATTGGATTGCCCGTTACCAACCTACCAAGTAGTTGGTGTATTTATACAAACAGAGAAAGGTCTGCACAAGCGTGTCCCCATTTCATTGTAAACACAAATACACCGGGAGTCGACAGGGTATCGAGCTGCGGAAAACACACGAAATATATATGTTGATGACATTGCATATAAATAGAATTCCATGAATTGAGTTTAGTTGTTTCACGAGGTATTAATGAGTTGAACAACTGTGTATAACAGTTTCACGCAAAAATAGAAACACATTTGTACATATATACTTTCGTGTGCAAGTATACTTCTGATTCGGTCCTAACAGGTTAAAATGTGGTAACTTGAAAAGTTGCAGATTCTTGGTCCAATGCGCAGCATATTTACAGTCAATTATATAATTCGACGTGGCTGTTTCCATATCTCTTCGTTCCCCACAAAGATCATGCCGCGATATTGTCAAAAGCTGTACGTCGAGGCATAAAATTACAGGAAATTCAACATTAACAATGGGATTAGCTTACCAAAGTCCAAACATAAACGAAGAGGTTAAACAAAATACAAAACGCTATAAATTAAGTGAGTAAAGAGAATGTATCATAAAGGGAGATTTTAACATATAATGGAAATATATAGAGAGCACAGGGTGGTAGAGAATGTATTAGATTTAGTTTTGTCTTCACAAAATGATTTAGTGGACAGTATCAAAATACATGAGCCATTGGGTAAAGTAAATCAGAACGTACAAATACAAAAATACAGGAGAAACATCTACAAACGTAAGTATAAAGCTAGATTCGAGTAACATGGTGAGACCGCAATTGAATGTTGGAACATTTTAAAACAGGTAATTGAGAGTATCATTGAAGACAATACACAATAAAAGAGGCACATAATGCAGCTACATATAAAATTAGACAACATAAAAGAAGCTGTGAGCAAATATTAGCAAGTAACATAAAAAAATTACACCAACCCATAGTTTTTATGTATATACCAAGAGTAAACAAAACGTACGAGACAAGGTTGGACCACTAGAAAACAGTGCTGGAAATATATTATCGCAAGGTTTTTTAATGGCGGAAGACCAAAATGTATATTTCAGTTTAGTTAAATCGGACTATTTAGGGCAGTTAATTGTAACTTCAGGTAGGAACCACTAATTATATAGACGAGGGATCACCATTAGATATTACATACTCAGATTTTCAGAAAACTTTTGACAAAGTTCCACATCAAAGATTACTACATAAATTAAAAGCCCATGGAATCGGGGATATCGTAATCAACATGATAGAACAATGGCTGACTGACAGAAGACAGCTTGTTGTAGTAGATAGGGATGTTTCAAAATAGAAATCGGTTTTGAGAGGGGTACCACAAGGATCAGTATTAGGACCTTTATTATTCGCAATGTATATCAATGACTTGGACGATAATATACCAAGCAACTTACTGAAATTTGCCGATGACAAAAAAGTATTTAGTAGAGCTAAAACTGATGGTGATAAACAACATTTACAAAACGATCTAAAAAAATAGTGAAATGATCTGACAAATGGCTGATGTTAAATTTTGGAAAATGTAAATGGATAGATTTAGAACTGGAATGTAAATTATAAAAAGGGGGATACTGTTGTAGGTGCTATTGTAAAAGAAAATGACTTTCAAAGCAGTGTAGTATTGCAGCTTCAAATGGTAATACATTTCTATGGTTGATTAGGAGAAATATAACATACAAGTAGAAAAAGCTATTTATATCTCTGTATACAGCAGGAGTTAGGCCTGATTTAGAGTACTATATACAAGCTTGGAGACCATATTGTTAGAAGGATATATATATATATATATATATATATATATATATATATATATATATATATATATATATATACACACTTGATATAGAGGAAAGCAACTAAGAAGATTCCAGAATAGAGTGACCTTATTTATGAAGAATGATTGGAAGAATGTGGTTTAACAACCCTAGAGACAAGGCGGTTAAGAGGAGATTAAATGGAAATTTTAAAGATATTGAATGGGTATGAAAATATTGATAGAAATATTTCTCTCACTCAAGAAAAGTATTAGAAATAGAGTACATGAATTAACATTAGTAAAGAATCATAATTTTATATATTAAAAGTGTTGGACTTTCGATAAGCCAGTGGCTTCCTTGTCCACTTGCCTTATGGGTTTTTGCCTTAGATAAAAATCTTGTGAAACCTAGATTGATTGATTGATTGGTTGATTGTTAAATCTTATTTCAAAACAAAGTCAATAGTGAAGAAACCATTGTCTTTTTATCACAACTATTAAGATTTGCTTACTCAGCCTTTCGGCTGCCGTTTGTAGGCTTCATAGGAACTCAAGGACGACTAATTCTTCTTCTGCTCGCCAGCAGGCAGCCCCATACTAAGTATGTATCCCCTCGTCTCGATTAATTATGGGACTCGTCTTTCTGATGCATATGGCCTTTTAAAGCCATGTCTCATTTCTGTTGCTTTCTCTATCTATCGGCGGTAGCAGAAACGTTAAGTAAGTTAATCTCAATTGTTGCGACCAACAGAAAATAACTGTATCATTATTATATATACAGTTGATGAAAAATAGTATCTGTCAACTTGAAGAAACATTTTTACGAATATCAACAGTTGAAGAACGCAATATAGATTATCGCATTTAGCCATGAAAATCCTTAGGTGTTAGAGGATGACCCATCTGAACAGAATCACGGATAACACAATCAGCTATTAAGTAGAATAAAATGCACTGGATGGGACGGAATCATTTCCTATTCACGCTGATATTGATATAGTTTACGAAGTTAACCCGAAACGAGAAACGTTCTGACGTCTATGCACACATTTGTATCTTGTGTATATTTATTTTACCCCAACGTGCATACTATTATAACAAATATAATTATTGTTCTTCAAGGTACATACTGTTACAACAACGATAATTATTGTCCTATTTCGTATCGTTAATGTGTACTATGAAAACGCCTACAATACGCCGCGACCCTCTGTATTTGAAAATAATATAGATATCGATATTAAACTGAGTTGATCTGGTGTTTTTGGGTTTTTTTCTGAATGTTTGTCTATCGATCAAGTAATTTATTCTAAACAATCCGAAATTTGACGTTAATACCATAACATAACTAATAAAATCATAACAAAATGTATTTGAACATACGTCATAAATATACACTTGATAAATTTACCAAGCTATTCCTTTATTGAAATTATACACGGCTCTTTGATCAACAATTATTATATGAAGTATGTCAGATATAATGTACATTAAAAAAGGTATATATGTAAAGATAGCATTTAACAAACACGGGTTCCAAGGGATGTACAATTTAATATTATCTGTGATATTCGCTCACTCACTCCTTCCCTCCCCGACTCACTCATTCACTCACTCAATCACTCATTCATTCACTCACTCACTCACTCACTCACTCACTCACTCACTCTCTCTCTCACTCACTCACTCACTCACTCACTCACTCACTCACTCTCTCACTCACTCACTCACTCACTCCCTCCCTCCCTACCTCTCTCACTCACTCACTCACTCACTCACTCCTATCTCACTCACTCACTCACTCACTCACTCACTCACTCACTCACTCACTCACTCACTCACTCGCTCACTCACTCACTCACCCATATAGTACATATCAACAACATCAACAATTGTAGTGATTCAGAGTATAACAACACACGTCAATGAATATATTAATGACTTCTGACAAAACGGCAACAATTAAAAATCGAGAGTAGCTAGTTCACAATATAATAACAATTTTAGTTTTACCGGTAGTAGTGTTCGAATATTTCGATGACATAGATAATACTGATGATCGTCAAGATGAATGAGGTAGCGGATTTGGGTAGGGCGTTTCAAAGACGGATTACGAGACGGACAATTCGGTGGGTAGGAGAACGCTTCATTGTCGAAACGATCTCATCGATGTGCGAGGAACTCTTAATTGATGTCGAGGAGACACGTGCTTCATGGATGTTCAGCGAGATGAATTGCACATACGTATCTTTGTCGGGCAACGAGGCGAATGAAATATTAAAGTCTAATTCTTGGATGATTTTACACCCTACTTTCTTTAACAATCACTAATAAAATTAACAAATTCGAACTATAAGGGTTACACTTGCCTAATACAATTTATCCCTACATATTTATAAAAGTTCAAAGTGCCAACGCAGATGTGATTAAATCGCATCTTTCTCCTATCAAACCATAACTCCGAATTACTTTCTAGTTGGTAACTGCCACGAAAGCCAATACATTATAATGTTTATCCATCGAGCAAGTCAGTTGCACTAAACAATTCGACATCTGTATTTGAAAATAATATAGATATCGACATTAAACTAAGTTCATCTGGTGATTTTGATTTTATTTGTGTGTGTTTGTTTATCGATCATGTGATTTACTCTAAACAATCCCACATTTGATGTTAATACCATAACATAACTAATAAAATCATAACAAAAATGTATTTGTACATACATCTTAAGTATACACTTGATACATTTACCAAACTATTCCTTCAGTGAGTTTATATGCGGCTCTTTGATCAACAATTATTATATCAAATATATCAGGTATAATGCATGTTAAATAAGGCATATATATATATATATATATACATATACATAGATAGCATTTAATAAACACCGGTTCCATGGGATGTACAATTTAATATTACCTATCCAATCTCATCCCCTCCCCCACTCACTCACTCACTCACTCACTCACTCACTCACTCACTCACTCACTCACTCACTCACTCACACACTCACTCACTCACTCACTCACTAACTCACTTCAGTGAGTTTATATGCGGCTCTTTGATCAACAATTATTATATCAAATATATCAGGTATAATGCATGTTAAATAAGGCATATATATATATATATATACATATACATAGATAGCATTTAATAAACACCGGTTCCATGGGATGTACAATTTAATATTACCTATCCAATCTCATCCCCTCCCCCACTCACTCACTCACTCACTCACTCACTCACTCACTCACTCACTCACTCACTCACTCACTAACTCACTCACTCACACACTCACTCACTAACTCGTTCGTTCGCTCGCTCACTCACTCACTCACTCACTCACTCACTCACTCACTCACTCACTCACTCACTCACTCACTCACTCACTCACTCACTCACTCACTTAATCACCCACCCACCCACCCACCCACCCACCCACCCACCCACCCACCCACCCACCCACCCACCCACCCACCCACCCACCCACCCACCCACCCACTGTTACGATTTTTGTAAGTTGTAAATGATGAGTTTCGTTAGTCTAGGGGTAATAGTGAAAAGCGATGGATGAGCCGACGTAACTTACTTAACTATCGGGTCCAAATTATGTAAATAAGTATACGTTAATAAAAAACTATGGCAAATACGTCTGATGGATATAAGAGACGAGAACACATAGATGTATAATTTGCGAATTTATTGGGTATAAAGCGAAACAATCTAGTATATATCAACAACGTCAACAACTGTAGTGATTCAGAGGATAACAAATACGTTAATGACTTCTGACATAACGGCAACAATTAAAAACCGAGAGTAGCTAGTTCACAATATAATAACATTTTTAGTTTTAATGGTAGTAGTGTTCGAATATTTCGATGACTTAGATAATACTGACGATCGTCAAGATGAATGACGTAGCGGATTTGAGAAGGGCGTTTTACCGACGGATTACGAGACGGACAATTCGGCGGGTATAATATACATTTTTGCATACGACATAATTATGTGTGCCATACGTTATCGTTATAATTTTTGTTTTATACGCCTGTCGACCATAAACATGCTTTGCTACTGATCAAGTGTAAATCGGTCATTGGTGAATGTCTTGGATTGGAGCTTTAAACTTCGCGAATTAGTAGTATCTGCATAGATAGTCGTTTCGTACACTTAACGTCCGTATACAGGCTATGACACGGATGGAATGTAAACCAGTAATTCGTGATCTTAGATTATTCGGATTGGAACACGAATTAGTAATATTTATCTGAGATATCTCCCAAGGTATATGGTTTTGCAGATATCCATGCAAGACGTGAACAGCTCGTTCGCGAGTTCGCTGCACCAATCGAATTGAGAACACTCCTTCAGCCGCGCTTTGAATTCCGTCGTGCAAATGTCAAAGCACTCGATGACCCCGCCCTCGATGCACGAGACTGACACCATGGCAACGGCGACAAGGGTCAGAATACGTGACTGCAATAAGGAAAAATAGAGCTTGAAATCGCATGCGCTGTAATGGCAAAACATAGAGACCCATTGACATATACTTCGCGGGTATAGACTAATCGAAATTGGTCATTCCGTGTGATCAATGTAGGTTACCACAGTTAGCCCATTGCGTCTCTGGGGGGTGCATTGATGAAAGTGCAATGTTTCTATTGGGTACCTCATACGCAGCTAGTTGGGTGCTTGGTATGATTCAAAAGGAATAATTCTCAAAAGTGTTCACTTTAATGTACATCTAAATTAAAATGTCATACTTCACGTATTAATCTACACTTTTATAATATGTTACCGTTATAAATAATCTAACATGGGAATTAAAAAAATAAATCTAGTATATATTAACACGGGGCAGAAGACATTATTGTGTTTCTAACACACTCGGGTGTGAATTGTACGCATTTGTTGCCCTTACGTTAGTGTCACCCTAACAAAATGACTACCATTTTTACTAATTATTATCTAGGTGAAAATTCGTTACTATGTCATTAATTACAGTACAAGTGTCTTTATATATGTTGTAAATCCAGCCTATTGTTTTTCTTCTTCGTATATTTTGAAAAAAAAATTAATATGTGAGCGATCACAATAGGAACACGTTTTGCATGGATAGTATATATGTCCAACTGAGATGTCATGAGTCTAACTATAATCGAGTTAGCGTTTGTTCGTTAACGTTTTCCTCCTAGACGGCTTGCACCTCGGGCGTCAAACTTTCAGGGATTAATCGACGATCCCACGAGTGAAACGTAATGCCTTTATTTATTTCGAAATACCCCATATATCAAGGGTTCTTAGTGGTTTTTATGGTAAATCAAATGTTCGCTACGCAAAACGCTAACTTCCAACAATCGCAGAAATCACGCTCGCGCGCGCGGCGAATACTACGATACGTAAACCGTTTGAGAGCACGTAGCGCCATCTGGGCGGTTTATATTACGTAAAACGTTAACTTCCAACAATCGCAGAAATCACGCGCGCGAGCGCGACGACTACTTCGTCTAGCCATATTCATAAAAGCGACCACCTGTTTGGTAAACATTGCTATCGTGACTGTCACGCATGAACTACCAAGTTATACTTTCCTGGGGACGGGCACTTTTGCGCGTATTAATACTATTCATTGTCGCAATGTCCAACCTCTGTGGCAATATACAACCTTAGTGGCAATGTACAACCTTAATGGCAATGTACAACCTTAGTGGCAGTGTATAACCTTAGTGGTAATGTACAGCCTTAGTGGCAATGTACAACCTTAGTTGCAATGTACAACTTCAGTGGCAATATACAACCTTAGTGGCAATGTACAACCTTAATGGCAATGTACAACCTTAGTGGCAATGTACAACCTTAATGGCAATGTACAACCTTAGTGGCAATATACAGCCTTAGTGGCAATGTACAACCTTAGTGGCAATGTACAGCCTTAATGGCAATATACAGCATTAGTGGCAATGTACAACCTTAATGGCAATGTACAACCTTAGTGGCAATGTACAACCTTAATGGCAATGTACAACCTTAGTGGCAATGTACAGCTTTAGTGGCAATGTACAACCTTAGTGGTAATATACAACCTTAGTGTCAGTGTATAACCTTAGTGGTAATGTACAGCCTTAGTGGCAATGTACAGCCTTAGTGGCAATGTACAATCTTAGTGGCAATGTACAACTTCAGTGGCAATGTACAACCTTAGTGGCAATGTACAACCTTAGTGGCAATGTACAACCTTAGTGGCAGTGCATAACCTTAGTTGTAATGTACAACCTTAGTGGCAATGTACAACCTTAGTGGCAGTGCATAACCTTAGTTGTAATGTACAACCTTAGTGGCAATGTCCCGCAAAACAGTCATTCGGTTAACCAATGAAACGTTGACAGTACACAGCAAGTACGTACATCAACAAGTTTTTATCGACTTTTATCTGACTTTAAAGACTCTATGAGACGTTTTTATTATTATTTCCCGCGAGGGGACTTGATGTGTAATCACGTTGAACGCCAACGGATCGCTGAGGCGTGACACAATTCTGACCTGGACGCCAGCTGCGGATTACCCGTGCGTGAAGGTGCGACTGACCATTCTGTTGTAATGGGTAAGCCCAGGTCTAGCACAGTGACTGAACGGCGCGATGACACGGATTACTTCGATGCCAATCAAGTCGGTTCACACGACCCACTAGATATGATAGAGACAGTTGCTGTCACAATTAATGATTACGTTCTGGCCTACGTAGTCGGCCATATCCACCAGCGGCCAAGGGAACATTGAAAACGGTCGTTCTATCGCACTTCACATAGTGTGAAATTTTAGCCGCAAAACATGCCCTGTGAAACGCATATAAGCCTGTGGATGCCCTTGACAAAATCATCACAAAGTGGACACAGCACCCAGGGGTTCTGAAGATGCGAACACTGACGACACATTGACAGCGTTGGCGAAAGTGTTTGCTCTGAAAACTCCCCATGTGTGATGTTAATGACACGGCACGACATAGTGCGGCTGCCCAAATACTCTCCCAGTGAGTTGTTGGAGCCGTCGTTAGCGGAGCGGCTGGCGGTGGTGGAAAGCCAGTTGCGACAACTCAGTGATAGCATCAGCACGAACACGGTCTGCGCATGGAGGGTGATCTAACTACACTCACAAAGAAAGCCGCATCCACCCCCAGTTAGTCTTACGCAGAAACACTGAAGACTGTTACTGGCAAGCAGCAAGAGAAACTGGCTGTGAAACTACCACCGGCCAGCACCGATCATTCGCGAAAACATCGCATGAGAAAAGTGGAATCTGGGACTGTGAAACGAGTGAGTCGATAAGCACCACGAGTCATGAGCTAATAAATGGTCGTTGACTCGACTACTCAAGCAAGTAAGCAGTCAACAAGACATCTCGTTGACGATTTTGCCACGCAAGAATGCAGCGATGCCAACTCGATAGCAGATGACTCTGATGAACCGTTCGAGGTTCCACGCTATCTCCAGCCCAAGAACGAGAGGCTTACGGCTATGTTACAGAAACATGTACTGGAACGGCTGCCTCTTCAGATACATTCATGGCAGCCAGAAATGGTAATTCGGTTAGAGAACTGTTTGTCTTACGGGTGTCTAAAAAAGTTGAGTCGGACGATTTAAAGAACTAATTGGAAAGCAAGGGCTTTACTGTGTTGAATGTTAAAAGTGTATCATACAATGAGGCTAAAAATAATTAATTCAAATTGTCTCTACCTGTCTCTGAATTTGATAAGCTGTTTGACAGTAGTGTTTGGCCAGAAGGTATCAGCATTCGTAGATTTCAATTCAAGAGCATGCGTAGTATGCCCTGATTTGATTATTTTCTGATATAATCTACGCTTTTTAATATGGCTAGTCACCTTACTATTTCAAGTTATAATTGTGCTGGCTTTGGTCCAGCCAAGCCTGAATATGTCTCGGAACTCATCAAAGCACATGATTTTGTTTTACTCCAGGAACATTGGCTAAGCAAATCACAATTCCATTGAATTAAAACATACCATGTGATAATAATGTTAGCATTTTATTCTCATGATGTTTCTGGAATAGATAACCATGCGTTTTTAAGTGGCAGAGGATAACGTGGATGTTCCATTTTATGGAAACATTCCTTGAACTGTATTGTTTCCCCAGTCATCATGAACTCTAATAGAATATGTGCAGTTAGTATAATTACACAAAGCATGTCATTATTACTTTTTAATGTGTGCATACCATGTGATATCAGATCTAATAATGATATGCATTGCGCCATTTTGAGTGAAAATATGAGCGTATGTAATGTAAAGAACTGTTCCAATTCATTATTGGAATTTATATATTAATTATTGTACATATTCCTCTAGAAAGTATAGATCTAAACCTAAATTGTTGATACATTATCTATATCATGGCATTCTTTACAATGCCGTGCTAAAATCGTCCTAGCAGATTAACTCATTGTCATGATATTCCGATTTTCATCATTCAATGGATTATTGTATAAAAGCTTCCCATGACTCAATTCCACAAGTCAAAACAATGCAATTCTAAGGTAATAACGGGATGGAATGAGCAATTAAACCATACAGAGGAACGTCAATTTGTTGGCACAATGCATGGGAAGATTGTGGCTCTCCTCGCAACGCTGTTATTGCAGATGTAATGAGTAGGACACACTCTCAGTACACCAGAGCTCTTCGTTTTGTTAAACGTAATCAAAATAATGTTAAAAAAGAAAGTATGGCTACAGCTTTACTTTGAAATAAAAATATAGATTTCTGGAAAGAATTTGGTAAAGTTACAAAGAACAATACTATGCTGCCCAACATGGTTGACGAAGTAACAGGTGTCGACAATTTTTCTAAACTCTGTGCTACTAAATATGACGACATATAATTCAACAGCGTATAATGAAGAGGATATGGCGTCATTGTTGCAAAATATACATAGTAAAGTAGATGCACAATGTAATGTCTGAGAAAATATTGTTACTATTGATGATGTTTTGAATGGTATTAACCACATTGAAAGTAACAAATGTGATGGATACGGGTTGGCATATACCGATCACTTTATTCATGTGATGGATACTGGTAGGTATATACCGATCACTTTATTCATGTGATGGATACTGGTAGGTATATACCGATCACTTTATTCCTCCTCCTCACAAACTACATGTTTTTCTACCTTTGCTATTTACATCAATGGTGTGTCACGGGTATACTACGAATGGTTTTAATAGCCACAATTCAACCTTTGGTAAAAAAGAGGAAATCAGCAAATGACTTTGATAACTATCGAGCTATTGCTCTTATTGACGAACATATTTGGTTGGGTTATAATGATAAACAGTGCGGATGCTTTTAAAACAAGTGATTTACAATTTGGTTATAAACATCAGAGCTCTACAACCAAGTGTACGTTTGCATTACTGGAGACTGTGAACTATTTCCAGCAGAATAAATATGATGTTTATGTGTTATTACTAGATGCTACCAAAGCATTTGATAAAGTAAATTTTGTTAAACTTTTTAATTTACTGATGGATCGATGAATGAATCCCCTTCTTATCATATGTTTTCTTTATATGTACACTAATCAACATTTAAATGTATCATGGAACAATTCCATGTCATTGCATTTCTGCACTACCAGTGGAGTGAAGCAGGGTGGGATGCTGTCTGGATTCGGTTGTATGATGGGTTATAAGTACTATGCTGATGGCTACGCTGATGATTCATCTCCAGTAGCTCCATCAATATATGCTCTGAACAAAATGTGTGGTATGTGTCTAGAATTTGAATATGAATATGATTTACAATTTAACTCGTCAAAATGTAAACTTATTAACTATAAGATAAGATAAGATAAAAAGTAAGATACGTTTTATTACCAAGTAGCAAGTACAAGGAATTCGCAGTGTTGTGGCGTTAGCACAAACATACACTCATGCACCCAATAAAAATATGGAAGTAATACTGACAGCCCTTTTTACTTTGATTGCATACAAGTTAAACAGAGTAAAACAATGGTTGCATGTAGGACACATTATTGGTCCTGGCACTCACCAGGCTATGGCTAAAGGTATGTGTCATGATTTTATATGGCGTGTAAATGCATTATCTGCTAATTTGGGGTTTATAATATAAGCATAAAACGTCAATTGTTTATGCCGTACATATTTCTATTTAATTTGTATGTCTGTGGACCTTTTTCAAGACAAATGTGTTGAAGAGCTTTATGCCAAGTAGCACAAAGGTATCGGAAAACTATTCAATCTACCAGTTTGCAATCACTGTAATATGGTGCCACTATTAACAGATTGTTTACCAATTCAAATTCAGATTACGATTCGAATAGTGCGATTTATGCAGAACTGTTTCAAATGCAATAACACCAGTTTGCTCTCTCATCTAGCCCTTCAAGGTAGTTGCTCATATATATGTCTAAAAGCTTCAATTACATATTGTCCAAACTCAGATTTGATACCATGACTTTCTGTAGTATGAAATCAAACAACTTTTATGAAATGGTTCAAGACCACTACCAGGGGGGGGGGCTAGATGAGCAACTAATATGCAAAGTGTCATTGTGTTGGAGAGTATAGATAATGCTTGCAGCACTTCTTTTTTATTCGTAGACGAGCTGCGCTCAATGCTTGCTGTTTTATGCACACAGTAGCTTATATACCATGTCTTAATCGAATTGTACAGTTTTAGTACAAATAAAATATATTATCATTGTTCAATCCCCATAACAAATTGCCTGATTAGTTTTCAAATGGCGAAACAAATGCTATTCGAGTCTTCGATCTAGCTATCTGTTGAGTAAATCGAGAGACGTCATGTCGTCACGTTAGTACTGTATGTTTTACAATTACGCCAGGCACGTGTTCTGGGCGACATAAACAGTATTGCATATAATATTACGCAGTTGGCTATAAATTAGGCCAACTGAATCGTCTGATACTCCTCGATCAATACTGACTACTGTCCAGTTCGGATCATTACTATCATTATAGTACTTACCATTGCCACGATCTTTATTGCCCAGTATAAGGTGTGCCGTCACGGTATGAAAATAAAATAAAAATTAAATTTTATATAACACAAGAATATTGTCTTGAAGAAATGCCGTGGCAAATGACATCACAAACGCTTTCCTTGAAAATGAACATGCATTAATATTGATTAGTATACTTGTTATTGTATTATTACTATTATTTTATTATACAGTTTGGTTTATGTCCTAATTGATGAATTTGTAATGCGCAACTTGGGCGATAATAAACAGTTTTAGCCATACACTCTCAACACTTAACATCTAAACTGCAACTACAAACACGTACAAATACATACCAATACACGCAACACTCATAACATAATATACCGTAGAGCCGTTGTCTAACTTCGGTCCAATACTACGATCGCTGCAATCGAACAAGATTTGAATATCTGACGATCAGAAGAGATGAGAGTTGTGCTGCTACATGCGGGCTGTACCGACCGCTGACGTCACCCGTTTTTATAATACACTGCAGTCGACTACACTGGAGCTCAAGTGTCTACCAGTGTCACGAAGGACGTTTGACAACGAGTATTGCTACTTCCGAGTTCGCCAAATCAAGTACCTCATACACAAACACTCACAGGGAAGCACGAGCACACGCACGCACGCACGTACGTACGTACGCACGCACGCAAAAGCACAGAAATACACACTCACACACATAAACACACACACGCGCATGCACGCACACGCACGCACGCGCGCGCGCACACACACACACACGCGCGCGCGCACGTGCACGGAGAAACACACACGTGCACAGGATTACGATGTTAATTGCATCCTTAAATTGAACTGAAACGTACACACACCGTCCACCGCCAACTTGATATATTCGACTTTGTCGTCTTTCGTCGGTGCCATATGCCATGCATGGGGAATTGTGCCTTTGTGATCTACATAAGTCGCCATACATACTCTTCAGTTGCCATTCCTTTGTCAGTATGCAACCGTTTAACACAATTTACCAAACACTCGATGTGTATCTCTATAGCTACATCAACTAAGGAAGGCGCGGCAATGCTCAATACACACCGCATCCAACAACTGCATTAGACGATACAACGGTGCAATGAATAAAGTATTATATTCCTATCTGATACACTCTGGTCGTTGGATATGTTTAATCAATTTCAACAACTTGAAAGTAATTACTGCTTGGTCACGTACCTTTGCCTCGATATTATATTTGTACAGTAATGTGTATGGCATATATTAATTGGGTATGATAGCTTTGAATATTGTGTTTAAATAATCAGCTTTAAATGTGGATTAGCTAGTGTATACTCTTAGTTAGATCAATAATGTAATGTTTTGTGATAACCCGCGAGATGGCGACACTAGTCGGCAGTTACTTTGAAAATTTATTGTGTAGATTATTCTGTTTACTTTATGGTATGAAATACTATGAAATATCGTACTATATTATATAACTAATTTGTTGACTTAATATATTCTATGTATCACTAACAATATGATGGCCACATCCTATATTGCTTTCTAGTTAAGCCTACGTTACTGTATTACTGTGTTATACATGTCACAATTACGACAGGTCAGTTACTACGACCTGGATGTCTAATCACTGTATTGTGCGATCTTAATAAGAGCTTCTGCCGGGAGGCAGAATCGTATAATTCCTTGACGTGTTCACTGAGTCCTTATGCTACCTGCCGGATTGGCTAAGTCAAAGGTATTCGTGGCATATTTGGAGAGTTGACCAGGCCAATCCTGGCTACTTCCTTGCTCTTCACAGTGTTCACTCCAGTACGGGGAATGTAACAAATACTTGTATATCATTAATATATTACCTACTTCGATAACCTGGTTTGGTAGCGAACTCAGGGTTACGCCATCTTACGGCAGCACGACGCATATGAGATAAACAAACGCTGGTGTACAAAAGTTAAGAAGATTTCTAATTAAAATCGATACGATAAATTCATTCTGCCTAGCGATGTTTGACATGCTGATATCCAAACAGACGAAAACTTTGCAGATCGTAGTCCACTGTTTAAGGCTCAATTATAGGAGGTCAATCCTGCATCCTTGGCCACATTGTCGACAACGTGTGTACAGGAAAAGTCTATCCATATGTCATTCACACATGTGACGGAGTGGCCGGATCCAACATTTAGTTTGACGCAGTTAGGCTGTATATGTATTTGGTTGCATTGAACAGAACATTCAAATTGCCTGCTCACCTTTATATCCGCAGCAGATCTTCATTAAGTGAGCAAAGCAATAAATTGGCTGACATTAGGGTTATCATAAACAGTGTTGCTTTATTTACGACTGGCAGGATACGTAATGTTTAGGAGAGATCGATTATGAAGAAGGGGAGTCATTTTATAAATTAAATAATATATTCAAGCCTACGCAATAAAATTAGAAAGGGAAGCAAATTGCTATGAAGCTGTTTGGTGCAATATAGTTACAGGAAATTCAACATTAACTATTGGATTAGTTTACCGAAGTCTAAACATAAACGAAGAGGATAACAGAAAAATATAAAACGCTATAAAGGAAGTTATTAAAGGCGATTGCATCATAATCGGACATTTTACCACGGACACGTACAATGAAAATCTCTAGAGAGCACAGCGGGTGAGGACCAACTGTTTGTACTTTTAATTCAGGAAAACAGTCTTACTCAACACGTATTAGAACCAACCAGTGAAGAGAATGCATTAGATTTAGTTTTGTCTTAACAAAATGATGAAATACATTTCGAAATCAAAGTAAATTAAGAAAGTACCAACTAAAACAATTCAAGAGAAATTTCAACAAAGGTAACTATAAAGATATGAGAAAATACGTAACAAAGCTAAATTGGAGTAACACGCTGAGCAATAAGACTGCAATTGAATGTTGGAACATTCTAATATATGTCATTGAGGGTATCATTGATATAATTGAAGACTGCACAAATCACAAGGAGGCACGTAATGCAGCTATGAATGAAATTATATAATTCAAAAGAAGCTATGAGAACAAATTAGCATGTAAAATAAAAACGATTACCACTTAAGTTAAAAGCCCATGTTATTGGGGATGACATAATCGACTGGATAGATAAAAGCTGACTGATAGAAAACAGCGTGTTGTAGTAGATGTTGAGGTTTTGAACTGGAAATCAGTTTTGAGTGGGGTTCCACAAGGATCAGTATTAGGACTTTTATTATTCTTAATATATATCAATGATTTGGAATTAATATAACAAGGAACGTACTGAAAGTTGCGGATGACACAAAAGTGTTTAGAAGGGTTAACAATGATGGTGATCTTGGGGGATGTTTTGAAGACATCCTTTCGAGTATAGTTTTTAAGGTGCCATTCCACCTTTCGCACAACCCATTCGACATTGGGATGATATCGAGAAGTATGAATATATTTTGTTGAAAAGAAAGTAGCTACTTCTTCGATCTTTGTGGATGTGAATGGAGAACCATTGTCACACAAAACTTGGGATGGAAATCTCACTCGAGCAAATATACCGGGTAGCTTTTCAGCACCTTCTGCTATATATGTCGATTGCAACGCAACTCCTCTCGGGATAACGCGTAGCAGAGTCCACTAATGTGAGAATCCATATATTCCCTCTCTGTGTAAGGGGGAAGTGTGGTCCGATTAAATAAATTGACACCTTTTGAAAAGGAGTGTTGATTATAGGCATCTTCTGTAAAGGGCACATCTATGACTTTGTTTACCGTGCGCTGACAAACGTCACATGAGGCACATAACCGTTTTAGTTCCTCAGAAATACCGGGCCAATATAAATTTAACATGATAAGATCTAGTGTTTTCTTCGCATCTTGGTGTCCAGAAAGTAAAGTTTATGGCCTATTTGAAGTACCTTTTCTCGTAGGAACTACCAAACGTTTTAGTATATTTTCTGTTTTGTTCGGATGATAAAACGTGAAGAGGGTTTCATTCTTAATTTCGTACTCATAACAAGTTTACAATGGCTAAACTTCTCGTCGCGTTTCGCCTTTAGGAATAATTTGTCTCCTTTTGTGCTTGTTTAAAATCGATCGCACAAGTATTGATGTCAACGGGAGACCTTACTATTGGTGGTTCAATGTTTCTGTCTCCAATACTTTCAACACTGCTCGATTTCCCTACACATACCAAAATGTGGTTTGCCGTTTCAGTAATCACTGATGTGGGTTCGTTTTGAGTAATAGAACAAGGAGGATCTTTGACTGGTGCGTCATCTTCCAGCAAGATATCTTCTTCTTCAGTTGCCAATTCTCGTGGGCATGAGTTTAAGTTTAATTCCTTTCTAAGATATGCAAACTATTATTAATAGCCACTGAACTCGTGCAGTGCCAAACATTGTTAAACTTTAGTATATTCACTTTCAGATACGTAAATAGCCATGTGTACACCCACTTACTACCCTTGGCCTAAGCCTCACTACCAGTAATTATGACAAAATCTCGAGCACTAAGCTAATAGCGCTACTATAAGTGAATAATGTCACTAACTCGGAAATCCTGGTAACAAAGTAACTGTTAATCCAGTGCTAAGAAACTAATACACAGTTCTGGGTACTACCCCAAATTCAACTGTATCCATTGTAGTCTTCTTTCAAGATATATAATTTATCTATAAGCCATCTAATTCTAGCCGAGGCCCATCTAAATAGATGCTATTCTATCCTATACTAAATTGCTGCTAAATAGCCATTTAAGTAAAATGACCTATTTCTGTTATCTTCATGACTACACGTCCACGGAAATAACTATGTCTCGCTAAATAATGATCAACGTAGATGATAAATGAAGTTACTTAGCCATAAGAGTAAGTCTACCCAATATATGAGAACACAAACTATAAATTTCGCAGTGTTAAGTACCACTCCACTTAATCATTATATAGCGAGCGTCATTCTGAATGTTGGTTTGGGTTCCGTGTAAACACACGACCGATACAATGTAGCGCTATTAGCTTATCCATGACAAATAATACTGACTTATAAATCATAATTACAATTGTTGTGAATACAATTTCTTATATCATACCAACACGTATTGCCATATAAATACTATTAAATTACACATTACACATTTGTTCATCCACAAATTTTGCTCGTGTGCTAAAATCCCGGAGGACGATGTAAAAAATGTCACGATTTTTACAAGTTGTAAAAACTAATCAACAACTATGGCAAACACGTACGATGCATATAAGAGTCGAGAAAACATAGATATAATTTGCACATTTATTTCGTAAATAGCGCAACAATATAGAATATGTCAACATCAACAATTGTAGTCAATCAGATGATAACAAGTACGTCAATGAATATATTAATGACTTCTGACATAATGGCAACAATTAAAAACCGTCAAGATGAAATAAGAAGCGGATTCGAGAAGGGCGTTTCAACGACGGATTAACGAATTCGGCGGGTAGAACACTTCATAGACGGTAAGGTGACACCGCTGCGTGGGATTGTTTCAGAAAGGGGCTTCAACGAAAGGTTGCGAGACGGATTAATTCGGCGGGTAGGCGAACGCTTCATTGTCGATACGATCTCATCGATGTGCGAGGAACGCTTCTTTGATGTCGAGAAGACGAATGCTTCATGGATGTTCAGCGAGATAAATTGCACAGACATAAGAGAAATGCTTCTTTGTCGGTCGACTAGTTCAATGAAATATTAACGTCTAACACTTGGATGGTTTTTCATAGTACTTTCGTTAATACTCACTAATAAAACTAAAATATTCGAACAATAAGGGCTACACTTGCCCAATAAAATGTATCTCTACATATTCATAAAAGTTCAGCGTGCCAACGCAGTTGTGACTAAATCACATCTTTTTTCTCAGAATGATGTTCTAATTTGGACGGTTTCCGTATTAACCAATCAAATCATATTTGAGGACGGTTTTTAGTTAACTACGTAGTATTATAATCCCCGGATGCCATTGGAGGTAGGAATCTCTAGTATGTTTAGCACCCGGCTCGTAATTAAAATCGTAGGTCCGTTAAAGAAACTGTATGAAACTAGATTTCATCTTACCCTTTATTCCGATATTTAAACAAAATAATCTATAAACTTTTTCGCTTAAATGCATAACCCTGGTAAATGTAGCATACTGCACGAATGGAGCTTCTTCAACAATATAACTATACATTATTTATTCCATGTATTGAATGGAATTCCGTTCTAACTTAATAACGATACGGGAAAATTCTTTGGATTCTAGTATCAGCTCGCGTTTATTCCGATCCTTGTTTTCAAGAATAGGGACCAACATTTTTATTATAAGGATATCTTGTTTGCGTGTTTGATGTATACCTTCAATAATACAATAATGTCACCAAAAAAAGAAATGACTTCATACAGGGTACTAGAATACTATAATAATTCATTAAGAGCTTTGTAACAGAACCAAACATTGTGATACCCACCCACCCACCCACCCACCCACCCACCCACCCACCCACCCACCCACCCACCCACCCACCCACCCACCCACCCACCCACCCACCCACCCACCCACCCACCCACCCACCCACCCACCCACCCACCCACCCACCCACCCACCCACCCACCCACACACACACACACACACACACACACACACACACACACACACACACACACACACACACACACACACACACACCCACCCAAATGGCAAATGTTATTAAATTTTGGAAAGTGTAAATGCATGCACATAGGACATGGAAACATGGACAAAGAATATAAAATGGGGGATGCTGTACTCGGTAGAACCACACAAGAAAAGGACTTTGGTGTAACATGTAGTGCTGACATGACAGTTTCAGAGCAATGTGGGATTGCTGCTTCGAAACGAAATCAAATTCCAGGGCTAATTAGGAGACCTATCACGTATAAGGAGAAACAGCTAATCGTACCCATGTATAAAGCAATAATTAGACCACATTTGGAATATTGTATTCAGGCATGGAAGCCGTATCGTAAAAAGGACATAGACAATCTAAAAAGAATATAACGAAGAGCAACTAAAATGATTTCAGAATTGAGAGACCTTAGTTACGAAAGTCGCTTATTACAATGTGGTTTGACAACACTAGAGACCAGGAGACTAAGAGGAGACCAAATAGAAATGTTAAAAATAGTGAACGGTTATGAGGATGTTAATAGGAATATGTTCTTCAAACTTAAATAAGGCAATCGAATCAGAGGACACAAAGCAGCATTAGTTAAGGAGCAGTGTAGGTTGGACATGAGAAAGTACTCTTTCTCACAGAGGGTGATAAATGAATGGAACAAACTGCCAAATGATTGTGTTAATGCTATTAGTGTGAATATGTTTAAAAATAGAATTGACATTTATATGATAAGGGCGGGCTACACATAGATAATAACATTGTTGGACTCTCGATAAGCCAACGGCTTCCTTGTCCACTTGCCATCTGGAACTTGTTGTTTGGGAAGGCAATCTTGTTAAATCTTGTTAAATCAAATCTATCGATAATGTACACTATGGAAACGCCCACAATACGCTGATACACTCTGTATTCGAAATTAAAAATATATATCGATATTAAATTGAGTTCACCTAGTGTTTTGAAAATTATAATGTTTGTAATGTAATTCGTGATCTTAGATTCTTCGGTTTGGAGCGCGAATTAGTAGTATCTACATGAGAAGTCCCTCATTGTATACGATTTTGCAGATGTCCATGCAAGACACCAACAGCTCGAGTGCGGGTTCGCTGCACCGATCGAATTGAGAACATTCCTTCAGCCGCACTACATAATCCGCCGTGCAAGAGTCAAAGCACTCCATGATCTCGCCCTCGATGCACGAGACCAACACCATGACAACGGCCATGGCAACAACGACCAAGGTCAGAACACGTGACTGCAATAAGGAAAAATAGAGCTTGTAATCACATGCGCTATAACGGCAAGATGGAGACCCATTGAAATGTACTTTGAGGTTCAAGATTCCTCGAAAATGGTCATTCACTGTGAGCAATGTAGGTTTCCGCAGTTAGCCCATTGCGTCTCTCTGTGAAGAGTACGCTTTTTTTTGCGCTCACGTTGGTGTCACCCTAACCAAATGACTACTAGTATTACTAATTATTATGAACATGAAAATCAAACAACATCGTGGTTATTTTTTCTTGAACAGATTAGTGAATATTTTGTAAAAGTAACTACGAAAATAGTAGTCATTTCAAAATCGCCGCCACTCAATAAATCCATTTGTTTGTAATATACATTGTCGCAATTTACAACCTCCGTGGCTATGACCCACACTTCAGTTGTTCGGTTAACCAATGAAAACCGTTGTACAATCACTGTTATAACTTACCTGAATAGTTTTTAAATGGCGAAATAAAGGCGATTCGAGTCTTCAACCTAGCTACCATTTGTGTAAAATGGAGAAATGTCATGTCATCACGTTAATACTGCATGTTTTTCAATTCCTCTATGCACATTTTTGGGCGATAAAAACAGACTTGCATATAATATTACACGGTTGGCTATAAATTAGTCCAGTCGATTCGTCTGGTACTCCTCAATCAATAATGACTACTGTCCCGTTCGTATCATTACTATTATTATAATACTTACCATTGTCATGATCCTTTTTGGCCAGTAAACGGTCGCTGACACGTACTGAAAATACAAGACAAAGAAATGTTATGTAATACAAGAACACTGTTTTGAAGAAATGCCGTGGGAAATGAAAACGCAAACGATTTCCTTGAATATGAGTATGTATTAATATTTACTCGTATATTTATAATTGTATTATTATTTTTTATATACAATTTGATTGGTGTCCTACTTGATAAGTTTGTAATGCGCAACTTGGGTGATAATAGACACTTTTAACCATACGTTCTCAACATTTAACATCTAAACGGCCACTTCATACACGTACAAATACATACTAATACCCCCAACACTCATAACATAATTTACCGTAGTGCCGATGTCTAATTTCGGTCCAATACTACGATCACTGCAGTCGAACAATATCTGAATATCTGACGATCAGAAGAGATGAGAGTTGTGCTGCTATATGCGGACTGTACCGACCGCTGACGTCAATTATTTTATAAGACACTGTAGTCGACTACTTTGGAGCTTTGCCCAAGTGTCCATCAGTGTCACGAGGGACGTTATTCAAGGAGTAATGCTACTTCCGCGTTCGCCAAATCAAGTGTCACACATACGCACAACACGCACGCGCACGCGCACACGCACACGCACATACACACACGCACACGGACACGCACATACACACACGCACGAAAACATCTCTGGATGATGCATTTACGTAACAGTTCAACTGAATCTACGCAACAAGTTCCAATTGCCACCGTTTAACTTGACAATGGTGATATTTCCTACAAAACGACTATATAATTCTTCATGAACATGTGAATGACCTTGCGTTCGTAAGCCTGTCGATGTGTTCGTGCTTGTGTGTGTGCGTGCGTTTTATATGAACGCGCTAGCTTAAGTGCTAGTACTATCTAATTTTCATTTTTATTCGAAATATGCATGTTTCTCTGTGAATGCCTTCAGAGTAGTATTTCCTGGTGAAGGATTATGAATTTTGATCGATGTTAGACAAGTATTATCCTGTCCCACAACTTTTAAAATGTTCTGCTCATACTGATTTCGACGTCTCGGCTAAATAAACTCAACATTACTGTGATTGTGAAAGAGGTATGAGATGCATTGAGGAGCATTGTGGATTTCCCTCAGTAGACAACGATGGCAAATCATGTGATGACTACGAAGGTAAACCGATCAGAGTCCACATAAAAAAACGAGGCAATGCTGCCACCAGATAGCCATCTAGAGCAGGTTCTGTGAAAATATCTGGCGGATGAACAGGGCAAATCCGTAAAAATATATATGGTGTTCAACGGTAAGACGACCAGGGTCCCGGCGGACAAAACTAGAACAACAAGGGTCCATGCCCAAATATATAGTTCCACGCCAGTTATATATATATATTTTATAATATTGTATATTCATAGTTTTCCAAGTAATCATTAGTTTAGTTGTTTCACGACATAATAATTATCTGTAGATATAGGTATATTAACTGAAATTGATAAAATGATCAGAGTCAAATCACGCCTGTTCATAACATTTCTGATCGTTCTGTGTTTTCTTCATGTTTTATATGTGTTAAGTGGTGAGACAATTGTGCGTTTGTTTCAGAACAATTCGAATGTGAACTAGGTATGACAGGTTTTAGGGAATTGAACAACTGTTTATGTAACAGTCTCTTGAAAAAAAATAGAAGCACATTTGTACATATATATTTTCGTGTGCAAATATACTTCTGATTCGGTCGGAATAGATTAAAAAGTGGTAACTTGAAAAGTTGCAGATTCGTGGTCCATCCTTAAATAGATACGCAGCATATTTACAGTCAATGGTAGAATTAGACATGGCTGTGCACATGTATCGTCGTTCAACACAAATACACTGTCGCGATATTGTCACAATCAGTACGTCGAGTCAATTATGATTCACCTCAACCGAAATAGTCAATCATGTCTAGCTGCTTACATGTGTCCAACCCAGTCACTAAGTTGTTTCGCCTTATTACGAAACAATGTTTAGAAAAAATGTTGCACCGATCTGGCTGTTCATGTGGCACGCCTTCCGACGATATCCTATTTGTGTTCTTGTTGGTTTTATTCTTGCGTGCTTCGTCGTTCACCTGTAGACGCGGGCTAACCCGGGCGGTCGACCATGCCCCGGGACCAGGTCCGCGAACCATCGAGCCGGATTTCCGTCTCCGGAACGTTCCGTCCACCGGCCATTTGGTATGTTTCACCTCAGAGTTTTTCTTGCGTGTTCTATCTGTAGCAGGAAACTATCATGAATTTATCTTCATGTTCACGTCATATGAATATTGAGAGTACCGGTGATTTATATATATATATATATATATATATATATATATATATATATATATATATATATATATATATATATATATATATATATATATATGGCATATATGGCATATCAGGGGAATTGCCTTTGTTATCTACCTAAGTCCCCATAGATACTCTTCAAATGTCATTCCTTTGTCTACATCCAACCGATTACTATAATATACCAACCATGCGATGTATCGAAGCAATGCGCAGCAGTCCAATACACACAGTCCAATACACACCACACCCAACTGCATTAGATGAGACAAAGATACGTTGTGTAAAATATTATATTCCTATCCTATGTAGAACGCTGTAGCCGTTAGATATGTTTGATAAATTTCAACAACTTGAACCTAGTTATGCATGGTCACCTTTGCCTCGATATTATATTAATACAGTAATATGAATGGCATATGCTAATTAAAAAAAATTAAGATTTAACAAGATTGCCATCCCAAACAAGTTCCAGATGGCAAGTGGACAAGGAAGCCATTGACTTATCGATAGTCCAACAATTTTCTCATCTATGTGTAGCCCGCCCTTATCAAATAACTGTCAATTCTGTTTTTAAACATATTCACACTACTAGCATTAACACAATCATTTGGCAGTTTGTTCCATTCATTTATCACCCTCTGTGAGAAATAGTACTTTCTGATGTCCAACCTACACTGCTCCTTAACTAATGCTGCTTTGTGTCCTCTGATTCTACTGCCTTCTGTAAGTTTGAAGAACATATTCCTATCAACATCCTCATAATCGTTCACTATTTTAAACACTTATATTTGGTCTACTCTTAGTCTCCTGGTCTCTAGTGTTGTCAAACCACATTGTAATAAGCGACTTCCGTAACTACGGTCTCTCAATTCTGGAATCATTTTAGTTGCTCTTCGTTGTATTCTTTCTAGCTTGTCTATGTCCTTTTTACGTTACGGCCTCCATGCCTGAACACAATGTTCCAAATGTTGTCTAACTATTGCTTTGTACAGGGGTACAATTAGCTGTTTCTCCTTATACATGATAGTTCTCCTAATTAGCCCTACAATTTGATTTCCTTTTGAAGCAGCAATCCCACATTGTTCTGAAACTTTCATGAATGTTACTCCTAAGTCCTTTTCTTGTGTGGTTCTACCTAGTACAGCATATTCTTCATCCATGTTTCCATGTCCTATGTGTATACAGTTACACTTCCCAAAATTGAATAACATTTGCCATTTTCTGACCATTTAACTACTGTATCTAGATCATCATGTAATTTTTTTTTATTTGAATAATTTTATCCTTTCTGAATACTTTTGTGTAATATGCAAATTTGAGTACTTTGCTAGATATGTCATCTTCTAAATCATTTATATTTATTAAAAACAGTATAGTGCTTAATACTGGTCCCTGTTTTATCCCACTCAAAACCTATTTCCAGTTTGAAATCTCACCGTCTACTATTACTCTCTGTCTTCTGTGTGTAAGCCACTTTTCTATCCAGTTGATTACATCATTATCTATGCCATGGGTTTTTAGTTTAACTAACAATCTTTGGTGTTGCACTTTACCGAAAGCTTTCTGAAAATCTAAGTAGACAACATCCACTGGTGACCCATCATCTACCCACTTTGTAATTTCTTCAAAAAAACATAAGAGATTGGTTAGAAATGACCTTGCTTTTAGAAACCCATGTTGAGATGTATTTATTATTATTATTAAATTATGTTTAACAAGGAATTCCACCATGTGGTATCTAATTAATGTTTCGAGTAATTTACATACAACTGATGTTAAACTCACTGTTCTGTAATTTTCTGGCTTATTCCTCGACCCCTTCTTAAATACTGTCGTAATTTTTGCTTCTTTCCATTCTGAAGGAACTATTCCTTCTTCTATTGACAAGTTAAACAATTTTGCAAGTGGTGTACTAATTTGCTCAACAATTTCCTTACGCAGTTTTGGTGGTATCCCATCAACTCCAGGTGATTTATTTTCGTTCATCTTCTTAATTTTGTTTGCTATCATTTCAGGAGTTACAAATAACTGCCCTAAATGTTCTGATTTATTGCCGTCAAATTTAGTAAATAGAACTGGAAGTGACCTGATATCTTCTGTGGTAAAAACTGAGCTGAAATACTCATTCAGGACGTCTGCCATTTGAAACCCGTCTGAAATTATGTTCCCCCTGTTGTTTTCCAGTGGTCCGACCTAATCTCGAACTTTCTGTTTACTCCTTATATAAGCATAGAAACTCTTGCTGTAATTTTTTATATTACCTACCAATTTTGTTGAAGGTTCTTTTAGATTTTCTAATTTCAGTTGTAGCTAGGTTAAGTGCCTCTTTGTAATTTGCATAGTCTTCATCCTTTCTGGTACGCCAATAAACTCTCCACACAGTTTGCTTGAACACTATTTTTCTAATAGTTTCTTTTGACAAGTGTTTCTTTCTAGACCGTTTTCCTTGTTTTTTCAACACATTTATCGCTGATAATCTCAATTTCATATTTTAGAATTTTCCAACATTCAATTGCGGTCTTATTCATCAGCATGTTATTCCAATCTAGCTCTTCTAAGTATTGTCTCATATCTTTATAGTTACCTTTGTGGAAGTTTCTCCTATCCGTTTTTTTATTTTTACTTTCTGCTTTTACATTGATGTCAAAATGTATTTGACTGTGGTCAGTGTTACCCAACGGTTCGTGTATTTTTACATTGTCCACTAATTCTTTTTGTGATGATAGAACTATATCTAATACATTTTCTGCCCTGGTTGGTTATAGGACGTGCTGAGTAAGGAAGCTATCCTGAATTAAAAATATAAATGGTTGGTCCTCGCCCCTTGTACTCTCTAGAGATTTCCATTGTATGTGTCCATGGACGCTGACGGTGATTACTGTGTTTACAAAATCAGCTATGGATGTGGATTAGTTAGTGCAACACGTGTATATCATTGATACATTACCTACATCAACAACTTGGTTTGCTTTCACAGTGGCAAACGAACTCATGGTTTTGTCATCTTAAGGCAGCACGACGTATATAAGATAAACAAGCGGTGGTGTACACAGTTCAAAAGGATCATAATTCAAATCGAAGCGATCAATTAAATCTAGAGTGTTTTCAACCTAGGTTCAAAACACTCAGGTTAGGCTAAAAACACTCATCCCCTGACACTGTGATTTATATATACATATAATGTAACATGTGTTGGGGCATGAGTGTTGTGAACATGACCACAGTAATTGTAATTCTTTCAACCTAAGTATTAACATTCTAGAGTTCATTCGAAACCTATTTTCTAATCTTTCTGATTTCGAACAGAGAAGTTTTAAAATTACTACGCAAGCACTGACTTCTTTCGGCAACTAGCTGTTTTATGCCGGTAAATGATCAAACGACACTACTATTATGATGGAAACTGAATTTATGGAATTTATGTATTATATTTAATAATACGACACGGCGTGTTGGATTTCCATGACCACAAGGGTCTATGGAACGACTTTGGCCTTGTCGATGTGCCACGACACGTTTCAAACCACAAAGTCTTGAAAAATTATTTCTCTATAAGGGTCCTTTCACAATTGTCGACGTTTACCTATTTGCAGAAATACCATAGGGGGAGAGGGTGGGATCGAGGACACCGTACTAAATGTTGTTAATATCGGTCGAATGCGATATATGACCATCACAGCGTTAAGCGACGCCGCGTGGGGAACTATCACGGAACTAATTGTTTTAAATCGTGAACTATTTTAACATTTAATAAAAAAATTCAATTCAATTAAAGTTTTATATTGTGTAACCGTTCACAGCAAGTACTACATCACAATATCTTTGAAATTCACACCGTACGGTTTGTCATATATATGTCATATATATGTCATATATATGTCATATATATGTCATATATATGTCATATATATGTCATATATATGTCATATATATGTCATATATATATATATATATATATATATATATATATATATATATATATGACATACCATGATAATATATATATATATATATATATATATATTATTACTTACTTACTTTACTTTACTTTATCGGTACCGGGGGTGTTGCGGGGAGATGAAGCTGACGATCAGCAGCAAGCCGGAAAGCTTGGGGGGGTGCCGTTTGTCTTGAGTGTCTCTTTGACACCAGGATGTTGCGGTGTTTCAGAAGCGAAGTAAGCTGGAAGCTAACATTGTGTGCTTTCTGGACTCTTGTTTTTACTTATCTGTTAAATCATCCATCTGCTGTAAATATGCTACCGAGGTACTTGAACTCGGTTTCTTGTTGGAGTTGAGTGCCGTTGATGTTGATGTTGGGTTTGCTGGGTGTTCTGCTCACCTTAATCGTCTCGGTCTGGCTGATGCTGATCTTCATGTCGTATTCGTCACATGTTGTGTCCAGGCTATTTGTATGCTTTTGTAACTTCTTTTCATCTTTATTTGCAAGGCTTTCGTCATCGGCAAACAACATTTCATTTAAGGCTTCTTGTTCTGGGTTTGCTTTCTTTGTTATCTTTGTTATCTTGTCCATGTATAAAATAAACAGCAGTGGTGAAAGGACGCATCCTTGTCTCAATCTAAATGTGATATGGAACCAGTCTGTGAGTCCGTTTCGACCAAACGGACTCACTGTATGTCTGTATATATAATATATATATATATATATATATATATATATATATATATATATAAATGCTCAGTCCGCACTACAAACGGATTCACTGTATGTATATATATATATATATATATATATATATATATATATATATATATATATATATACATTAGCCTATATATATATATATATATATATATATATATATACATTTAGCCTCATCCAAATTAGTACTAAAACATGTCGACGAAAAATGTATCAATGCGAAACTGTTATGACAATGTGCAAACAATATATACAGATATACAAAGAGTCCATTATATATATATATATATATATATATATATATATATAAAGAGCTTTTATATATATATATATATATATATATATATATATATATATATATATATATATATATATATATATATATATATATATATATATATATAACAGACTCATTGTATATCTGTATATATTATTTGCACATTGTCATAACAGTTTTGCATTGATACATTTTTCGTTGACATGTTTTAATACTAATTTGAGGGAGGCTAAATGTCGACAATTGTGAACGGCTCCTAACTAGTGACATTCCGTTACACAAGAATTCGATTGCACCGGCAACCCACCAGCTATTTGGCCTCGCGTATCGGACGGCGTAAGCGTGATCGGTCCGTCCGTCCGGGCACGGTCCGTGTTCAGGTTAATCGCAATGTCATCGAGAAGGTGCATGAACCGTTCGTTCTTGTGGGCGTTTCTCGTCTCCGCGACAACGACAGCGTCACCGGTGGTCATCTTCTGCGTGTTGGACATCTGGTTGTGGAGTTACATAAATGCACTGAGTAAACAAATAAAATTTACACACTTATATTTTTTAATAAATGTAAAATATGATCGTTTTTATCGTGCCGAGAAAAACTCTGCGAGACATCATTGAGAAGGAGATGAGACTCAGTGGGTACTAATCCCAAAGAAGAGCCGATACCACTGGAAGGAAGTGTTATCATAAAGAGGAATGCAACAAATTCATAATCAGTACAATGGACAGTTAATCGCAGTATATCAAGCAGATACCACTTACGTTCAGAAATTGATCTATGACTTCTGTTTTCGGTCTAGTCTTTGGTAGCCCGCGCCTGGCCTTACGCAGTGTCGGAATGCGGGAACAAGGCTGCCAATCACAAACGGGAAAGCTATCGCATAATTTGGATTTGAAAGAAAGGAAAATGGTTCTTTTATAGCGCGGTATCTAGTTCTTAGAACTCCATCCTCAACTGATTTAGCTTATCGCGAATCCGGTTCGTTGATGTCCTAACCGTTAGTTCAGCAACTATGCATGAAGAGGAAGTTGGATTTGTGGATTTGTGGGGATGTTTTGTTGGGAGGACTGATATGTACAGGAGGGATGGGCTTCATCTTAGTGGAAAGGGTGCAGCAGTGTTTGCTGATGAACTGTCAGGGCCAACAAAGACATATCAGATACTGAATTAGGACTGACAAGATACGTAATGTTTAGGAGATATCGAATAGGAAGAAGGAGAGGGGGAGTTATTTTATATGTTAAAGAATCTATTCAGGTTTACGAAATAAAATTAGAAAGGGTAACAAATTGCGATGAAGCTGTTTGGTATAATATAGGTACAGGAAATTTGACATTACCTACTGGATTAGTTTAACGAAGTCCAAACTTAAACAAAGAGGAGTAAAGGGGAATGTGATAATTTTAAATAATATATATAATGGAAATATCTAGAGATTACCGCGGGTCTAACAATGTCTACTTTTAATTCAGGATAGCTTCCTTATTCAACGCGTGGTAGAACCAACCAGGGGAGAGAATGTATACGATTTAGTTTTGTCTACACAACATGAATTAGTGGACAATGTCAAAATACTTGAGCCATTGGGTAACAGTGATCAAAATCAAATATATTTTGACATCAAAGTAAAATCAAAACGTACAAATAAAAAATACAGGAGAAACCTCCACAAAGGTAGATATAAAGATATGAGAAAATACTTAGCAAAGCTAGATTGGAATGCTGAGGAATAAGACCGCAATTGAATGTTGGAACATTCTAAAATGTGAAATTGAGAGTAACATTGATACATTTGTTCTGTTTAAAAAACAAGGCATACTGTTTAGAAAGAAACACTTGGCAAAAGAAGTTATTAGAAAAATAGCGTAGAAGCAAACTATGTGGTGAGTTTATCGGCGTACCAGAAAGGATGAAGACTACATAAATTACAAAGAGGCACTTAATGCAGCTACGAATGAAATTACACAATCTGAAAGATGCTATGGAAAAAAATTAGCATGTAACATAAAAAAAATTACAGCAAGAGCTTTTATGCATATATCAGGAGTAAATAAAACGTATGAGACAAGGTTGGACCACTAGAAGACAGTGCTGGAAATATAATATCACAAGTTTGTTTAATTGCGGAAGACCCACATGGATACTTCAGTTCAGTGTTTATCAGAGAGGATATTATTTCATTAACAGTTCCATATGTTATTTTACAGGAGACTAAATCAGAATATATAGTTCAGTTAGTTGTAACTCCAGAAATGGTACCACCTGGATTTGATGAAACTCCTCCAAAATTACTAATCGAAACAGTAGAACAAATTAGTTTACCACTTCAAGAGGGTTTAAGTTGTAATTATCAGAGGGGGTGGTTCCTGTTGAATGGAACGAAGCAAACATCATACCATTATTTAAAAAGGGTTCGAGAAATAAATAAGATAATTACAGACCAGTGAGTTTAACTTCAATGATTTGTGAATTATTAGAAATATTAATGAAAGGCCATATTACATGTATTATTAAATTCATTTCAACATGGATTCCTAAAAGCGAGTTCATGCCTAACAACTATTTTATGTTTTTTGGAAGAAATCAATAAGTGGCTACACGGAGGATCACCAGTAGATATTGCATACTTTTTTCATAAAAATTCTGACAAAGTGCCACAGCAAAGATTACTACTTAAATTAAAAGCCCATGGTATCGGGTATGGCTTAATCGACTGGATAGAACAATGGCTGACTGACAGAAGACAGCGTGTTGTAATAGATGGAGATTTTTCAAACTGGAAATCAGTTTTGAGCGGGATACCACAAGGATCAGTATTAGGACCTTTATTATTCTTAATATATACCAATTACTTGGACGATAATATAACAAGCACCGTATTTGTGGATGTCACAAAAGTGTTCAGAAAGGTTAACACTGATGATGATAAACAACATTTACAAAAAGATCTAGACAAATTGGTGAAATGGTATTAGAAATGGCAGATGTTGCTAAATTTTAGGAAATGTAAATGCCTACATACAGGACATGGAAACTTAGATATAAACGATAAAATGAGAGATACTGTTCTGGGTACGAATATAAAAGAAAAGGACTTAGGAATAACAATAAGTACTGATATGAAAGTTTCAGAGCAATTTGCTATTGCAGCTTCAAAGGGTAACCAAATTCTTGGATTGATTAGGAGAAATATGAGATACAAGGAAAAAAGCTAATTATACATTTGCATATATAAGCGATAGTAGGCGTCATTTAGTGTACTTTATACAAGCTTGGATACCATGTCGTATATGCCATACCATACACTTGAAAAAATACAGACGAGGGCAACTAAAATGAATGCAGAACTGACAGACCTTAATTATGAAGAACGACTGACAGAATGTGGTTTAACAACCCTAGTGACAAGGCGGTTAAGAGGAGATAAAATTAAAGATATGGAATGGGTATGAAAATATTGATAGATATATTATTTTTCTCACTCAAGAAAGATAATAGAACTAGAGAACACGAGGTAAGATTAGTAAAGGATCAGTGTAGATTGGATATCAGGAAGTACTCCTTTTCACAATCAATGAATGGAACAAATTATCTACATATTATGTAACTGCTTGCAAAGTGAATATGTTTTAAAACAAGGTTGATACATATCTCAGGAGGGCGGATTACACATAGATAAAAAATGTTGGAATCGCGGTAAGCCAATAGCTTCCTTGTCTATTTGCCATCTGGGCTTTTGTCTTGGATGGTAAACTTGTTAAATCTCTAATATGTAGGGTGTGAATATTTAAGTAATATCCGCAGTCGGTTTAACAAGAAGTGCGTATTTTTTTCATCTCATCGAAAGAATTGATTTAATCGTGAGATCTGGTAAGGCTCAACATATTTGATATCCAAAACGGTAGTTCTTTTATGTGGTCAAGACTTATGATGGGCGTGACTCCCGTCCTCTCGCCGGTCACATGACAAAGTTATGAAATTTCAGCATGGGCGACATTCGTGAGTTTTCATCGTTTCCATTTTCACTGATATTTGCACAACTACTACATATAAAAGCTGCACAAACAAGCTTGCATGTCGTAGTGGATACTAGATAAGTTTCAATTTCTGTAAAACGAATTTGAAATTTGACGAGCAAAAAATATCGAATTGAGGAGGAATTTTAAGACCGTTCAAAGTGTTTCACAATTCACTCATGACAGACATATTCCTCGCAACACCTACTCGACTAATCTGGGAAGATTATAACGATACAACGTATGTTCGATTGTATTGCAGCATTACGTTAAGATGTGTACATTGTATACTTGATAGTCCAAAGTGTTATTGAAATGCAATTGTTTTAGTAGTAAAACATATGTTATCGTTATCTATTTATAATACTATCGATATGGTAGTGAATGCAGCGTAACATAAAAGATAATGTGATATAGCCAACACCTGGTTCAATCACACTCCACCAGAGTAAATACGAATATATTTTCATTCGCTAGGTGGCGAATGCCAATTCTAAAACGGTGATTGTGTGGACAACACGTCGTGGAATTGATCTAAGGTAACAACACTTTGAAAGGATCGTAACATGTGTCCCAATAAAATAATGCATATACAAAGATGTGACAGTGATAACATTGCATAAAGTGTTGAATATAACATAATACAGTGTTGAAATTAATAGAACATTGTTTAAAAATAACATAATGTAGAGTTGAAGAGAATGCTAAACGTTATGCTACTTTGCTTAGCATATGACGTTCTAAATGTCTAAAAAAAACCGAATACAAACAGGGATGCGCTTAGCACGCAATACTGGTACGAACCTGTTTTTTTCTCTCCGGTATCGTTGGTACTATCTCCGGTGACGGTTGTTGCATCACTGGAATGCGTTTCTTTATCAACTGTTGGTACTGCAGCCAAAGTTTCCGTTGTTGCAATTGTGCTTTCTGCTTCTGCTGCTGCTGCTGTTGTTCTTGTTGTTGTTCTTGTTGTTGTTGTTGCTGCTGTTTTTGTTGTTCATGATTTTGGTGATGCTGATGTGGCTGCGGTTGTTGATGTTGACATTGTTGTTGTTGCCGTTGCTGCTGTTTTGAATGTTGTTGTTGTCGCATTTGCTGTTTTTGTTGGTGTGAATGTTGTTGTGGTAGTTGCAGTTGTTGTGTCTGCTGTTGTGGCTGCTGGTCTGGTTGTTGGTATTCTTTTTCCTGCAGCTGCTGCAGTTTCTTCTGCAGTGGTTCTTGTTCAGCTCGCATACGTTGAAGATGTAGCTTCCTTTGTTCCAGTTGCTTCTTCGGCTCTCGTGGCTGATTCACGCGACCCTGCGGATGGTGAGGCTGATTCATGTGATCCCGCAGATGTTGTGGTTGGTTCACGTCCTTCTGCGGTAGCTGTGGCTGATTTACATACTCTTGCAATAGCTGCGGTTGGTTCACACACTCCTGTGGCAAACGTGGCTTATTAACATACTCCTGCGGTAGCTGTAGTTGGTCCACATAATCATGTGACATACGTGGCTGGTTCACATGCTCTTGCGGTAGGTGTGGCTGGTTCACATATTTCTGCGGTAGCTGTGGCTGCTTCACATATTTCTGTGGTAGACGTGACTGGTTATCGTCTTCCTCTGTCTCCTTGGCAGTCGCAAATGTTACGCCCGCGCCCATGATGGGGGGAGTGTTCGCTTGAAACAAACAAGTTTGTTTATTGCTTATATTGGAGGCAACACGTTACGCACGTGACCAGTCGGCAGTACACCTGTTATTGAATTATATTACATCATATCATATTACTCGATGCAATACAAACGCACAGTACTAGGTGGAAGATAGAGAAAATTTAAATCTTAATGTGTGAAGATGTTCATCAATTTGGTAGATAATAATGAAGCAACGATATTCCTCTAATCATAACTATTCAGATGTATGTCTTAACATTTCGGCTACTGTCAATAGACAGAAAAAGCAACACGAACGCAAGATGGATCAAAGTGGCCAATGGATACAAATTCGACTACAATCACGAATCGAGAAGGGGGTTGGGGGGGATACAGACACGGTCACTTATAGGACGGCCTGGTTGCCATGGCAACTGGCGTGCAGGATAGGAACTGGCTATCCCAGAAATCATTTCCCGGTGAAGGTTGCCGACGGTAACCGATACATTGAACATGTACATCTCAATAGCTGTGATTGGAAGAACATCGTTACTTCATCTCAATGAGACTAAGAACAATCGACAGAAGACTCTGTAATGTATTCTATGGGAGAGAATGTTGCACCGTTTACCTTCTGACGAGTCGTGTTCGTACACGGACGTTTCTATGCCATTTACCATGCATTTAATTTCGCAGTAGGTGTTCTTGATCTGCCGGAAAGTTTCTTGAATCTGTTGCAGCTTCATTTCCATTCTTTCCGCCTTCTCTATGTACTGTTGGGAGGAGACGAACGACTACATTTTAACTAATTTATTATAATTTATGTAATTTTTCGTTTTACGATTTATTTATAGATATTCGACTATACATATATGTGTCATGAT
>OY759268.1:24431718-24496718 GCA_963662155.1 Lamellibrachia columna
ATAAATGTACTTTATTAAATTTACTGTCGTGTGTTCCTCCGCATTTCCTGTAACGAACACAAAATGAAATAATACGCGAGACAGCAAGTGAATTCCCTTCTGGAAAGCAAGAGTCCTTGCTGTCAACGTTGAAACAACGATAGCTCTCCTGGTTTCGCCGTATCACATGATACAACACCATTTCACACACCATCTTGGAGGTGAAGAGAAGACAGGGCCGCGAGATAACAAAAGTTGTCTAGATTCTAGAGCCTTGCCGACCCTACTACACACATCAGAAGACAAACACAACTGATGAAAACTGTGCGGAAATGGCACCCACACGACCAAGGGATGAAGGCGAAGGTCAAGGGATGAAGGCGAAGGTCAAGGGATGAAGCCGAAGGTGAATTGTAACATAGTGCATAGTATTTCGCACCTTTCACCATGCGGAGTCAACTTACTGAAATAAAAATATTGATTTGTGTTGTTCAGTGTGACCAATACTACTTGATAATATTGGTGCAAGTGTTTTATTAGCCATGTCTCATGCATTTACCATGTGCTTTTCATATTTTGCCGTGCCACCACAGCTTAGCTGGGATTTCGTCACCTCCTAATCTGCGAATTGTCAAGGTGGAGCCACTTTGCAGCCGATCATTCGAATACTAATAAAAATATTGTGTAGATGTTTTATTTATTGTGTGTATCTGAATGCTAAGTAGACACCATTCGTGCGTACATGAGCACTAGACGTCGACATCGAGTCGCTTCAAATAAACAGGAAGGGCGAAGAGACATCGCGATGGCCGGAACATAGCAACACGTCAGCAGATCCACATCTTGTTACGTCAGCAAGCATAACGCGAACATTGCATGCGACACCTTTTCGAATATATACCAGTCAAGCAATTATGCTTATTAGTTGCTGCGTCCACCCATATTATCCTATTAGCCTCACTAATGTATGAGCTTATTACCCGTATATTGATAACCTAACACGTTTCTAGTAATAATTCATGTACTGCGTAATATAATATGTTCATGCATGCATACACACAAACATCCATACACACATACATACATACATACACACGCACGTACATACGAGCACTCAAGCACGCACGCACGCACGCACGCACGCAGCAACACACAAACGCACGCACACGCACTGTCGTACTGCTTACTGTTGCTGTTTCGGTGCTGTAGTTCGCTGACGTTTCCGACGAAGCCGCGGGCCTCTCGATCTCGCTGCTGGTTGAAGTTTTTAACGAGACGGAACGCACAGGTCGTCCTGTTGTTCGGGGACTTAATATTTTGGAGGGACGATTGTGATGCTGTCCTGGTGATCCCTGTTGTTTATCTCCAGGGGAACCGGCCGACCTCTCATCGTCCGGGTTGGTGTCCACTGACACAGAGGAATCGTCTGGCGGTTTCCGGTATGTTTTTGAGGCGAGTTTATCAACTTCCTCCTTCATGCCCTGAAGCGTATAACACATAATGTGATGAGGCATGTACCGTGTGTGTAAAACAGCGAATGTCCACCTTTATGTGAGCAAATATGATTTATAATAGTCACTATTATTTTGGTGATAAAACTCACATATTATGCAAAGGAACTGTCGCTGAAACAGTTGTTGGAAACGCCAGAGACAAGTACGTTAAGAGCAGATAACATTTTATTTATTTATTTATTGAATGGATATTAATTTATCAGTAGAAATATGTTTTTTTTGCTTAACAACATAGTAGAAATAGAGGATACGAAGTAATGTTAGCGAAGGAACAGTACAAATAATACATCAGAAATTAGTCACTCTCACAGAAGACAACAATTGAATGGAAACATGATCTACAAATTGTGGAAATATATATGAATGTGAATGTACGTTTATGATATGAACATGTTTAAAAACAAAATTAACAAATATCCTTGAAGACCGGGTTACATATCGATGAAAAGGTGTGTACATTCGATAAGCTACCACTTGCTAACTAAATGTGATGCTTTGAATGACAATCTTGTAAAATCTTAAAACATTTTGTCAGTGGTTGAAACAAAATTAATCGTGTTAAATATTGATAATTGTAAAAAAAAAATTAATCTTGTTAAATATTGTTACTTTGGCCCGGCAATCCTCAATGAAGATCTCCAGGTCGTCCGTGTCTTGATTGTACGACATAATATGTACGTTGACGACGTCCTTCAGTATGCTGCGCAATATCGCCACCCCGGCGGCTACACGGTTATCGTCGCATATGATGTCTGTCTTCGAAGGCTTCTGGTCGGCGTCCGGTTTGGTCGTGAATTGAGCCATGTATTGTGGACGGCTTACAGAAGCCGCGACCATCTCGGAAGAACATAGTGATTTTCCAGAGACTAAAGACTCGGAATTTTCGCTTCGGCGCACCTGAAGTCGACTGCCTGGCTTCTTGACCGGCAGGGCGACCGAGGTGCCCGTGACACCATCCGCCGAGTTTCTGCCGCGGCGTTGTTTCTGTATTTCGCTGAGTCGCTCTGATTGAAGTGGAAATTGAAGTTGACGTTATCATTTATTTGACATTAGGTTTATTTAGTATTAATGTATTTTGACAGCTGTGGTAGTTTTGTGCATTTTATGTTATTTATCTATTTTACTACTTTATTGGTCAATATTACTGTTTTACGGTGTATTATCATAAACTATGCGTATATGTGTTATGTTTGAATGTGATGTCTAAGGACCAAAATGGAAATTATTGTTTGCGTTTTCTTTTGTAACCATATATTTTAATATTCTAGTATTCACACTGGATGTATACACACTGGATGTATGCACACTGATGTATGCACACTTGATGGATGCACACTGGATATATGCACACTTAATGTATGCACATTTTATGTGTGCACACTTGTTGAATGCACACTTGATGTGTGCACACTTGATGCGTGCATACACCATGTGTACACACTTCATGTGTCCCACTCGATGTATGCACATTTCATGTGTGCACACTTCGTGTGTGCAAATTTTATGTATGCCACTCGATGTGGGTACAATTGATGTATGCCACTTGATGTGTGTACACATGATGTATGCACACTTATATATATATAATTATATTTTTAACATGTATATATATACATATTTTTTTACGTGTGTATATATATATATAAGAGCATTATTATATATTTTTACGTGTATATATATATATATATATATATATTCTTGTGCGATGTTTAGTTTGACTAATTAAAATAAGATAAACAAATCATTGTTGGTCAGGAAGACTCCTACTGAAACCAGGCATGGTCGTTACCATGTATATAATATCCACTTATGTAGCTAATCATTTATTATTGCCTTTTACATAAACTGTAATGTATTTGCTGTTTAATATTTAAGGAATATTCATGAAGTAGATTTTTCAAGAATAAACTAACATTTAAAGTCCCTGTGTCTTTCCTGTGTACGCGTTGTTTCTTCTCCAGTCAAGGAGTATATTTGCTGACTATATACTCTGTCATTCCTGTTTACATGTTGTCTCTTCTCCATTCAAGGAGTATATTTGCTGACTATATACTCTGTCATTCCTGTTTACATGTTGTTTCTTCTCCAGGCAAGGAGTATATTTGCTGACTATATTTCTAGAGAGTACAATACCTTTTTGGGAGACCGCCTTAGAAGTGACGGTACTAGTTGGTTTCGGTGGAGGCGACTGCCTCCGTTTGTCATTACTATCCAACCAATGAGCGACTTTCGTTGGTTCTGTCGCGTGTTTGTCGCTGTATGACGCCTGGCGAGGTGACGCGATCCGATCAACACTGCAGGAAGTTGTGTCCATGGCCAACTTTCGCGATCTCGGAATGCCCTGGGGATAGTTAATTAATCTACTTTCGGTTTCAACGAATACAATTTCGATGATTTTAGAAGGTATCCATCCCCTCTTCGCAAATATGTTGCTGCCTGTAAGTTTATTTTTGAATAAGGATATACCTATATTTTAGGATTATTTTAATTTTATCTCTAAAAATAGAATCAGGGGTGTTTACAATAACAATAATTTAAATACAATACATTAGTGAATATAATTATTACAATACAGGCATTACATAAGATAACACAATAAAAGTAAGCATTAGGATTATGTATGTATTGTGTATATGTATATACATATAATGTAAAGTGTATATATATATATTTATATATACACATATATGTATATATATATATATATATATATATATATATATATATATATATATATATATATATATATATATATATATATATATATATATATATATATATATATATATATATATATATATATATATACATATACGTTGCGTTGCGTTCTTAGCGTTATTGGAAGAGAGTGAGAAAGCTCGTCGGCCGAAGTGTTCGAAGTTTACCCTAGGAACAGTCAGTGAGAGGCGGGTGAGCCGAACGAAGACTGCGATAGGGAACATAGGGACAGTTATGATCAGCAAGGTAACGTGGAGTGTTTGCATGCACGGCATCGTGCATCAAGATCAACAGTTTAAACGGAATTCGCTACGCCACAGGCAGCCAGTGCAGCTCTCGTAGTGCCGCCGTCATGCTGTGTTGGTCACGTCGACGTAGACAGAGGAAGACACGCGTAGCTGATCGCTGGACCATTTCCAGTCGATGCAGCAGGGTTCCCGTAATGTCGTACATGGCCGCATTTCCGAAGTCGACTTGTGTCAGTTATGCTGTGACCATATAACCCTGTCTAGTGGCTGGTCAGTAGCAAATAAACTTGTCAATGACGGAAGATATTTAAAGAAAAATTGTTTGGAAGATAAATATCAAGGAGCACGCTCCGTGTTGAAATAAAAAAAATGTTTGGGAAAACAAATATCAAAGAGCATGTTCCGTGTTGATATTAAAAAAAAATTGTAGGATTTGACGAAAAATCTACTGAAGGCGGATGACAAGACATCTATTACAGTGTAGTTTTAATTTAAAAAAAATCTTACTATGAAATATTTGCAATGGAAAAACAATAGTGTTCTGTGCCCACCTTCAAGGACGCCGCGACGTCTGGCGCTGACGTCGTTGACATCAGTGACACAGTTTCTGACGACGACGTCATCGTTGTCAGGGTCAGCCTACTTTCGGAACCCGACGTCCCCCCGCGAAGAGACAGTCGGGAGCCGCTGCTCGTTTCACGGCCGTCTTCCGTGGTTGACGCTGACCGGCGCCAAACAGTTGTCGAACGACTGGACTGCTGGGACCCGGACGTCGACCGCGTTCCTGAGGAATCCGAAGCGCTTCGCGACCCGGTTGACATGCTCTTGTGGAGAGCCGTCCACACCGGGATCCGGGTGATAGACGGGGAAGAGGACGGGAGTGCCGTCCGCGGGGCTCCTGATCTGTTGGAGGCGAAATGTCTGGTTTATATGACGATGCGATGATGATGACAATAATAGTAATCGTAATCGTAATAGTAGTAGAAGTAATAATAATAATAATAATGATAATTGAATAGTTTAATAAAAGCACACACCTATAAAAAATATGCATATGTACACATGTACACACACACACACACACATATATATATATATATATATATATATATATATATATATATATATATATATATATATATATATATATATATATATATATATATATATATATACACACACACAGGGTTGACTGAATTACTTTAATTTTGTACTTGAATAAAAGTAAAAGTAATTCACCTAAAAACTACTTAAGTAAAAAAAGTAAAACAACGTTTCAAAAGTACTTGAAAGTACTGAAGTAGAAGTAAAAGTACAATACATAGAAATAACAACATCATGAGTAATATTATATAACTTAAACAGCTTGCATCTGACAACTGTTTTGCAACCACTCTGCCTATAACAAAGTGTTCCCAGACAGCCTTAACTGGTCAATCGGTCTGCCACCCTTGAACATGGTGCTCACTTGGATGCTTGGAAAATTAAATTATTATTAATGAGAGCTCACAACATCAAATAATTTCAGTTAAATACATAACGTAATTAATGATGATGCAAAATGTCTTTTTATCGACTTGATCCGCTGGGGTATGGGAGGAGCTGTATTTTACAACAGGACATGTATACGCAGGTGTGATTGTATCTGAGTAGGTAGAGGGTCAGTCCATTAGTAGTAGTAGTAGTAGTAGTAGTAGTAGTAGTAGTAGCCTCTCAGGGAAACTGGTCACAGGTAATACAACTTAGCACTGCCCATAGTAAATTTAACAAAGACATTTGATGCCTAGCTGATGAAGCCATCTGGTTTGTGAACCCCACCTTCTCATGTCTTCCCAGCCATGTGTTATCAGCTCACACAAACATTGAAACAACACGCTTTAGCAGCTAGCTGTGTTGGTCACCTGGTACCAGCTGGGGCTAGAATTGATCAGAAGACACACCAGTGCAACAGAGGAATGCTGTTGCTAATTGTCCCTGTCCTTGTCCCTGATATTATTTATTATGGGTCAGCTTGACTAAGCCATTGGCATTGCTGGGAAAAGATGCTACCAAATGGCAGAGAATCAATTCTTTACTTTTTAGTTCAGTAATCATTATTATGAATTTATTAAACATCTGAATATGAATTCGTGAAAGTAAAATGCTGTTTAATGCTGATGTATATATGCACACACACATATATATATATATATATATATATATATATATATATATATATATATATATATATATATATATATACACATATATATATATATATATATATATATATATATATATATATATATATATATATATATATATATATATATATATATATATATATATATACATATATATATACATATATATATATATATATATATATATATATATATATATATATATATATATATACATATATGTATGTACATGTATATGTTTATACATATTATATATATATATATATATATATATATATATATATATATATATATATATATATATATATGTATGTATATAATATGTATTATATATATATATATATATATATATATATATATATATATATACATATACAGGTCGATTCTCCAAAATGGGGGCAATTGGCTCTCCAAGGAAGGTCATCGATTTAAATCATATTTTGGGAATATATACTAGATACTTTTGGGCATCAGATCCTACATTTGCCACAGGTTTCCTTAAAATCTCTGTCCAGGAGGAACTATTGAAGTACAAGTACGACTTCATGGTGTTGCCTTATGCATGCAACTACATTTCCCTCAATAACGTCCACTATATACAAATTCCAGACATAAATGCATATTGTTTTCATCTTTTCTGCTTAACGACATATAAATAATGTGTGTAAAGTAAATTCCATCTTATTTTTCCGATTTTCAAACGTTATGTGGCTGTTTGAATGTCTTTGTTGTTTTTAGAAAATTAATGTATCTGACACCTGACTGTATGTCATTTCCTATAGATTGTAATAAACAATTGCCTGTGTCTTGTGTCACACTTGTTATTTAATTGTTTAAAATAGCGGGAACTAAACAATGTATGTGAAGCATAATAATGCAAAGTCATTAAAAAGTATTGTATTGTATGTATTGTATGGAGCGAGCCGTCGAACGACGGATCTCTTCTGGTCACTGTGCAAGCCGATTCGCGAAGCGCATTGGCGTCCACAGATAGTACAGTCATAGGTGGTCGCAGGTCCCTGCGGACGTTGACCATTCTTCCGTTGTGTTTTCCTGTCTTTGATTATTTGTATTCGTTTCTGCTCGAAGTCCTGTAGACCGGTGTGGCAAGTGTGCCGCCATTGATTTTAGAACGTCTTTGTATATTTTTCTTTGGCCGCCTCTTGTTCAGCAACCGGTTTTCAGTTGGCCATAGAACAACGCCTTGGGTATGCGGTCATCAGTCATACGGACCAGGTGACCAGACCATCGGAGTTGTGCTCGTTTGATGTGGAACTGGAGTTCCCATGTTCCGCATTGTTCTAGTACCTCAGTGTTTGGCACCATATCTTGCATTTGATGCCTGCTATCTGTCGTAAGCAGCGCATACGAAACTGGTCTAGTAGTCTGATATGTCGTCCGTATGGGGTACATGCCTTACATCCGTAAAGCAGGGTTGTAAGTACGACAGCACAATACACGTTGATTTTCGTGCTCAGGCGCACACCACGTTCATTCCAGAGGTGCTTGCATTTCCAAGACGGGCAGAAATGTCATCATCAAACATTGCATTTTTGGACAACGTACTACCCAGATAGGTGAATGTATCCACGACATTCAAGTGGACGCTGTCAGCAGTAATATTTGATGGTACATGGCTTGGTGCCAGGGTTTGGTTGGAACATAACTTCCGTTTTCTTTAGACTGATTGTGATTCCAAATCGGCGGGCTGCTTTAGCAAAAGAGTCGGTGATTAGATTTATATTGTTGATTGAGTGTTGAGTGTGCAATGAGTGCACAGTCATCAGCAAACAGCAGGTCTCGAACAAGTAGTTCTGTAGTCTTGGCCTTGGCGTATAGGCGCTATAGATTGAATATGTTTCCGTTGGTGCGAAATTGAATGTAAACGCCTAGATCGTTATCGCGGAAAACATCTTGGAGCATGCTGGAAAATATATTTTTATTTATATATATAAATTTAGTTCGCGACACTTTTCTTGTATTTGTCGCATTGCGAAGATCATGTCAGTAATTACACGCCCGGAAGCCACATTGACTCTCTGGCAGGACATAAGGTTTGCCAGCCGATTTAGCCTAATCGGGGCGAGTATTTTGCCAGCTATTCATAGTAGGGATATGTCACGGTGGTTGTCGCAGATGGCTCTGTCACCATTTCGCTTGTAGATATGTACAAGCGATGCGTCTTTGGAGTTATGCGGGACGGATTTACTGTACCACATGATGGTGAAGAGTTGGACAAGTCGTTTAGTGAGGTTTATTCCTCCGTGTTTGTGTATTTCTGCAGCAATTGCATCTGAACCCGCAGCTTTTCCACTTGTCAGTTACTTTATCGCTTGAGTGGTTTCCGCGATATTTGGACGTTTGATCGGATGTTGTGTTACTTCATCGAGTGCTGCCAATAAGATGGTTGATGGTCGGTTTAGCATATCATTAAAATGTTCAGCCTATCGTTTGAGAATTTCTCTTCGATATGTAATACGAGTTGTTCCGTCGGCACTCATAAGTGGTGTCGCCCCACATGACCGGTTCCCATACACTGCTTTCAGGCCGTCATAGAAACGTTTCGCGTCCTTCTGATCAGATGCTTGTTTAATCTTGCTAGCTCATATAACAACAACATTCTTTATTTTTATATCTTGCGTCATGAGTAGCATATACTGAAATAACAGTTACGTTAAAAGATTAAACATCATGTTACTTTTCATACTGATTTAACGTATTACATCAACAAACTCTCATTTACACCGAGAGTAGTACGTGCGCAATTCTGACACATCAAAAATGTGCAGATTTTGGGTAAGTTTCTGATTGGTTGAAATTTGAAATGGAGCGTTCTGATTGGTCGTGCGCTTATTACCGCCAGGGGGCGCCACGGTATAATCCCCTATTATCGCTCAAATATTCAGATTTTGGGTAAACATGATTGGTCGAGAGCAGTTTCACCACCAGGGGGCGCCACAGAGTAATCCCCTATTATCACACCCAAAAGCACTGTTTTACGATAATATTGTCGCCAGAGGGCGCTACGGGTCAAGTTTGTCGACGGCTCTGATTGGTCGAGAGCAGTTTCACCACCAGAGGGCGCCACGTGTCATCCCCTATTATCACACCCAAAAGCACTGTTTTATGGAAATATTGTCGCCAGAGGGCGCTACGGGTCAAGTTTGTCGACGGCTCTGATTGGTCGAGAGCAGTTTCACCACCAGAGGGCGCCACGTGTCATCCCGTATTATTGCCCCTGAGGCATTGTTTTGCGGTAATATAATCGCCAGGGGCGCTACGGGTCAAGTGTGTCGACGGTTCTGATGGGTCGAGAGCCGTCACGTGACATATGACGTCACAGTTCCTCATTTGCATATCACGTTACCTCTCTATGGAGGTCGCCATCATGTTTTGCTGCCATGTTGTTTTGCTATGATACGCTCACCAGGAGGCGCTGCTACAACGTCACAGTTCCTCATTTGCATATCACGTGACCTCTCTATGGAGTCTGCCATCATGTTTTGCTGCCATGTTGTTTTGCGCTGATACGATTACCAGACGGCGCTGCGGGGCAAGGTCGAAGGTCAAAAGTCACCGACATTTTGTACTTATTCAATTGCCAGTTGTGGTTAGGGTTAGTAACCCTAATTCTGTCGTCTGTAGTGAACCCTAATACGAACCCTGTAGGGTTAGTAACCCTAATGAAACGTCAAAGATCACCGAACTTTTGTACTGATACAATTGCCAGTTAGGGTTAGGGTTAGTAACCCTAATTCTGTCGTCTTCGGTTTACTACTGACGATTATGGCACGCTTTTCGAGACGTGTCTGGGCACCGGTTCAAACCGGTTTGAACGGGTTTCGTGTAGTTTTGTTCTTCTTTTCCAGAACGTTCGAACGACGTCATGGAATTTTCCACGCTCACGAAAAGAAACACAATCCCGCATTTTACCCTGCTAGCAGACTGAAACCTAGCGGTCGAATGTTCGTGCATGCAGCGGGAATAACGAAGCCGTGCATGTAAGCTATACGACGCATATCGCATCATTGCATTATATCGAGAACTTTTCGATGTATGTCGTTTCGCGTCGACACCTACATATTGCCTATTTCACCTCGAGTCTGCAAGAACACCGCGAGGTCAAAAGGTCATGGTTAACAAAAAACACCGTCGCTTTCTGGAACGTTCGAACGAAGTCACGCCTTTTCACCCAGCTAGCAGACTGAAACCTAGCGGACGAAAGTTCGTGCATGCAGCGGGAAAAACGTAGCCGTGCATGTAAGCTATACGACGCATATCGCATCATTGCATTATATCGAGAACTTTTTTACGTATGTCGTTTCGCGTCGACACCTACATATCGCCTATAATGATACGAGTCTGCATAAACACCGCGAGGTCAAAAGGTCAAGGTCAACAAAAAACCACCGTCGCTTTCTGGAACGTTCGAACGAAGTCATGGAATTTTCCATAATCAACGACAGGTCAAAAGGTCAAGGTCAAACCAACTTTCCCCGCGAAATGTGTCTAGGCACATTGAAATTTCATACGTCTCGACGTTTCTACATTTCTCACACACTTATTTCTATCTCATTTTGTCTATACTGCCAGGCTACAGGAAAAAACGCAGAAAAAATGCATCGTCAGCAAACTTTCAGGATAAACTGTAGGAGGTATGGGTAAATTATAGAAATTATGGGTAAACTGTAGGAGGTATGGGTAAACTGTAGGAATTGAATTATATATAAACTGTAGGAGTTATGGGTAAACTGTAGGAATTGAATTATATATAAACTGTAGGAGGTATGTTTAAATTATAGAAATTATGGGTAAACTGTAGGAGGTATGGGTAAACTGTAGGAATTGAATTATATATAAACTGTAGGAGTTATGGGTAAACTGTAGGAATTATGGGTAAACTGTAGGAGTTATGGGTAACCTGTAGGAATTATGGGTAAATTGTAGGAGTTATGGGTAAACTGTAGGAATTATGGGTAAACTGTAGGAGTTATGGGTAAATTGTAGGAATTATGGGTAAACAGTAGGAGTTACGGGTAAACTGCAGGAGATATGATCAATTGTAGTCACGGGTAAACTGTAGGAGGTAGATTAAGAGACGAACACTGGTAATATTGACAATATGGACATGTTGTGAAAGCCGTGACGAGTCCAAAGCATGCGATTAAGAGACGAACACTGGTAATATTGACAATATGGACATGCTGTGAAAGCCGTGACGAGTCCAAAGCATGCGATTAAGAGACGAACACTGGTAATATTGACAATGTGGACATGCTGTGAAAGCCGTAACGCGCCCAAAGGATGCGATTAAGAGACGAATACTGGTAATATTGACAATGTGGACATGTTGTGAAAGCCGCAACGCGTCTAAAGGGTGCGATTAAGAGACGAACACTGGTAATGTTGATAATGTGAACATGTTGTGAAAGCCGTGACGCTTCCATATGGTGCGATTAAGAGACGAACACTGGTAATATTGACAATGTTGACATGTTGTGAAAGCAGTGACGCACCCAAAGGGTGAGATTAAGAGAGGAACACTTGTAATATTGAGGAATCTTATGTTATGAAACTTTGCAAGTTTAAAGTTTGCTTCACCGCACACACACACATGTTTTGAAAGTTTGTGTTATGAAAGTTTGCAAGTTGGAAGTTGCTTCAACGCACACACTTGTTTTGAAAGTTTGTGTCATGAAAATTTGTTTGGAGACATTGACTGCCATGTGACATGCATGGAGACATTAACCGCCATGTGACATGCATGGAGACATTTACCGCTGTGTGATATGTATGGAGATATTTGACAACATGTGACTTGCATGGAGACATTTACCACTGTGTGATATGCGTGGAGACATTGACCACAACGTGACATGCATGGAGACATGGACTGCTATGTGACATGTATGGAGACATTGACCGCTGTGTGATATGTATGGAGACGTTCACCACCATGTAATATGTGTGGATACATTTACCCCTGTGTGATATGTATGGACACATTTGACACCATGTGATATGCGTGTAGATATTGACCGTCATGTGACATGCATGGAGACAATTACCACTGTGTGATATGTATGGAGACATTTGACACCATGTGATATGCGTGGAGACATTGACCGCCATGTGACATGCATGAAGACATTGACCACCATGTGATATGCATGGAGACATTTGACACCTTGTTGTATGCACGAAGACATTGACTGCCATGTGACATGCATGGAGACATTGACTGTCATGTGTTGGAAGTCTGCAAGTTGGAAGTTTGTGCTTTGGAAGTTTGCAAATTGGAAGTTCTCCACTCCACTCCACTTTGAAAGTTTATGTTATGAAAGTTTGCAAGTTGAAAGTTTGCTTCACCGCACACACATGTTTTGAAAGTTTGTGTCATGAAAATTTGTTTGGAGACATTGACTGCCATGTGACATGCATGGAGACATTGACCGCCATGTGACATGCATGGAGACATTTACCGCTGTGTGATATGTATGGAGACATTTGACACCATGTGACATGCATGGAGACATTTACCACTGTGTGATATGCGTGGAAACATTGACCACAACGTGACATGCATGGAGACATGGACTGCTATGTGACATGTATGGAGACATTGACCGCTGTGTGATATGTATGGATACGTTCAACACCATGTAATATGTGTAGAGACATTTACCCCTGAGTGATATGCATGGAGACATTTGACACCATGTGATATGCGTGTAGATATTGACCGTCATGTGAAATGCATGGAGACATTTACCACTGTGTGATATGTATGGAGACATTTGACACCATGTGATATGCGTGGAGACATTGACCGCCATGTGACTTGCATGGAGACATTGACCACCATGTGATATGCATGGAGACATTTGACACCATGTGATATGCATGGCGACTTTGACTACCATGTGACATGCATGGAGACATTGACAGCCATGTGACATGCATGGAGAAATTGACCGCCATTTTTGAAAGTTTATATTATGAAAGTTTGTAAGTTGGAAGTTTGCTTCACCGCACACAAATGTTTTGAAAGTTTGTGTCATGAAAATTTGTAAGTTGGAAGTTTGTGATGTGAAAAGTTCACGTTTTGAAAGTTTATGTCTTGAAAGTTTGTTAGTTGGAAGTTTGCTTCACTGCACGCACATATTTTGAAAGTGTGTACTATTAAAATGTTTAAGTTGGAAGTTTGTGATGTGAAAAGTTTATGTTATGAAAGTTTGTAAGTTGGAAGTTTGCTTCACTGCATACACATGTTTTGAAAGTTTGTGTCATGAAAATTTGTAAGTTGGAAGTTTGTGATGTGAAAAGTTCACGTTTTGAAAGTTTATGTTTTGAAAGTTTGTAAGTTGGAAGTTTGTTTCACTGCACACACATGTTTTGAAAGTTTGTGTCATGAAAATTTGTAAGTTGGAAGTTTGTGATGTGAAAAGTTGATGTTTTGAAAGTTTATGTCATGAAAGTTTGTAATTTGGAAGTTTGCTTCACCGCACACATTTTGTGTGAAGTTTGCAAGTTGGATGTTTGTGCTTTGGAAGTTTGCAAATTGGAAGTTCTCCACTCCACTCCACTCTACTCCACTCCACTCCACTCCACTCCACTCCACTCCACTCCACTCCATGCCTGCGAAGTTGAGTGAAGTTGTGTGAAGTTGTGCAAAGTTGTACGAAGTTGTGTGAAGTTTGCGAGTTGGAAGTCTGCAAGTTGGAAGTTTGTGTTTTTGAAGTTTGCAAATTGGAAGTTAGCTTCACCGCACACACATGTTTTGAAAGTTTGTGTCATGAAAATGTGTAAGTTGGAAGTTTGTGATGTGAAAAGTTTATGTTATGAAAGTTTGCAAGTTGGAAGTTTGCTTCACCGCATACACATGTTTTGAAAGTTTGTGTTGTGAAAAATTTGTAAGTTGGAAGTTTGGTCTTTTTTGACATAGGTCAGCCACTGTTGGCGGACTTTAACTTGTATGCTCCCACTCGTCTTGTCTTTTTTGACATTGGTCAGTCACTGTTGGCGGACTTTAACTTGTGCGCTCCCACTCGTCTTGTCTTGTTGACATTGGTCAGGTACTGTTGGTGTATTTTGGCTTGTGTGCCCCCACTTGTCTTGTCTTTTTGACATGGTATGCATGGAGTCATTTGACACCATGTGACATGCATGGAGACATTGGCCACCATGTGACATGCATGGAGACATTGACCGCCATGTGACATGCATGGATACATTTGACACCATGTGACAAGCATGGAGACATTGACCACCATGTGATATGTATGGAGACATTTGACACCATGTGACATGCATGGATACTTTGACTGCCATGTGACATGCATGGAGACATTGACCATCATGTGATATGCGTGGAGACATTGACCACCATGTGGTATGCATGGAGACATTTACCACTGTGTGATATGCGTGGAGACTTTGACCGCCATGTGACATGCATGGAGACATTTACCACTGTGTGATATGTATGGAGACATTGACCACCATGTGATATGTATGGAGACATTTACCTCTGTGTGATATGTATGCAGACACTTAATCACACCCTTTAGACACGACACTGCTTTCACAACCCTAACCCTAACCCTAACTGGCAATTGTATGCAGGCTATCTACGAGCCAACAACTATATGGAGATAGGGTCGGCAAACAGCACAAACTTTCAAAACATGTGTATGCAGTGAAGCAAACTGCAAAATTACAAACTTTCATAACATAAACTTTTCACATCACAAACTTCCAACTAAAAAATTTTCATAACACAAACTTTCAAAACATGTGTGTGCAGTGAAGCAAACTTCCAACTTACAAACTTTCAAAACATGTGTGTGCGGTGAAGTAAACTTCCAACTTACAAACTTTCATAAACTTTCAAAACGTGAACTTTTCACATCACAAACTTCCAACTTACACATGTTTATGACACAAACTTTCAAAACATGTGTGTGCGGTGAAGCAAACTTCCAATTTGCAAACTTCAAAAACACAAACTTCCAACTTGCAGACTTCCAACTCGCAAACTTCACACAACTTCGTAAACTTTGCACAACTTCACACAACTTCACCCAACTTCGCAGGCATGGAGTGGAGTGGAGAGGAGTGCAGTGGAGAACTTCCAATTTGCAAACTTCCAAAGCACAAACATCCAACTTGCAAACTTCACACAAAATGTGTGCGGTGAAGCAAATTTTCATGACACAAACTTTCAAAACATTTGTGTGCGGTGAAGCAAACTTCCAACTTACACAATCAATGTGTCCAAACAAATTTTCATGACACAAACTTTCAAAACATGTGTGTGCGGTGAAGCAAACTTTCAACTTGCAAACTTTCATAACATAAACTTTCAAAGTGGAGTGGAGTGGAGTGGAGTGGAGAACTTCCAATTTGCAAACTTCCAAAGCACAAACTTCCAACTTGCAGACTTCCAAACATGAGAGTCAATGTCTCCATGCATGTCACATGGCAGTCAATGTCTTCGTGCATACCACATGGTATCAAATGTCTCCATGCATATCACATGGTGGTCAATGTCTCCATGCATATCACATGGTGTCAAATGTCTCCATGCATGTTACATTGCGGTCAATGTCTCCATGCATGTCACATGGTGTCAAATGTCTCCAAACATATCACATGGTGGTGAATGTCTCCATACATATCACACAGCGGTAAATGTATCCATACATGTCACATAGCAGTCAATGTCTCCATACATATCACACAGTGGTAAATGTCTCCATGCGTACCATATGGTGATCAATGTCTCCATACATATCACACAGCGGTCAATGTCTCCATGCATGTCACATGGCGGTCAAAGTCTCCATGCATATCACACAGTGGTAAATGTCTCCATGCATACCACATGGTGGTCAATGTCTCCACGCATATCACATGATGGTCAATGTCTCCATGCATGTCACATGGTAGTCAATGTCTCCAAAAAATGTTTCATGACACAAACTTTCAAAACATATATGTGCAGTGAAGCAAACTTCCAACTTGCTAACTTTCATAACACAAACTTTCAAAACATGTGTGTGTGCGGTGAAGCAAACTTTCAACTTGCAAACTTTCATAACATAAGCTTCCTCAATATTACCAGTGTTCGTCTCTTAATCTCACCCTTTGGGTGCGTCACGGCTTTCACAACATGTCAACATTGTCAATATTACCAGTGTTCGTCTCTTAATCGCACCCTTTAGACGCGTTGCGGCTTTCACAACATGTCCACATTGTCAATATTACCAGTATTCATCTCTTAATCGCATCCTTTGGGCGCGTTACGCCTTTCACAGCATGTCCACATTGTCAATATTACCAGTGTTCGTCTCTTAATTGCATGCTTTTGACTCGTCACGGCTTTCACAACATGTCCATATTGTCAATATTACCAGTGTTCGTCTCTTAATCTACCTCCAACAGTTTACCCGTAACTACAATTGATCATACCTCTTGCAGTTTACCCGTAACTCCTACTGTTTACCCATAATTCCTACAGTTTACCCATAACTCCTACAGTTTACCCATAATTCCTACAGTTTACCCATAACTCCTACAATTTACCCATAATTCCTACAGTTTACCCATAACTCTTACAGTTTACCCATAATTCATACAGTTTACCCATAACTCCTACAGTTTATATATAATTCCTACAGTTTACCCATACCTCCTACAGTTTACCTATAATTTCTACAATTTACCCATACCTCCTACAGTTTATCCTGAAAGTTTGCTGACGATGCACTTTTTCTGCGGTTTTTTCTGTAGCCTGGCGGTATAGACAAAATGAGATAGAAATAAGTGTGTGAGAAATGTGAGAAACGTCGAGACGTATGAAATTTCAATGTGCCTAGACACATTTCGCGGGAAAAATTGGTTTGACCTTGATCTTTTGACCTCTCGTTGATTATGGAAAATTCCATGACTTCGTTCGAACGTTCCAGAAAGCGACGGTGGTTTTTTGTAGACCTTGACCTTTTGACCTCGCGGTGTTTATGCAGACTCGTATCATTATAGGCGATATGTAGGTGTCGACGCGAAACGACATACGTCAAAAAGTTCTCGATATAATGCAATGATGCGATATGCGTCGTATAGCTAACATGCACGGCTACGTTTTTCCCGCTGCATGCAAGAACTTTCGGCTGCTAGGTTTCAGTCTGCTAGATGGGTGAAAAGGCATGACTTCGTTCGAACGTTCCAGAAAGCGACGGTGTTTTTTGTTGACCTTGACCTTTTGACCTCGCGGTGTTCTTGCAGACTCGTGGTGAAATAGGCAATATGTACGTGTCGACGCGAAACGACATACGTCGAAAAGTTCTCGATATAATGCAATGATGCGATATTCGTCGTATAGCTTACATGCACGGCTACGTTTTTCCCGCTGTATGCACGAACATTCGACCGCTAGGTTTCAGTCTGCTAGCAGGGTGAAAATGCGGGATTGTGTTTCTTTTCGTCACTACAGACGACAGAATTAGGGTTACTAACCCTAACCCCAACTGGCAAATGAATAAGTACCAAAGGGCGGTGACCTTTGACCTTCGACCTTGCCCCACAGCGCCGTCTGGTAATCGTATCAGCGCAAAACAACATGGCAGCAAAACAAGATGGCAGCCTCCATAGAGAGGTCACGTGATATACAAATGAGGAACTGTGACGTTGTAACAGCGCCTCCTGGTGAGCTTATCATCGCAAAACAACATGGCAGCAAAACAAGATGGCGACCTCCATAGAGAGGTCACGTGATATGCAAATGAGGAACTGTGACGTCATAGGTCACGTGACGGCTCTCGACCCATCATGGGCGATAATAGGGATGACACGTGGCGCCCTCTGGTGGTGAAACTGCTCTCGACCAATCAGAACCGTCGACACACTTGACCAGTAGCGCCCTCTGGCGACAATATTACCGTAAAACAGTGCTTTAGGGGTGATAATAGGGGATTACCTTGTGGCGCCCCCTGGTTGTGAAACTGATCTCGACAAATCAAATGCTTACCCAAAATCTGCACATTTGAGCGATAATAGGGGATTATACCGTGGCGCCCCCTGGCGGTAATAATCGCACGACCAATCATAGCGCTCGATTTCAAATTTCAACCAATCAGAAGCTTACCCAAAATCTGCACATTTTTGATGTGTCAGAATTGCACACATACTACTACCGTGATATGAAATATAAGCAAAACAATTTCAAAATGAACAAATTACACTGAATTAACTTTGAGCGATAATAGGGGATTATACCGTGGCGCCCCCTGGCGGTAATAAGCGCACGACCAATCATAACTCTCGATTTCAAATTTCAACCAATCAGAAGCTTACCCAAAATCTGCACATTTTTTATGTGTCTGAATTGCACACATACTACTACCGTGATATGAAATATAAGCAAAACAATTTCAAAATGAACAAATTACACTGAATTAACTTGACGTTTACCATGTTGTTATACTTTATGTACCAAGTATTTAACATAACACTCTTATGAGGTTATTGCCGACCGTACGTTGGAAACACGGTGTTCGTAGACAAAGCTGCATATTTGCGAACAGTTCAAATGTCCACAACAAAATAATCGTTATTAATTATCGTGTTATATATATTAAAACAGCTTCCTGACACTGGTCTCAGTGTGGCGTAGTGTCTATTTGTTCTCAATATTAAAAGGAAATGCGTTTGATTTAAAATCCACAAGACAATAATGGAACATCTCCAACAAACGGAGGATCCTCAACAGTAGCAACCTGAGGAGATCCTGGAGCACTGTTTCCGGTGTCCATCCAGCCTTTAGATGACGGCTTAAAAAGAGGGTCTCGTTGTAGGGCATTACGGAGTGGCATTGAGAAATGCCCTTAACTTGTGAAACCTTCCATCTGTTCACTTGTTTCCTGCATTCTGTGACTTCCGAGGATGGCACCAAAATGACCCGAATCTTGGAATTCAGTTCCTTGAAAGATTGGCAGAATTGTTCAGCCGTTCACACAATCTTGCCCTTCTTTACATCCGCCTCCACCATTTTCTTGACCGTCCCCCCAACACCATCGCATGGCCCCTTCCCATGGCCGTTTTCCAGATAATGCTATGTTGCAGCAGTGCCAAATTCCTGGGAGTGTTGGCCAATCATGTGAAGGACTGATCGGTTGCGGTACTGACTAGCCGGACTGTCAGTGATACAGTGTATTTTCCGCAAGGTGGGAAACTCAACCTTGTGCACGGGTATCAGCTGCTTGATGACGGCGTAAGTTGTAGGACAGCTGTGTGTCTGAAAGAAATCCCTACAAACCCTCAACGCCCGCAGATCTCCATCTTCACTTCGATAATGAATTACCATTGGATGAAGGGTTATTTGGTTCTGGTCATAAAAGACTTGGGAAACTTGGTCTTGGTAAATGCACTTGTAATTCTCACTGTAATCCATCTGGATTGTTATTTCCTGGCCTACCTGCACCAGTCCATGCTTGAGCCGCTGAATGCTTTCGTATTGAGCAGTGACAAAATTGGCATGACATATATATATATATATATATATATATATATATATATATATATATATATATATATATATATATATATATATATATATATATATATGTATATAATCAGTGACGTGTTTTCTAATTATTTTCGTTAATTAATTACATTTGAAATGTGGAAGATATATTATTAAAAAATAATTAGAAAAGTAAGTCACTGCTTTCCAAAAGCATGTTTTTTTATAATTAACATACCATGCACCTATCTTGTAATCCTCCCAAAAATGAACAGATTGAACACAGTGAGTCCAACAGTTTTGTGTGCTTTTCGGTGAATCAGTAGTAATAATATCCAAATATATATATATATATATATATATATATCTACACAGTGTGTGTGCATGCGTGCGTGCGTGCGTGTGTTCGTTGGTGCGTGCAGGTGTAAGTGGCATTTGGTAAATGTCCGATGGTACGTGGCATGGATAAATACCCGCGGGGTAGGTGACTTGATACAAAATATATACGTGCTTTTCAAAACGGTGGTTGTGTCGTTCCCATCTTCCACGTTGCGTGTTGTCGGCGCTTCTGCATCGCCGATCAGTCGACCTGTTGCGTAACCTGGGACAGATAATTAATTTATTTCCTAGTTCATGTCATATGAATAAAGTGCAAATGATTATTACAACGTACGCCTTTTCGGTGACGTATTGCATCCAATCAATCAATCAATCAAATAATCAATCAATCAATCAATCAATTAACCAATCAGTCAATCAATCAATCATTCAGTCGGTCAATCAATCAATCAATCGACCTAACAATCAACCAGTCAATCAATTAGTCAATCGATATATTTATTTCCGACAATCCGTGCAGTCAGTGTATTATATTATGGCATTGTATGATTAAGGAATAGGTCATGCATACGTGTACAATGCTATGCCAATCTATCGTAGTCGTAACTTATTGTGGTTCAGAAACGGAAAGTGTTGAAGTTACACGTATGTTTTCCCATCCCCTCCCCCTACAAAGCAGAATAATAATTACAATACTTATATATGTGCCGTGATGCTAAAGATTTAGATTACGAATGCAAACATAATTTACAAATAACAAATAATGAACCTCAACAAAAAAACATTCAAGATAGGTATAACTACGTGAAAATAATAACAAGATCTATCAATATGCAAAGACGTACAAGTAAAACACAAGCATATTTCACAAGTGCAGTTCAATTCTATCAATTATATGTGATTTGTTATTTTTTTAACTAGGAAATACTATGACAATTTATGTGGCTTGCAGATAAACTATTCCAAAGCTTTACGCCAACTGTAGATATACACATAGCCTTCTTTGTTGTACGAAAATAAATAAAAAAATACCTATGTCATATAAAGTAACAATAATTGTCATCTATCAAATGAAGACAAATCTTAGAACACTCGCCGGCAGTACTTGATATTTCACCTTCAAAAATTAAGACAAGCTGTCTCATTTTCGTCGTAATAAAAATCTTCGTAACGTTCAGGTTTAAGAATAAAATTATTATTGTATTTATCATTATACATTTATAATGCGCCGTGTTTCCGGATTAAATGCCTGCTCGAAGGCGCTAACAAGGCGGTGCTAAATAATAAAAAGATAAATTGAAAAGTTAAAAACAAAATGTGGTTAATAGACAGGTAAACATAAGTTAAATAAAAAGTTAAATAAATGAGATGTCTGAAACAAATAGTCTTGAAAGTGAGAAAGGGCACATTGGCGGACCAGACACGTGTGCACATTTCTCTTTGATGGTTCACAACATATGCACGTGTCAATTATGGAAGGATCCCCGGTGTATGAAGAGATTTGATTTGGTCGACAAATGACGAGGAACAAAATTGTAGCATTTGACGAAAGCACTTCTGGAGGTCTGTGTTTTACTAAAACCGAATCGTATTTTGGTGCACAACGTGAACTTACTTGACAGGGACCGTTTGTTTCATACGGGCTTTTATTGCACATTTCCACCACTGTATCCGCAACAGATGTCATCAGACACAGAAGACCCCCGTGGTTTGGGCTCGTTTTTCGTATGTCAAGAAAGAACATTGCTATCCAAGCATTCAAGAAAGATTTCCAAGGATAGCGTAGGAGAGGTAGTCAACTGAAGAGATCGAGTGACCAGATCACATATGACACTGGGCTTCTCATTTTGATGGCAGAGAAGTATGCATTAAAAAGTGCAGGATGGAGAAGTATAACCTTTCGGAGGACAACGAAAGCTAAGTACAACATATCCGTCTAACTCAAGTAAGTCAAGAGGAACAGCCTGACTGACTACTTAGCATTGGTTTCAGTAAGAAAACAATAGTGTACTGTGCCCACCTATTTCGTCCCGTGGTGGCCGTCCATCGGCGTCGGCGTCGTCTACGTTCGCGGCACGACCTCGAGCACGTCTCGGGCAGTCGACGTTGTTCGCGGGCGTGACTTTCCTCCTCCTCTCCGTCGCGGACTCTCTCCTGCTCTCGGCTGTTGTCTTCCCTGTGCGGGGGAAAGTTAGCAATACTACTACAACTTATTTAGCGCCTAAATACTTAGGGACCCAAGCTCAGAGGAGCAACGTACCAGAAGAGTCAAGTATAATAACGATGACGATAACAATAATTTTTAATGAACATCAATGATGATGAAAATGATAAAGACGGTGGCAATATCGACCACACTGATAATGACGATGACAATGACGACAACGGCGGTGATGACAATGACTATGATGATGACAATGATGATAACAATATAATTGATAACGATAATGACAATATAACTGACAATGATAATGAAAACGACGAAAACGATGACGATGGCGATGATAATGAAGATGAAAATGACAACGACGACGGCGACGAAGCCAACAACAACAAATTCGGCTAATAAAATACATCAATCGCCAACCTGGAATTTCTCCTGGACACTGGCATTCGGTCCATCTCATCCGGGTCTCTAGGACCGTCACTTGGGTAGACAGGCGCCCGCGTCGACGCCGGCTCGACGCCGTTGTGGAAGTCAGAATGCAACGATAAAGGGCGCCTCCTACTCAACCTCGCCCTGTCTTCCGAGTCGCTCGTCTCCGCGGTCAAGGCTGGCACCGGCGGCTCGCTCCCGCCATATCGACATGTCGCCGGCTTGGGGATTCTGTCGGAATCGCCTATACGTGATTTATTTAACCAGCATCGCCTTCCTAGCTTTCGGTATACTCAAACAATAACGCGTAAACTAAATTAGGCATTTGTAAAGTGTCATTTATCCAAATAAAAATCTGCTCAATCTGCTAACATGATAAAATATGTAAGGCAAGACAAGATATTGAGATGAAATAAGCTTACTATGCTAAATAAGTCAATATCAATTAAGATATATTAAAATAATTAAATAACCAACATAAATTAAGACGGGTTAACGTGTTAATAAGTTAAAAAAGTAAAAGGTAATGCCCCAAAGGCCGCACGAAATAGATGTGTCTTTAACACTGCCTAACAATTATGGATATCCACAAAGAATAGCACCAAGACAAAGACTTAAAATCTTAGAGAGCAATGTTGTAGCAGTGTCATTATATGGGGCCGAAATGTGGAGAATAACAAGAACATATGATAATAAATTGAACGTTTCTCAAAGAACGTGCCGACGACGAATATTAAAGATACACAATAGCTATGCAAGAGCTATACAACCACGCTTGTACATCACCAATTTCATAAGACATCTGAAGAGCAGGATTAGCTGGAAGAGTACGACTGACAGCAGTTGGGACAGTAAAGTCCTGTTTACACGAGCGATTTTTTACCGAATTGGTCGGCCGACGCGATGTCACGCGGTGTCGGTGTGCATGAATGGGTCTGGTAAACACCAAGCCCGCGAGAGGGATTACCAAGGTCAATTTGTGGTTAAGATCGAGTCGATAAAATTGGAGCTGGGTGCAGTTCTACCGACAGTCGGCCAACATCTAGTGCACCTTTCGTGACTTTTTATCAAAGTTCTACTCGGGACTGACGCGCGTGTACATGTCGCCCTCGCGGTATCTAGACACGTCGCTCGTGCAATCGCTCGTGTAAAATTGCTGCGCATTGTCGTGGAGACCGAGTGATTGGGGCATAAATCGATCGTGTAAACCGGCTTGTTTGTGTAGGTGGGCAATTTTCGTCTTGTTGGAAACAATTATCCAATTAATTAAAATTGTCCGTGAAAATGTTTATCAAGTTAGTAGAGAATAACGCGGCAACGATTTTCTTCTAATCACAATAATTGAGACTTACTTAATCAAAGTTTCCGCTGCCATCACTATCACAACTAGACCATAACAACCAGACGGTTTACCCGTGAACAAAAGACAGTCAGCTACGGTAGAGCGTAAGTCTGCAATCACAGACAATGCAGACAAAAACAACTGCATCATCGAATGGGAGGGAGCAAAGGTGATAGACAGAGAAAGAAACAGAAACGGGAGATGGAGTAAAGAGGCCATATGATATATATCAGAAAGACAACTCCAATCAAGCATCGACACGAGGGGGATACCGACTCAGCCACGTAATGGACGGCTTGCTTGCTACGTCAACTGGTCGTTCCTGAATTCAGTTCCTGATGAAGAATAACGAGTAGTCGAAACGTTGAGTAAGACAATCTCAAAAGTTGTGATTAGAAAAAAATTGCTATTCCATTCGTGAAAACAATCACATGTCATGTAATCGTAAAATAAAAATTAATGTTCCAACATGATTTAATAAGATTGTCACTCATTATTGTGCAACTATTGTACTTTCTCGGTGTCCAGACCGACATTATGGAATGCTTTGCCGGACAAATAAGACAAGTAGATACGCTGTATAAATTTAAGAACACATTGAAGACCTTCTTATTTAGGCGTGCGTATTTCCAATGACGAATAACTGTGAGCGAGGACACTTTTTATGAACATGTATTTTATCTATTTATTTATTTATTAACTATAATTATTTATTTATTATATTCATTAATCTTAATATAATACTGGATTTTTAATATATATATATATATATATATATATATATATATATTAAATATACAATATTATAATTATTATTTTATGATTGCATGTATGTACGCGCCTATGAAAGAACTGGTACCAGATATATGGCGCTTTATAAATTTTAATAATAAAAAAATAAAAAATGGACCTCAATCATGATGTCAGTGTTAATTACGTCTGTAAACGTATTCACACTGACAGCATCTTATTTAGAGTCCACTCATGTTTCAACGATGCGTGGACTTCCAGTATGGTGTTAGTGTTAATTTCGTTTAAAAACGTATTCACACTGACAGCATCTTATTATGTATGTATGTATGTATGTATGTATGTATGTATGTATGTATGTATGTATGTATGTATGTATGTATGTATGTTTGTTTGTTTGTTTGTATGTTGTGCTACTCGCACTAGACGCTTTGCATTTCCAGAGCCAAGTTTTCAGTGGTTCATCTACGACCCCATGGTCGGGTCGTCACAGTTGAATCTTTTTATTCACCTCGCTATTACCATTTCTACGAACAGTCTATAAAGTTTGTGTAGTTATTACGTACAACAGCCCGCAACGCTATGCGAACAATTACGTACAATTGTTGACAACGTCATGCGTCTTTTCTTCGATTGTCCAAAGTAACGTAATACACGGGCAAGGCGCTAGTTGCTACTACAACTACCAGCATCAAGTGCAAATGCATATATGGATGTTTCTATGATAATGATATGTATACTGACAGTAAGTCAACACTTTCGAACTATCCCTCTCCTGAGGGTGGACAATTTTGCTAGTTTACACAACAATTATATAAGTTGTTCAATTTATTTATTGTCCTCTGTGGAAACATCGGTGCCCAGTCCGAATAAAGAACAACGCTAAGTAACTATCGCATACATAAAACACGGAATTTGACGATGACTAAAAACTACAAAGTAGGATGATTCAGATACAACGCTCGCTCTGGAAACAGTTTTCGTTAATAATAAATTTGTGTTGCAATTACAGTAGAAATTATAACCACAACCAAAAAACGAAACTAAAACCATTCACAATGCAATGTAATAACCTAGTGACAGTGGAAATGAAATTAAGGTGGCCGACAACCATGAAATTAATGCGCATCTTTCTGCGCAAGGCAGTCGTAAAATGAAATCAACACAAAATGTATACTGTCGATTGAAACTATGTCCTCTATGCCAATAATAAACATAAATGATACACGTTTTTTTTACAGACCTTTAATTTTCATAACGAAAACAGTACACACATATTACTATAATACAGAAAGTGTTTGTAAAGTACTACTAATGGAGCCCCCGGCGGATATCGTGTGTTATAAATTCTCTATAGAAATTATTTTTCGGAACTCATGTGAATTTAAGATAGCAAACCCTAGTATAGTTTTTTCTATGCACATGGAGGTGAATAATAAATTAACATTTCGGCCAACTTTTACTGAAATGACATCACTCCTTGGGGGTAAAATGTGGGTTTTGATAACAGTTTTGGTAATTATGCTGCTGACGTAGCTGTTACTAAGTAAGATATTTAAACATATTGCACGGGAATCCCGAACATTGTGGTCTTTTCATAGAGATAAATAATAATCGAACATCTTGGCCAAGTTTTACTGAAGTGGTTTGATTCCATGTGGGTGAAATATTAAATATTATGATCATTTAGCAAAAATATGTTTTTACCACTACTTGAATAATAATGTTATTACGCTCTATATAATATGAACATATAAAATTGCAATATTCCTGCAAGTTGTATATTTGAATAGTAAATTAATCTCGTGTTATGACTGATTATGATCAGAGTACAGTATTTTGCTAATTTTGCAGGTGACGTAGCTGTTACTATGTCAGAAGTTTCACGAATGTGCACGGGACCCCCCAATTCTGTTTGCCTTTCTGGGTCTTTAGGGTCTAATGGATTTCAAACAACCTTTAACATTTAAAGGTTAATTACTTTTAGTTATAGGTAATCGGCCACCTTAGAGAAGAAACAAAACAAAACGCTTACAACTCAAATTACCACAGGCAGAACATAAACGAAACTGAAATTGTAACTGAAACTGACCGTAATAATAACTGGCCCGCGTCTACATAAGATCGTTCATGTATTTAAATATACCGTTTCTAGCCTAGCCCTCACTAACGACTAAAACGTGTGTGTATTATATATTGCATTTATCATTATTACGTTACTTTGAGACCGACAAATTCATAGATTGCATGGACATTTTAATTGTACGGAACGTCAATTAGTTGGGTATTAGTTAGCAAAAGAAAATCGTCGTAAATATTAATATAATACAGCAATTGTTTGTAATGTAAGTATGTATGTATGTATGTATGTATGTATGTATGTATGTATGTATGTATGTATATATGTATGTATGTATGTGTGTATGTATGTATGTATGTATGTATGTATGCACGTACGTATGAATGTAAGCTATGCTGCTCCTCCGATGTACTTTACATCTCGTTCTCCAAACGTTCAGGGGTTCATCTATGACTACAAGGTAGGGTCGTCACACAGTTTTATGTTGTAATCCACCCCGCTTTTACCCTTTCTATGAATAATTGCACACAGTTGCCCTAAACGCTATGCAAACAATTACGTACAATTATTCACAACGTCATGCGTCGTTTCTTTGATTGTTTCGCAAGTTACGCAACACAAGGGCGAGATGTCGCTAGATGTCACTATAACTGCTAGTATTACTTCGTTATCAAGATATTGACTGGTACCAACAAGTACCAAGGATATGTTTTAAATATTGTTTTCGCGACTGTCACTTACGAACTACTATGTAATCCCGTACGAAGGATGTATAATTTTGATAGTGATTATAAATAGCAGTTATACACGGCAGTACCTTCGTTTGTTCCGTTGCTTTTTCGCTTCGACTGATAGACGCTTTCGCGTATCGTCTCCAACATCGGACCGGTGTGTCCCTCGGTCAGCTGCATCGGTGACTATTAGCATTTCCTCCTCGAGATCGCGCCGCGCTGGCGATGCTCTGACTTCACGTTGGGGCGACATATATCGGATATCGCGTCGTGGCAATATATCATCGCGGTCGCGTCGCGGCGATGAGGAACGGATATCGCGTCCGGGAGATGTGTCTTGAATGTCGCGTCGCAGCAATTGAGCATTGCCGTCGAGCAACAAAGCGTCTTTTCGCGGCGATTTAGCTCGACGGTGATGTCCTGGCGAGGCAGTATAAAAATCTCGTTGCAGCGATGTCGCATGGAGGTCACGTTGCGACGATATATGTCGCAGGTCACGTCGCGGTGATGTATCACGAATATCGGGTCTCGGCGATGTAGGTCGGAGGTCGCGGCGCGGAGATGTCGCATCAACGTCGCTTCGCGGCGCCGTATCTCGAAGATCGCGTCGTAGCAATATAGTTCGAATATCGCGTCGAGACTTTAGATCTTCAAGGTCACGTCGCTGCGATACACCATAAAGATCGCGTCGCGTTGGCGCAGCACGTATGTCGCCTCTTGGTGACACCATAGGGCTTATGTCGCTCTCCTGGTCGGGTGCGCGTGAGTTGAAACCTGAAATCATCTGGTCGAAATAGCGCAGACGTTCGCTCTTGCTTATCAACATCGCCTCTTTGCTTGGCTCCGACAATGCGTCGTACGTAGCGAAGAGTTGTTCCTGGCGGCATCTCGCGTTCGGCGAGCGTATTGGATCCATTTTTTCTGGAGGGGCCTTCGTGGTTGCACGACGATAGTCGCGCTGCCAATGGCAATCGCACGTTGCCTCTTCTTGTTCGTTGTACATCTCGCTTCTTGTCTCCCCAACGCAGCTAACTCGAGGGACCCTCGCTTCGAATCTACCCTCCAGATACGACTCGTTAGCGTGCTGGCACACGAAAGTCTTCAGTTCATCAACGTCCCTCTCCGGTGTGTGCGAAATGTCTCCATCGTCAACCCCAGGTGGGATTCGTCTCACCATTTTGGGTTCAGATCTCGTTGTTCCGACGACGTCGTCCACCTGGGCAGGGCTTCGCCCGAGCACACTGCAACTGAACGGCGTTCTGTCGTTCACCCACGGAGCCGAATGACGCGCGGAATGCTGGATAGCATCCGGTGTCGTCTTCTGGAAGACTTCGTCGGAGTCGGACATTCGGCTATGGCCGTGCTTCCCCTCGGACCTACGGATAGAGGTGTAACAATAATTGTTGGACATATCCCCTCCCCGGACAAAATCATGGACAATATCCCTCGCCGTTATCCACCCGGACAATACCCACTACGCCAAAATCCCCTTAGAACTATATCGTTATCTACTTTTTAATGTGTCATACACTAGGTCACATGTAGATTCGGGAAAACAAAGAAGAAACAATTGTGAGTTTATGTCTCAAACCAGGGTTCAAAACAAAGCTTCCACAGTAGTATGTGTGCAATTCTGACATCAAAAATGTGGGGCAATTTGCTTCATTCTGATTGGTCGAAATTTGAAATGGAGCGTTATGATTGGTCGTGCGCTTATTGCCGACAGGGGGCGCCACGTGAAATCCCCCTATTATCACTCAAATGAGGGACACTTTCTGATTGGTTGAGAGCAGTTTCACCACCAGGGGGCGCTACGAGTGAATTATATCGACGGATCTGATTGGTCGAGAGCCGTCACGTGACCTATGACGTCAAAGCTCATTTGCATAAATTACACCCTTTTGTGGTGAAACCGTCGCCAGAGGGCGCCACGTGTCATCCCCTATTATCGCCCCGAGGCACTGTTTTGCGGTAATATTGTCGCCAGAGGGCGCTACGGGTCAAGTGTGTCGATGGCTCTGAGCAGTCACGTGACTTATGACGTCACAGTTCCTCATTTGCATATCACGTGACTTCTCTATGGAGGCCGCCATCTTGTTTTGCTGCCATGTTGTTTTGCGATGATACGGTCACCAGGAGGCGCTGCTACAACGTCACAGTTCCTCATTTGCATATTACGTGACCTCTCTATGGAGGCTGCCATCTTGTTTTGGTGCCATGTTGTTTTGCGCTGATACGATTACCAGACGGCACTGCGGGGCAAGGTCGAAGGTCAAAGGTCACCGACCTTTTGTACTTATACGATTGCCATTCAGGGTTAGGGTTAGTAACCCTAATTCTGTCGTCTGTAGTGAACCCTAATACGAACCCTGAAGGGTTAGTAACCCTAATGAAAGATCAAAGATCGCCGACCTTTTGTACTGATACAATTGCCAGTTAGGGTTAGGGTTAGTAACCCTAATTCTGTCGTCTTCGGTTTACTATTGACGATTATGGCGCGCTTTTGGAGACGTGTCTGGGCACAGAACCGGTTTGAACCGGTTCAAACCGGTTTCAACCGGTTTCGTGTAGTTTTTTTCTTCTTTTCTAGAACGTTCGAATGACATTATGGAATTTTCCACGCTCACGAAAAGAAACACGATCCCACATTTTCACCCTGCTACCAGACTGAAACCTAGCGGACGAATGTTCGTGCATGCAACGGGAAAAACGTAGCCGTGCATGTAAGCTATACGACGCATATCGCATCATTGCATTATATCGAGAACTTTTTGACGTCGCGAGGTCAAAAGGTCACGGTCAACAAAACAAACACCGCCGCTTTCTGGAACGTTCGAATGAAGTTATGGAATTTTCCATAAACACCGCGAAGTTAAAAGGTCAAGGTCAACCCAGTTTTCCCGCGAAATGTGTCAAGACACGTCGGTTTGAACAGGCTTGAACCAGATTTCCCGCGTAATGTGTCCAGACACATCGATCCGGTATGTAACATGGGCTTGTGCGCTTCCATTCGTCTTGTCCTTTTGACATTGGTCAGCCACTGTTTCGCATTTCACCGAAATGTGAAATGTGAATTTTTTTTAATGTGAAACTCTCTACGAGAAAAACCCAGAAAAACTGCATCGGCAGCAAACTTTCAGGGTAAACTGTAGGAGGTATGGGTAAATTGTAGGAATTATGGGTAAACTGTAGGAGTTATGGGTAACCTGTAGGAATTATGGGTAAACTGTAGGAGTTATGGGTAAACTGTAGGAGGTATGGGTAAAGAGTAATGCTGTTGGTGGATTTTGGCTTATGCACTTCCACCCGTCTTGTCTTTTTTGACATTGGTCAGTCGCTGTTGGTGGACTTTGGTTTGTGCGCTCCCACTCGTCTTGTCTTTTTTGACATTGGTCAAGCGCTGTTGGCGGACTTTGACTTGTGCGCTCCCACTCGTCTTGTGTTTTTTGACATTGGTCAGGCACTGTTGGTGGACTTTGACTTGTGTGCTCCCACTCGTCTTATCTTTTTTGATACTGGTCAGTCGCTGTTGGTGAACTTTGGCTTGTGCGCTCCCACTCACATTGGTCAGTCGCTGTTGGCGGACTTTGACTTGTGCGCTCCCACTCGTCTTGTGTTTTTTGACATTGGTCAGGCACTGTTGGTGGACTTTGACTTGTGTGCTCCCACTCGTCTTATCTTTTTTGATACTGGTCAGTCGCTTGTGCGTTTCCACTCGTCTTGTCTTTTTTTGACATTGGTCCGTCGCTGTTGGCGAACTTTGGCTTGTGCGCTTCCACACGTCTTGTCTTTTTTGACATTGGTCAGGCGCTGTTGGCGGACTTTGGCTCGTGCGCTTCCACTCGTCTTGTGTTTTTGTGTGACAGTGTCTTGTTTTCTTCAAGTTGTCACCAACAGTGTCTTGTTTTCTTCAAGTTGTCATTAACAGTGTCTTGTTTTCATCAAGTTGTCACCAACAGTGTCTTGTTTTCTTCAAGTTGTGTATGACAATGTCTTGTTTTCTTCAAGTTGTCACTAACAGTGTCTTGTTTTCTTCAAGTTTTCACCAACAGTGTCTTGTTTTCTTCAAGTTGTCACCAACATTGTCTTGTTTTTTTCAAATTTTGTATGACATTGTCTTGTTTTCTTCAAATTTTGTGTGATAGTGTCTTGTTTTCTTCAAGTTGTCACCAACAGTGTCTTGTTTTCTTCAAGTTGTCACCAACAGTGCCTTGTTTTCTTCAAGTTGTCACCAACAGTGTCTTGTTTACTTCAAGTTTTGTATGACAATGTCTTGTTTTTTGGACCTACAATACATAAAGTTGTATGTCCTTGGACCTACAATACATAAAGTAGCAGGTATTTGGACCTACACTACATAAAGTTGTAGGTCCCTGGACCTACAATACATAAAGTTGTAGGTCCTTGAACCTACAAAAACCTAAAGTAGCAGGTCTTTGGACCTGCAGTATATTAAGTTGTAGGTCCTTGGACCTACAATACATACAGTTGTAGGTATTTGGACCTACAATACATAAAGTTGTAGGTCCTTGGACCTACAATACATAAAGTAGCAGGTATTTGGACCTTCAATACATAAAGTAGCAGGTATTTTGACCTACAATACATAAAGTAGCAGATCTTTGGACCTACATTACATAAAGTAGCAGGTCTTTGGACCTACAATACATAAAGTTGTAGGTCTTTTGACCTACAATACAAAAAGTTGTAGGTCCTTGAACCTACAAAGACCAATGTCAAAAAAGACAAGACGATTGGAAGCGCACAAGCTAAAGTCCACTAGCAGCGACTGACCAGTGTGAAAAAGACAAGACGAGTGGAAACGCACAAGCCAAAGTCCACCAACAGCGACTGACCAATGTGAGTGGGAGCGCACAAGCCAAAGTTCACCAACAGCGACTGACCAGTATCAAAAAAGACAAGACGAGTGGGAGCACACAAGTCAAAGTCCACCAACAACGCCTGACCAATGTCAAAAAAGACAAGACGAGTGGGAGCGCACAAGTCAAAGTCCGCCAACAGCGCTTGACCAATGTCAAAAAAGACAAGACGCGTGGGAGCGCACAAACCAAAGTCCACCAACAGCGACTGACCAGTGTCAAAAAAGACAAGACCGGTGGAAGTGCACAAGCCAAAGTCCACCAACAGCGTTACAGTTTACCCATACGTCCTACAGTTTACCCATAACTCCTACAGTTTACCCATAACTCCTACAGTTTACCCATAATTCCTACAGGTTACCCATAACTCCTACAGTTTACCCATAATTCCTACAGTTTACCCATAACTCCTACAGTTTACCCACAATTCCTACAATTTACCCATACCTCCTACAGTTTACCCTGAAAGTTTGCTGACGATGCACTTTTTGTGGGTTTTTCTCGAAGAGAGTTTCACATTTAAAAAATTTCACATTTCGGTGAAATGCGAAACAGTGGCTGATCAATGTCAAAAAGACAAGACGAATGGAAGCGCACAAGCCTATGTTACATACCGGATCGATGTGTCTGGACACATTTCGCGGGAAATCTGGTTCAAACCGGTTCAAACCGACGTGTCTTGACACATTTCGCGGGAAAACTGGGTTGACCTTGACCTTTTAACTTCGCGGTGTTTATGGAAAAGTCCATGACTTCATTCGAACGTTCCAGAAAGCGGCGGTGTTTGTTTTGTTGACCTTGACCTTTTGACCTAGCGACGTTAAAAAGTTCTCGATATAATGCAATGTAAAATGAGGGATCGTGTTTCTTTTCGTGAGCGTGGAAAATTCCATAACGTCATTCGAACGTTCCAGAAAAGAAGGAAAAAACTACACGAAACCGGTTCAAACAGGTTTGAACCGGTTCAAACCGGTTCTGTGCCCAGACACGTCTCGAAAAGCGCGCCATAATCGTCAGTAGTAAACCGAAGACGACAGAATTAGGGTTACTAACCCTAAACCTAACTGGCAATTGTATCAGTACAAAAGGTCGGCGATCTTTGATCTTTCATTAGGGTTACTAACCCTACAGGGTTCGTATTAGGGTTCACTACAGACGATAAAATTAGGGCTACTAACCCCATCTGGCAATTGAATAAGTACAAAATGTCGGTGATCTTTGACCTTTCATTAGGGTTACTAACCCTACAGGGTTCGTATTAGGGTTCACTACATAAGACAGAATTAGGGTTACTAACCCTAACCCTGAATGGCAATCGTATAAGTACAAAAGGTCGGTGACCTTTGACCTTCGATCTTGCCCCGCAGTGCCGTCTGGTAATCGTATCAGCGCAAAACAACATGGCACCAAAACAAGATGGCAGCCTCCATAGAGAGGTCACGTGATATGCAAATTAGGAACTGTGACGTTGTAGCAGCGCTTCCTGGTGACCGTATCATCGCAAAACAACATGGCAGCAAAACAAGATGGCGACCTCCATAGAGAAGTCACGTGATATGCAAATGAGGAACTGTGACGTTGTAGCAGCGCCTCCTGGTGGCCATATCATCGCAAAACAACATGGCAGCAAAACAAGATGGCGGCCTCCATAGAGAAGTCACGTGATATGCAAATGAGGAACTGTGACGTCATAAGTCATGTGACTGCTCTCGACCCATCAGAGCCGTCGACACACTTGACCCGTAGCGGCCTCTGGCGACAATATTACCGCAAAACAGTGCCTCGGGGCGATAATAGGGGATGACACGTGGCGCCCTCTGGTGACGGTTTCGCCACAAAATGGTGTAATTCATGCTAATTTATGCAAATTAGCTGTGACGTCATAGGTCACGTGACGGCTCTCGACCAATCAGATCCGTCGATACAATTCACTCGTAGCGCCACCTGGTGGTGAAACTGCTCTCAACCAATCAGAAAGTGTCCCTCATTTGAAAGTGTCCCTCAAATTTCGACCAATCAGAATGAAGCAAATTGCCCCTCATTTTTGATGTGTCAGAATTGCACACGTACTACTTTCCACTATTGCTAAAAACCTGGTAACCTGTTAGGAATATATAATTATTCAGAAGAAAATCTACAAAACTCAGTATATTGTAAAACAACATTGTGCAGTAACATATTATATGTAAATAATTATACTTTGTTATTGTTAAAGAAAGAACATTAATAAAGCTAAGTATAATGTATGTATTGTCTCTGAGATATTGTGCTATTGGAGATTTTGTCCTAGAGGGGATAATAGCTGGGGACATTGTCCAGTGGGATTTTGTCCGGGTGAATTGTATTTTGATACCGTAATAATATCTCGAACTGTCGATGCATCGAAATAGTCAGTTTGACGATGCAACGCTATCGATAGTAAATAGAACTATCGATAATTATCGTTGATAGCACACTGAACTATCGATAGTAACGACTGTTGGTAAAACAATTCAATGGGGCTACTTTTGTCACTGCAGTGATATAAATAAACATGGTTTTTCTAACAATGTTGGATTATTTCATTTATTTATCGACCTAACGTAGATAATCGTCGAGTAGAGCAGCGTCATTCACTGATTATGTATTTTATTCAACTACATCCAAGGCTACGCGATAACGCCACTCATTAATTTCAGTTTTGGACTGTTTTCCAGGCTACTTGCTACTCCTTGATACTATCCAGTAATATCGCGATAGTCATGAAACTATCGCAATAGTATTGAAGTAGCTATACAGCTATCACGATACTACCACAATAGTAAAACTGCTCCCGATAGTCACCCATACCTATGGATATACCCCTTTCTCCGCAACAGTCGCGTGTTCTCCAACTTGACGTTGCTGGCTCGTACGTGGTTAATCCGCGCCACTTCGTTGGAGCATTTGCCCGACAGACCGGCCGGCCTGTTCCCGTTCGGCTGCCCTACCTGCTGTGTGGGGGTAAATCATGGTATATGATTAAAAAATAGACGGTACTCAGATTGTTATTTCTATACGTCGAATGTCAACAGGACGTTTCACAAATGCATTTGGTCTACGTTTCTACGCTATGAATTTTCATCATAGCGCAGAACAATGGTCAGTTAAGATTACATATCCTTTATATCTAAATCCACGAATGGCTGACACAATTTAAATAACACGAACAATTACATACCGAAAAGATTTGCACGATTATTTTAGGCGTGCGCCGAAAAACAATATGTTCAAAAGCACTCTCAATCGCGTTCGAAGTTATTCAAACATTATACCCGCCAATGTTAGCGTTCTGATGCTAGCCTTGTGATTTATGTTTAATAAGCTGTATTGTTGGTAAGATGTATTCTTTGCTGAAACAGTAATTCTGAAAATGTATGCGTTCTTGTCATTGTCGTGGATGCATCATTATTCTGACTCTTTTATTTAGAGTACAAAATCACGTGTTGTACTTCCGTCGACGATCTCACGAGATTTCACAGTTATATTAATGCTATATTATGCACCTAGGCATTAGAGTTTAATTCGCGTATATTCAATTGGAAAAAAAAACGTAGAAGCAACACAATTGTGGATTTTGTTAGGAATGGTTAGAGTATCGTGAAGAGAAATTCTAAGAACAGCTAAAAATAAAAGAATGAACATCATGTGCAAACTCAGAAAAAAATATAATTTCTAGATGACGTGATGAGAAAAAGAAAACTAGAACATCTGGTGACGGCGGGAATGATTGATGGGAAAGAAGCAGAGGTTAGCAAGTAATTCAAATGATGGTCTAGCAGTAGTTCAACAGAATTGGACACGTGATCGTGGGAAATGGACGATCACAAACGCCTTCGCGTGCAGCATGCATAGCACTTAAAGATGGTGACGAAGACTCTTGTTTTAATAAAACATATAAAGGAAAAGAGCTAAGTATATGTATGTGCAAAGCAATAGTCTGGACTCATTTATAATATTGCATAAAAGTTTGGATACCGTCTCATAAGAAGGATATATATAAGTTAGAATGAATACAGAGGATACCAAATAAACTTATTCCAGAATTGAGAGACCTTAGTTATAAAAGGCGCCTAAGGAATGTGGTTTAAAACCCTAATGATAATGAGGTTAAGAAGCAATCAAACTGACGTTCTTAAGATATTGAATGAGTATGAAAATATCAATAGATATATTATTTCTCATTTAGGAAATATAGTAGAACTAGAGGACACGAAGCAACGTTAGTGGAGGATCAGTATAGATTGGATATCAGAATGTAATCTTTCTCACAGAGGACAATAAATGAAAGGACACATTATGCGCATATTTTGTAAACACTAAGAGCGTAAATATGTTTAAAAGCAAATTTTACAAATATCTCAGAAGGGTGAGTTACACGTAGATAAAAAATATTAATGGTTGGATTCTCGATAAACCAATGGGTGCTTTTGTTTTTGATGGCAGTGTTGTTAAATGTTGGTAAGTCTTGTTAAATTTTGCTACATATTGTTAATTATTATTAAATGTTGTTACATGTTGTTAAACAGGCATGGCATCTGTAGACGATGGTGACCTCACCTCGTAGACGTTCTGTATGTGCGCCAATCTGTCACGATTGCGCCTGCTCCGTGATCGGCGCCTCGTTCTGAGAGCCCTCGTCGATATGCACTCTTCGGGCAGGTCAGCCCTTCGCGCGCCCGAGTGAAGGCTGACCCGGTGGGGGGATATCGTCGGGTGGTCGGTTTTGAGGTTGATGTCTGTCGGCCGAGTGGTTGGCGTTGCTTTACCAGCGCCGAGATGTTGCATCAGGTTGTTGTACACACATCTTTGCGGAGGCAGAATACATAGGTTTGTGTTAATGCCAAGTGCCAATAACGACAAGGTAGGAGTCTCACTGGCCCATATTGGAATGCGTTTTTCGTGAATTTGATTATAACATGTCTGCAAATTAATATGTTACCCAATTAACGCAATATAGGTCATACTTTTTTATTTTCCATTCTCAAACAAATAATGCTTTGTTTAATATGTAGATTAAATGACAAAGCTGCTGATGTATTCCAGTATATTTGTACAGTGCGAATGATGATGGATATACATAAACGAGTATTGTATTGTATTGTATATTATTTCGTTTTGTAACCATAATTCATTTATGATATCGTTCCTTCATGTGAGGAAGTTAGCAGAATTGACTAAGTCAACAGCTGGGATATATTCATGTATAGTTTTTAATTAATATTGTATTAATTGATCATAAGTAATTAATTAATTAGCAACTGAATAATCAATTAGCATACTATATATTAAGAACAATATTCCATATCTATGTCACAGAAAAAGCACATGTTGACAAATTATATATTTGCTTACGCTTTGTTTTTGCTCTTGTACCAAAACATATTCCTGAAATGTTAGATGGTCCAATGACTTACTACGGGTACTGCACGTATTATGTGATCAAGTATTAATTTTTGCAGTTCAGTGAACAGCTCTGTGAATAGTTCTGTGAACAGCTCTGTAAACAGAAGCAATACGGAGTGAACGATATTCAAAACTGCATCCAGATGATTCGAAACCCGGTCCTATCGACTGAAAGTCTATCGTTCTAACCAGTGTTTTTCTATGCGTCGCAATATGAATATAAAACAATATTTAGTTACGAAATAATTGATGATATAACACTATCGTCAACACAGCCACAAATGACTATTAATACTATTACAATGTGATTGGAAATAAATTAGTGTAATTATTATAATGCTATGGCAATTTATTCAAAAACAATGGTTAAATAATACAAAAGATTAAGCAATTCGAAGTGAATTAAATTATGTATATTCAACAGAATCAAGCAAGATTCCATAAAATCTACACCGGTATATTATTTATGCGTTTCAAAGGATTCCTTCTATATTCTCCTTCTTTAGTCAATGTTGGATCTTGACAAAGACTTGAAAGTCGAATCACTGCAGCAGACACGAAAGTCATGCGAATGACACAGGGTTTCACCAAATGGGACAAACAGCGAAATGATCACTTCTACAGGGGAAAAAACAGCCCCAGTTGTAAAAGTAATCAAGATGAATAAATTGAGAAGGTTTGGTCATGTGATGAGACGAGAAGATGATCCTGTCATAACAGTGGCATTAAGTATGTATATGAAGGTAAAGAAACCAGAGGAAGGCCCAGGTTACGGTGGATCAACAACATCAGCAGTCACTTGGAGGGAGAGAGACCAGGACGAAGGCTCCTGTTACGATGGATCAACAACATCAGCAACCACCTGGTGGGAAAGAGACCGAGACGAATTCCCAGGTTACTGTAGATCAACAACATCAGCAGCCACCTGGTGGGAAAGAGACCGAGACGAATTCCCAGGTTACTGTGGATCAACAACATCAGCAGCCACCTGGTGGGAAAGAGACCGAGACGAAGGCCCAGGCTACGATGGATCAACAACATCAGCAGCCACCTGGAGGGAAAGAGACCGGGAAGAAGGCCCAGGTTACGATGGATCAACAACATCAGCAGCCCCCTGGAGGGAAAGAGACCGAGAAGAAGGCCCATGTTACGGTGGGTCAACAACATCAGCAGCCACCTGGATGGAAAGAGACCGAGAAGAAGGCCCATGTTACGGTGGATCAACAACATCAGCAGCCGCCTGGATGGAAAGAGACCGAGAAGAAGGCCCATGTTACGATGGATCAACAACATCAGCAGCCACCTGGAGGGAAAGAGACCGAGAAGAAGGCCCATGTTACGGTGGATCAACAACATCAGCAGCCACCTGGAGGGAAAGAGACCGAGAAGAAGGCCCATGTTACGGTGGATCAACAACATCAGCAGCCACCTGGAGGGAATGAGACCGAGACGAAGGTCCATGTTACGGTGGATCAACAACATCAGCAGCCACCTTGAGGGAAAGAGACCGAGACGAAGGCCCATGTTACGATGGAACAACAACATCAGCAGCAACCTGGAGGGAAAGAACACCAACCAATTTCGGCGCCCCGTATCGTCCGGGTGTCGGCAAATACGTATTAGACCATTCTTAGGGACTTCCTGGCCGCCTCGTCTTACCTGTCGCCATCTCGTCGGATGTAGTGGCCTAGTGCGGTCTGCTCATGCCTGAGGCGTGTCGCATCCTCAACAGCGATGTCTCCATTATATTGTTCGTCATCATTTGCAGGTTTCCGTGACGTTTCGCGGTCTCCCGAAACTACGCGATTTGGCGGACCTTGATGGGATTGTCGGGCGGTGGATCGTTCGTAGATATCTTTATCGGTGTTGCGTTGCTCGCTTCTTCTAGAATTGCATTTTTCTTCCGCAGTGCGTGAGATCGATATTTCCCGCGCCAACTGACGCAGACGACCGACGGCCTTAAGCTCTTTCTGAATGTCACTTTCTGAGGAAAGACTAAAACAGAAGAGTTAAACAATAAGCTGTAGTGATACAGTCTTCGATGTGTAACTTAAAGAATTAAGGGTCACCCATGAAGTACGTCATGCCCGGGTGGGGGTTCAGAAAAGCACTACCTAGAATAACACGGGAGGGGGTGTTTTGGCTCGTCTAGCTGTCGAATCACAATGACAGCATCGATGGTTAATCCAGTTGTGGGATATATTTAAACTGAGTGCGGTGCGGAGTTTCCGGACGAAACTGGTGAGAAGTCGATTAAACTGGAGTGGAAATGTGGAACGAATGAAAGGATGTTGTCTGGGTGTAAGGTAGAAGAAGAAGAGGAAGACCGAAACTGACATGGGAGGAATTTGTGAAGAGAGATTTGGCGTTGTGAGAGAAGAACGGAGAGAGAAACCGTGGTATGGAGGAGTGGAGACTGCAATGAAACAGGAACATATATATATAATTATATATATATATATATATATATATATAATTATATATATATATATATATATATATATATATATATATATATATATATATATATATATATATATATATATATAATTAAAGAGAGTCCATGTCTCGCATGCGTATAGAAATATTGACACGCATCAGTCTGATTTTGGATCGAAGGGTGGTGTTTTCGTCTTTCCATATTGGTGTCAGTCTTGTCGTCGCTGCTGTTGTGTGGGCAATCCCTGAAATGGTCTTGTGTGGATCCCTCATCCGTGATAACTGAACCCAGGTACTTGAATTTGGACACTGTTTCTAACATTTGTCCATTCACTGTGATCTTCTTGTTGATGCCATTGATGTTGTTGGCCATTAGCTTGGTTTTTTTTCAGCACTAATTTCCGTTCCGTAGGACGCAGATGTATTTGTCAAGGCGGCTCACTAGGTCAGCAGGGTCCTGTTCATCCCCTGCTAAACCATCGATATCATCTGCAAAGCGTAAATTTGTGTTGTCCTGCCTCCGATGCTGACTGTTCTTGCGCGATCTTCAAGGGCGTCAGTCGTGATTCTCTCTAAAAATATGTTAAATAGAGTGGGTGATAGAAGGCAGCCCTGGCTGACTCGAATGGTTGTGCGAAACCATTCCCCCAGGGTGCCATTCATACGGACTGCGCTGGTGGCTTATATATATATATATATATATATACAGTATATACGAAACATCAAAACGAGAATGAAGAAAACACTTACGCTGTGAAAGGCAAAATCCACGAGCCGTTCTCAGTGCTTTTGCTTAGGACTGACGAATCTGTTCGTGGCGTATACGTGTCTGAGGAGAAGTTTTGCAACTTTTGTTGCGTTTTCTGCAACATGTGTTGCAAGTTGTGTTGTTGTTGCTTCAGCAGCTGCTTTTCCAATTCTTTATCTTGTGTTATTGCAGATGAGCTGACCGAAACACAGAGAAAGTCCGAGGCAACTGAATCGGTTGACACTACGTTACAGCCGTAATTGGAACATGGCAGCTGATGTTGTTGCTGCTGACGCTTCTGCTGGTGAAACTGCGGTTGTTGTTGCTGCTGTTTTTGTTGTTGTTGTTGTTGCGTTTCTTTCTTCTTCTGCTGTAGTCGCATATGTTGTTGTTCCTGCGGTTGCAGCCGAAGAGGTTGTTGTTTCGTATGTTGCTGCCTTTCTTGAAACTGTCGCAGCTGTACCTGGAGATGCAGTTGTTGCTCATCTAGATTCTGCAAGCGCGCCATTGTCTGCAGATGTTGTTGTTGTTGTTGTTGTTGCTTGCGAAACTCGTCTTGTGCGGGCCACTCGCTTTGTTTCAGCTGCTGCGATAGTAGCTGCTGCTGGTATACTTTCGGTGAGACTTGTGGAAGTTGCTGTCTTGGTCGCGTTTTCTGAATCGCCCGTGTTGTTTTCTGCCTTCGTAATCTCCTTACCTGTGATACGCATCGTAGTCGCCGTCAATAGCATAATAGTATATTATCTTTATCATCATTGCCTTAGTCAAAGTCATCGTCGTAATCATCATCAGCAACGTCATCCTCGTCATCATCATCGTTGTCGTCATCATGTTCATCATTATCATCATCATTACTTAGTATGGCGAATGTGGTGCTTATTGTGATGGTCATGGTGATGATTGTAATTGTGGTAGTGGTGTTGATGGTGTTTTGTTGTTGTTGTTATTGGTCGTGGTGGTGGTGGTGGTGGTGTAGATCTTAGAGGTGACGATGGTATTTGTGGCAGTTGTGATGGTGGCACTATTAGTGTTTGTAGTTATAGGAAGAGCATCAACAGCGACAGTGCCAACAACAACATCAACGTAAACGATAGTAGTTAATTGTGGTGGCGCTGTACCGTAACAAAGGTAGCACCAGCCATTCTACAAAACCAAGCACAAACACACACTGAGACATACACTGGGTGAGACAATCGGAAACTGCTGTCTTGATCGCCTTATCGGAATCGCTTGTGCTGTTTGTTGGCTTTCCAATTTCGCTATCTGTGACATGCATCGTTGTTGACATCAGTATCATGAAAATACGTTAGCACCATCATCATCAATTCATTTTCGTTATCATCACAATCATTATCATTACAAATGATTATAGTAGTAGTACTAATTACATCATAAGTGTTGCTGTTGGTGGTGGTGATTGTGGTGGTCGAGATCGTCGTATTGTTGTTGTTGTTTGTTGTTGTTGATGATGGTAGTGTCACGCACACACACGCAAACACAAACACACACACACACACACACACACACACTCATACACACACACACACACACACACACACACACACACACACACACACACACACACACACACAAACACACACACACACACACACACAAATACTACACCGGTGACATCACCAATCGTGAGGCTGGTGGCCTTAACTGAAGATAACACGATATTCTTGACGGACTCACCGGGTCGAGGCTGCCACATGCCATGGCATATTTTATCTTTGTTTGAAATAAAGCCTGCAAATGTGAACGAGCAGGAATTAAACAGTGCCTCTTCTAGTCATTTTGTACTTAGCTTTTTGAAGTGAATCCAGACTAAATTCATACCACGTCAATGTAGTCGCCAGGTTTGCAGGACATATGTGATATGTGTACTATATTTCACATAAGGTAATACAAAAACCACCATTATGGCTGATATCATAACGATCGATCACTGTCTTAACGGGGTTTCCTGACAGCGTGTAACATTTTAGTTAAACGAACAATAGTCGGTATTTTATATATAACTACATGTTCTAATAATTGTTTGATTATTGTAACATTGTGCATTTTGTTCACATATGATATGCTATATACAATGGTACAAAATGTTTATAAATTCTACGGCTCGAACAAGGTTGACACCAATGTTGTATATCCTCATGGTTGCCCATAAGGCTGCATGCAATACCTTGTCAAATGCCTTCTTGAAGTCAATAAAGACATGGTAGAGATCTTCTTGGCGTTGCAAGTACTTTTTGCAGATGATTCTAAGGTTGTTCATTTGTTCTGTACTACTGTGTCCTGCTCAAAAGCCGGCCTGTTTTTCAACGATTACGTTCTCTGATTGTGGCTTGAGTCTGTTAAGGACGACCTTCAACATGACTACTTGGGTGGCTGGTCAGGCTGATTGTCCGGTAGTTTTGACACAATTGTAGGTTGCCTTTTTTGGAAATGTGATGACCATTGATTGGGTCCATGGAGTAGGTCAATCTCCTGTCTGCCAGATCTTAATGCAGATTGCTGTGAGGATGTTGGTCACAGCTTCTCCCCCAGCCTGTATTAATTTAGCTGGTATGTTGTCAGCTCCAGCTGATTTCCCTTTCTTTAAGGATTTACCTGCAGCCTCCACTTCTTCACGAAGAATTGGGAAGTTGTCCTCTTCGGTGTTCATAGGACAATCCAATACTTCGGTGTTCATAGGACAATCCAATACTTCGGTGTTCATAGGACAATCCAATACTGCAGCATTTCCTTTGGTCTGGCTGTTGTATAACTCGGTGCAGTACCCTGTCCATCGGTTGATAATCTCTGCTTCTTCCGTGAGGCATTTTCCTGACTTGTGTTGAATGGTGTTTAGTCTTCCTTTCTTCTCACTTGTCAGATATTTTACAACTTGGAATATTCTTTTGATATTGTTTTTGTTCAGGTTGTCTTCTATCTCGCTGCACTGTTTTTCTGTCCATTTTTCTTTGGCTTCTTCCATGCATGTTGTGATTTCTTTGTTGATTTCCCTATATTTATCAATTCCTCCGGGATTGTTCTTCCCCGTTTCCAGTACTCTTCTTTTGTAACACATGTCAAGTAGTTCGATGGTGACCCAGGGTGTTTTCTTACGACGGTGTTTGCCGAGGATCACACTGGCTGTATCAGTCATTGCATTTCGAGATTAAAGGTGCTTAATCAATTAATTTTGCTAGCCTCATTTCAAATTCATTTTGCAAACAAGACCTACCTACACTGCAACATGCTAGCTCGTTTATGTAACTTTTGTGTGTAGGTTTCGTGAAATCGTCAACCAAACTATTAAATTAGTTAATGCTTTTTCAAGCATTAAAGGTGCTTAATCAATTAATTTTGCTAGCCTCATTTCAAATTCATTTTGCAAAAAAGACCTACCTACACTGCAACATGCTAGCTCGTTTATGTAACTTTTGTGTGTAGGTTTCGTGAAATCGTCAACCAAACTATTAAATTAGTTAATGCTTTTTCAAGCATTAACTGAAGTGAAAATAAAATTGCTGTAAAATCACTACTTTCTTCCTTGGTTAAAAATCGACTGCGGATGTTACATAAACTATTCACAAACTACACATTTGGACACCATTGAACCTGTAGGCTAAATCAATTGTGGAAGAAGTTTTAACCTTCACAGTGTAAGATCACTTGCGTCGACATTAAACATATATAACTCGACAATATCCGCCACAGTGAAACAGAGATCTGAAGAGAGGCTTACCCCCGACAATAGCAGTTTTAGAGGTTAAGTGCCATAGTCTAGAATCACCTGTCTCGTCTTTTAACATATGTATTTACCTTACGCAGCGTTTGTTTCCATGTCCGCTCTCTTCCGACGTGTACGTTTCGGCGACCTGCGTGATAGCGTCAGACGTTTATCGTGCTACTTCATAAAGCGGCGCTCTACGTCACGTCTAACGTATAAGCGGTAGCGCACTCTTACGGATAGTTTCACCGCTTCCGCCAGCGCAAACGGCCGCTATTGAAGTGTTATGCTAGTATCGCGTACCCGACTCTCGCTTCGCCTTTGTGAACTCACGCACGTTTACCAGAACAAATAATGCGCACGTTCAACGCTACTAATTAGCATTCATTATTAGCCCATATCTTAAGCCAATCTTTATCAATTCACATTTTAATTGTTTGTAAAGCTTTCAGATATAATATAGTCTGGCAAGGAATTCAAAGCATCTACCACTATCTGACTGAAGAACCGCCGTCTACATAACTTCCCACGTTGCTCTTTGTTTAGTTTCTTACTACGATCACTGAGATTGTTTAGATTAACGCTAACAAGTGATATGGGTTTACATTATCCTTCCCAGTTAGATATCTCAATTAAATTTCACTGTAATCTCCCTTCTTCTATTCTATGTTTTTTTAACTGTCGCAAGCAAGCAAGTTAGACATTAAAAAAAAATAATATATGACACATTACTTTTTCTCTCGAAATATAACACTTCAGTTGCAATAATGTTACCAAAATTGTCTACCAAAACTAATCTGCTAAAACGAAGATCGAAATCGTGGCCAAGGTACTAAACACGTATTGTAGTATACTAACATAATATGCCCATTTGTAACTGTTGTATAATGTTTCCACTAATGTGGTCTTCTGGTAAGCAAATCATTAATACTTTGTACGTTATCTCCGTTAATTCATACGGCATACGTCATTAGTGTATGCACAATTAGCACAGGCATGTGATCTCCTTCTATTGATAAGCAGGATATACAGATATGTGTACGCAGCAACAGTTTTTCCCGTCTCATCCCACTGGGCATAACTTGTAGAGGAAGTTGTAGTGCTTTCTCAAGTGGTGTGTTGCTTCAGGAGTTGATTGTACGTGAATCAACAACAATCACAAATCTGCAAGTATGGAGCTGCACTTGGCTGGCTTGTTGGCGAGTACAGGCGAAAGGGTACTTTCTTCTGACCGGTAACAGTAGCTCGCCAACTATCATGTTTACCCCCGGTGTGCAAGCCAACGAAGAACATACACCAGACATATCTGCTTGGCGCTAAAGTATCATCTCCATTCTCTCTGTTCGTGAACCATTATTGTCAAATTTGACTGAGCTTTTCTTTGAAGCGAGGCAAATGCCACTGTGGAACCGAACATTGGCTTCCCGTCTTCAGTAAAATATAGGTTATACAAAAGTTCGATGTAAATCCGGGTTATTCCAGCAATTAACACAAGCATATGAATGCCATTCATGGTTGTTGATTATCCAAGTGCTCGGCACGTTCTTCTGTGTACATATAATTGGAATCTCAAAATGATGTCCAGGATATTTTTTAAATAAAAAATTCAAACGCAGTTTTCAGCGTATCCACATTTCTGTCAAGTGCAATTTTTTTTTAAGAAAATGTTGCAACCTTCGATCATAATATAACTAAAACATACGACATATATCGTGCTGTACAAAATGAACCATATTCTCAAAGCAAATGGAGTTGATAAAATAAACAACTAATATGAATACCATGCAATCTTGAAATTATTTTAAAATATAAAAAAATAGTATAATCAATGTAATATTTTGTTTCATCATCATGTTCAGGTAAGTTGAGGAAAATCGGAACCATTAACTTTATAAAAATACAAAAGCAAAGTTACACATTATATATAAATAAACGCAGTTTACCTCGCACGAAGAGATATACCCGACGCATTAACGCCACAATGAACGCTGCCGCCAGAACAGCGGATGCGAATCCCACCACTACAGAAAAGGCGTCCATGGCCTTGACGTACTGCGGGTTGTCGCAGGATGATGTCGAAAACTTCCGAGAACGAGGCTTGTCTGTGTCTGCATCCGACACCTGGCGAGTTGATGAAATAAATGAAATATTTTTGAAACACGCAGCTTCATTTCGTCGATAAGACAAGTGTCAATACGGTACATACGCACACACGCGCGCGCGCGCACCCACACACATGTGTGTGTATATATATATATATATATATATATAATTTATTTATATGGATATAGATATGTGTGTGTGTGTGTGTGTGTGTGTGTGTGTGCGTGCGTGCGTGCGTGCGTGCGTGCGTGCGTGCGTGCGTGCGTGCGTGCGTGCGTGCGTGCGTGCGTGCGTGCGTGCGTGCGTGCGTGCGTGCGTGCGTGCGTGCGTGTGTGTGCATTGTGTTGTGTGCGACTAATGCCCCGCATGAACTGGCAAGATTACTACATTAGCTAGAGTTGAATTTAGAATACGAGGTACGTTTCACTTTATTACTGATAACTAATGCTGTGACGGTTCCTGGACCAACGGCCCGACTTCACACCCGGACCCTTTCCATCGACGGCAATCTACTCACTGGGCGACGCATGACATGGGACGGTATAGTCGACGTGGTTACTGCGTGACGGCACCGCGCCTGGAACGACCAGCCAGACTCCATCTGTGTCACAGACTCACTGGAACTGTTTAACTGCCGACTAAATAGATCCCTTTACTTGCGATAAAAAATAGTTTGGTCCTGTTAAATGTGAATATTCTGAGAAAATTACGAAAAATAAATGTTTGGTAATTTTAACCACATTTCCGAATAGTGTCCAACTTTAACGTGGGCAGCCCGAGCCATAAGTGCTGGACAAAATATTTACTCGCAGTTTAAGACCTAACAATGATAAAATCTAAGATGTAAATATAAAGGTAACATAGCATATTCCCACTTTTATTACATTTAGTATTTTCCTAGATTTATAATTGGGTGACTTTGGCCCATATAAAATTGCGGGATGACTTATTTTAAAAGGAACAAAATTTCAGATTCCCAAGAAATTTGATGTGGCATTACAATAATACAACCATTTTGGTGAATGGAATGCATGCAAAGGTTCCAGTTGCGATTGATACACTTTGTTGTGAACTGTGCCATATTCACCCCTGCCTGAGGAAGCTATGGTCGCCCCGGTTTGCTTTCTACTTTTCATATTATCATCAAACATTTAAACAGATTTATTCATTGTGTAGGATCCCAGCTTATAATATGTAGTCACTATGTGCATAATTCAACATTCGTAACCAATATACACGTACACGTGGGCAAAAGTCACTTTTAGTTATTGTAGTTATTGTTATTATTGTTATTTATTATTATTATTATTTGTATTATTTTTAGTATTGTTATTACTCTAGTTATTGCTATTAGTGTTACTATCGTTACTATTATTACTATTATTACTATTGTTAATATTGTTATTACTGTTATTATTTTTATTATTGTTAATATTTTTATTATTGTTATTATTTTGTATTATTGTTAAAAGGTTCGAAATTATCGTCGGTCCCTCGGTCCGTGGCCGATTTATTTGACGTCGGACCGACAATAAAATGAAGTTACTGGTCCTGTGGTCCGAATATTCGCACGCGTCATTCGTTGAGATAATATGGTATTATTGCTGCACGCATCGCGCAAGTACGAAACTGCCGAAAGGCTGCGCCTGACTGAGAGGCGGAAATTTTCACAAGTACGGTATCATTGATACGCGTGACCTGATTGGTCGATATTTGCAAAGATCACGCATCCTGACCAATCACGGTGTTTCTTACATGAATCTCCTCCTTGTCAGCTATGTTGATATTTCTGTGAAACACAAACTTACTCAAATCATTTTCCCGGATAATTATAAATACACTTAGGTGACGTACAGATTAACTGTAAATAAGTAGCAACCATCCATAGCGTTCTAGAGTAAAATCTACCATTTCCTTGTCAAAGTTTGGCGTTACGGGATTCGAGCCGCCACCCCCTAAAAAGCGGAAAACAGACGAAGAGAAGTGTGAAGTCGGTCGATTGTAACTCAGTTTTTGATTCGGATTCTGACTTTTCAGACTGACTTTTCACCTATATCTGATCTTGAGTAAAATTGTGGACCTTCTAAATTGTTATCTGTGCTAATATTAAGAAACTGGGTTTGCATGTTGACTAAATCGTTCAACGTCTATGACACTGAGTAAAATTGAAGACTCTGTGCTGATCTAAACTGTGCAGTTCAGTTAAACTTTCAACTGCCAGTCTGTCATTTTATGTTTACTTGTGACTGATAGATGTGATATTGAGAGGGAAATCAATTACTAATTGAATTGTCTCATTTCTTCCATAAATGACAAATTACTCAAAATGTAAAAATTTCTGAAATATAACACAAATTAATCAAAATGAATAATTTTATTTAAATACTACACAAACTTTAAAAAAACACCCTCGACCCAACATTCCCAGGACCAGTAACTTTACAGCAGGACCAGCAACTTTTTGAACTTGCTGGTCCTGTGGACCAGGAACATATTTTCATTAGAGGCAAACGCTGATTGTTAACATTGTAATTATTGTTGTTATTATTATTATAAATTATTATTATTATTATTTTTGTTGTTGTTATTTTTATGGCTATTATTGTTTTTGTTATCATTATTATCATCATCGTCATCGTCACTATTGTGCACCAACCATGGTCTTCTGCACGTTCCAACTGACAGCCTCCGTCCATCCGCTAGTAAACCAGGGGGATAAAATAAGCGAATCATAGTCGTATATCCTCTTCACCTCCGCCATTGATATCACTGTGTCTCGTCTACGTCAACGCTCGGGCATGGTATGATATCGTGAACTACGGTCTACGCCTGTCTACTCGCCCGGCGCCTGTGCAGCGGTCCGATATAGGCCGATTGCAAACAAGCCGATAAAGCGAACGCAACGCTATTCGCGAAGCGCTCAGCTACCATCTTACAGCTCAGCTACCTCTAAGTTCCGGTTTCCGTTGCCAAGGCAACGGCCGAATTCAAAATGTGCGGTCTTCTTTGCACCGGAAATCGACTTTCGATGGACGCTGATGGACGCTGGTAAATCGGCGGTGAAAAACTTCGATGATGGTAAGATGTGGTTCGCCGGGACGGTAGACTGTTTAAGCATGGACTTATATTTATTGGACTGCCAGCTTCGCGCGTGCCACGCGTTGGCCTCTGATGGAGTTTGCGTTAGCCGCTTGGGTTCGACAGTAGCCGCTTGGGCTCGACAGAGTTGTTTACTTCCCGTCTCACTTCACAACATGGAGCTGGACATCGATGCGATTCTTGCGGTAAGTTAATTGTTTATTTTGTTGTTCAGTTTACATTTATAGTCAAATCACCTCTAGTCTAGGTATATCTTTCTTTCATGAAAATAATGTGATAATTTATTAAATGATATGCGTTCGAGGCGGCTGGATTTTTAGCAGGGGACATCTCAGACTCAGGCTCAGCCAGCGTTTGAGTATATTCTAATATGCTATAGTAGTTTAGGAATTGAATTACTCATTCCCAAGAATTGGATGGCATGTTCTGTATTAAGGGTTGTTTGTTTGTGTCAGCAGGGAGTAGAGAGACAGGAGTTATGGCAACATTTTTCTCTGCCTCTGTGTAATATAATTTTTTCTGCTTCTGGGTAATCTCAACATGCATGTCTACCTTTTATAAAAATAACTGATTCATTCTGTCTGTAGCCTAGGCCAAAACGGCAAAAGCCACATCAAGTGCAGCTATAAATCTGATGGCAGAGCATAGGATATCGTACCGTAAAAGGCGTTCCCTCATGCCAGATGTCATCCCAACAACATATTCTGCGTCGAATGTTCGACGTACACCCAAGGCCAAGGCCAAGTCGCGACAAACAATAGCCATCTCCAAGACAAAGTCAAAGAGAGCTGGTAGGCCTAACTATCTGGCTGATTGATATCACTTTTACACTGATGTGATTAATATACAATGTTCCATTTCATTCAATCGTGTATGTGTGTGCGTGTGTGCGTTGTAACGCGATCAAGGGGAAACGTGGCTTATTTCAGTGAAAGTGCAGCAAAACACTGCCGGTCTTTGGCCATCACACAAAATTGCTACCCTTAGGCGAACGACTTTTAAAAAACCACCAACCCTATTCTCATGCCTGATGGATACTACTACTTTTAGTATGTGCGTGCGTATGTTCTAACAACTGTCATCACATGGTACATAATCTCTTTTTTAATAAAGTAATTTAAGATTTAACTCAAAATATATAATTATGTATCAGATTTAACTCAAAATATTTAATTATGTAATGTTTTATTACAAAGCGTATTATATATTTAATTTAATTGCACAAATACTGTTGAGTAATGTTGAACATTGAATATTTAATTCCTGATGTTGAATACCTTATTTGTTTAAGCTTCCAAAGCTGCAGTCACACTCGAGAAGTGGGTGCGGGACAAGACCCTGTGCAAAGACATCAGGAAGCTGTCCACCCAGTTCCAGACCTCCAGCGCTGAGCCTTCGAGGGCTTCCATAGCTTTGTTATCCACATTGCTTCAAACGTGTATGCCTTTTCGTATCATGGCATGCGTGCATGGCAAGAATGCAAATTCCAGACCACAATTTGTGTGGGGGGTCACTAATGAGTGTTTTGTTTGTATACCCATCATGTGTGAGCATGTTTGTTAGTTAAAGGAACTGTATCATGACAAATCACAACTTCAAGCACATATTGCTAATTAACAGTTGGGGTTAAAAATAAACCGTTTTGTGTAATTGCTAAGTAGAGGTTTCTTGATTCAACACGTGTTTTTATCACTGCGAGAAAAGTGTCATAGACACTTTAAACAAAACATAAAAGGCGGGCATTGACTAATGAAATGCTTCTGTCAACAGGAGACGATGTGCTAAATGAGGTCAAGTCATGGACGAGTGTTTTGTACCCAAAACCAAAGTTATGCAAGGGAAAAAGCATGGAACAACTATCATATAAAGTACCTGAAACATATGCAGCCTGTAATAGAACAGGGTCTCCTGCAAATGCAGCATGGTTTTTCTCAATATATTTGAGCATCAAGTCATGCTGAACTACCCTGATTCACCACAGTCTTCCAATGAAGCACAGTGCAAGAGCATTACCGAAGACGACCAGGACAGTTGAAGAGCCTGGTAGTTTCAGGACTCCTGTCTTCCTCAAAGTCTCATATGCACCCCTTCCTCTGCAGTGGAGGAGGATTGCCAGTCGAATCATCATTGGATGCCACCTCACCCCTCTTTTGATTGGAATGCCTTTTGTTATTCTTCCCTGAATAGTTTAAACAAAGGTTCCTCAATGGCAGAGACATTGACTGTCTTCAAATTCTTCAGTCAACTGGAGAGAATCTTTCTTAATTTTTTTCTTGAATGCTTGAAGTTCTTTTTCTGCTGACGTCTCACTTCCTTGAAGACTTCTTTCATTTTATGTTCTGGTCATTTGATTTGATGGTGTCACTTTGAAGGCTTTTCTGTTCTTGTCTTTGCTACCGAGCATTGAGAGTCTTTTCTACATGCGAACAATTGCTGCACATATTGTGACTGTCTGGTGGGGAGCAGAAGCTGCCACGAGTTTGACATAATGCAGGACACATGGAAAAACAGGACATTGGCTGGTAGGTTTATAATGTATCGAAAATACTGTTTTGAACCAGTACCATCAGAATGAACCAGTACCATGCAGAACATCTGCAGTTATTCCTTTGGAAAATACTTATAATAGGCAATCTTGTTAAATCTAAATCTTGTTAAACATACGACGGATAATAATAACAGTAGTATTAAGAGAATGTTTGATACTTCACATACACACTACACATGTATTCCTTACAAACATTCCAATTCGTATCACAAAAGTTCGCATTGTTTAATAAACAAACAGTGACATCGCGATTCACACCCGTTTCACAGTGGATCCTTTACATACGGCCAGTTCGTATAACTTGGTCGGATGACGCAAGATTTTGAACAGTTTGAGAGAATCGTCAACGGTGTAGTATGTGACGTTGTAACCCCACCTATTGGCGAGTAAGACGTTCGCAAGCGATTGGTCGAATCGATGGCAACCAGCATATACCTTGTAACGATCACCGTGCTTAAATCTGCAGGCAATCCCACCCCCTGGTGAGATGCAAGTTTTTGTAAGGGCGCAGAGGTAATACCACCTGAGGACGTGGTTATAGTTGCTCAGGGTGTTTACGACAAATAAGCAAGTTGCACCGTATTGTTCCGTGCGTTTTTGATCTTCACTGTCGCTGGCAAGATATTTGAACATTCCTCCGTTCGTGACGGCGAAGTTTGAGTGGCCAGTCTTGCCGAAGACCAAGAACCCGTCGCTAGCGATAGCCTTCTCGTAGAGGACGGTCAGGTTAGGTGAGAGCCAACGGAAAGAGGCATCCATCCATAACACTCCGGTGTGATCACGTAATATTTCCTGTAATCAACGGCATTGGGATGATATTGGTGGTTATTGAAATTTCGTGTGGTGGTGGTGGTGGTGTTTGCAGTGGCGGTGGCGGGGGGGGGGGAGGTGCGGTGGCAGCGATATAATAGTGGTGGTTGTGGTGGTGATTGTTGTAAATATGATGGTTGTAGATATGATGGTTGTGGTGGTGGCAGCGGAGGTCGTTTTGGTGGAGGAGGTTTATGATTATGGTGATAATCAAGTTTAAAGCGATGTTGATGGTTGGTGACATCGTTGGCCTAGTCGTTGGTGTGACGGGACGATAGTGGCGGTTATTGGGGCTTTTGATGGATATGATTAAAATGATTTATGGTGATGAAGATAATAACGCTGGTGGTGGGGATGAATAAGTGGCGATGGTGTTTGTAGCAGTAGTTGTTGTCGCGGTGATGGCGATGATGACGGTGATGAATAAGTGACGATTGTGGTTTATGTAGCAGTAGTTGTTGTCGCGGTGGTGGTGATGATGACGGTGATGAATAAGTGACGATGGTGGTACATATAGCAGTAGTTGTCGCGGTGGTAGTGATGATGACGGTGATGAATAAGTGACGATGGTGATATATGTAGCAGTAGTTGTTGTCGCGGTGGTGGTGATGATGACGGTGATGAATAAGTGATTATGGTGGTATATATAGCAGTAGTTGTTGTCATGGTGATGATGACGGTGATGAATAAGTGATGATGGTGATATATGTAGCAGTAGTTGTTGCGGTGGTAGTGGTGATGATGACGGTGATGAATAAGTGACGATGGTGGTATATGTAGCAGTAGTTGTCGCGGTGGTGGTGATGATGACGGTGATGAATAATTGACGCTGGTGGTATATATGTAGCAGTAGTTGTTGTCGCGGTGGTGGTGATGATGACGGTGATGAATAATTGACGCTGGTGGTATATGTAGCAGTAGTAGTTGTCGCGGTGGTGGTGATGATGACGGTGATGAATAAGTGACGATGGTGATATATGTAGCAGTAGTTGTTGTCGCGGTGGTGGTGATGATGACGGTGATGAATAATTGACGCTGGTGGTATATGTAGCAGTAGTAGTTGTCGCGGTGGTGGTGATGATGACGGTGATGAATAAGTGACGATGGTGATATATGTAGCAGTAGTTGTCGCGGTGGTGGTGATGATGACGGTGATGAATAAGTGACGATGGTGGTATATATAACAGTTGTTGTTGTCGCGGTGGTGGTGATGATGACGGTGATGAATAATTGACGCTGGTGGTATATGTAGCAGTAGTTGTTGTCGCGGTGGTGGTGATGATGACGGTGATGAATAATTGACGATGGTGGTATATGTAGCAGTAGTTGTTGTCGCGGTCGCGATGATGATGGTGGCATACATCAAAACACACATTACGGGAAAAAACGCACGATTTGTTTAAACATTGTTGTTCACTAACTGGTTCAACTCACTTGTACAATCAGTGGTTTCCATGCATATCTGTGGAGATTTTTCACAAAATTTGGATATTTCGTGAAGTTAAATTTGCGGTAATGTACACTGCACCAAGATTTTATCTGAAAAAGAACAGGATAGGGTATGTTACTGATAAAATATTGTTTAGTGTTCTATATTTTAGCTGACATTGCTACTATTTATTAGGTCCCACAGCTAAAGTAAGCTAAAGAGTAATACTATTAATGATGTACCCAGCTCCAATACAGCAATAAAAATGACAACAAAAAGACTAACATTTTACATTTAGGTTTACTTCGAGAACCATAAATTCAGAGAATATGGGAATGTTAATTACACGAACTACTAGTTGTGATGACCAATGGATATCGTTGAGCATTCTTTTTAAAACGGAAGTTCATTCATTACCTCTTGTATTTGTGAGTCAGTCAATCCGAGATCGTAATAGAATATTGGCCTGCCAGGCAAATTTTTCTGCACTGACGCAACGGCGTCCAACGATTCGGTGAAGTGGTTTTTGCTGCTTCCAAAGGCGACGACAAACTGTTTCAGTGCCTCTGGCGAAAGATCACTGAACTTAGAAGGAGGAAGTCCCATAGATGTCAGCAGTGTCTCGCTTACGTTGAAAGGTCTTGCGCCCGGCTTGTAACGCTTTCCCGGCGAATTACTGACATTCGTCTAGAACACACTTATTTAGATTTCATATCGAACTTGCAGTGTGTGCGTGCGTGAATGCGTGCTTACCTGCGTGCGTGCGTGCGTGCGTGCGTGCGTGCGTGCGTGCGTGCGTGCATACGTGCGTGCGTGTGAAAACCTTTTTTTGCGAAAGAAGTAACCGATTTTATCAACTCATTGTGGATTTACATGCCTAATAGCAATGCAACTTCTTAACGAAACATTACTGAGGATATTCGCCTCATATTCAGGATTTAAATTGACATTACTTGCAAATCATTCACAATTAGTTTTAACACCATATTTAATATAGAAAAACAACAAAATCTTTAAACAAAATAAACTGCTTCGCGACATTATAAGGGGAATCGTCAATTCTGATATAACAGTGGTTGTACTAACACGCTGCTTCATTGTGCTGTCGTTAATAACAACCCTATTGTTACGATATAACTGTTGCGATATAATATATGTTCATAACCTACCGTCTCTGTATGTTTTTCAATTGCCACCTTTACAGCAAGCAAAACCTGCAAGGTGGAAACGATACTGTTTTGCTAGATTCAACAATAATGTTTCGAAACCCATCAACATTATACTTTTTTTCACAATTACACCTGTAATCGTCGTAATAGATTTTAAGATAAATCTCGAAAGGTCAGAGGTGAACAGCCGAGAATGGGAGAGAATGGCAGGAGATCGCGATGAATGGAGACGACTCGTCGAGAGGCCGGAACAAATTAAACGATGTGCCCCCCCCCCGCGCAAGAGACCAAGGGGAATAATAATAAGAAGAAAGGTAATGGTTGGTTGCGTCGTCCTTGATATTATCGCTTATGTCTTCACCGTTGGGTTATTCTCACATAGTAACCGTCACCATCGTTGTCGTCGTCTGTATGTCACTGTTTCCTTTTCCTGCACAACTGCTCAATCCCGGTAATCGTCAGTGATGTATTTTCCAAAGACACAGTTCTAAGCAACGCTTTGTATGCCATTGTTTCGTTATGCAATATCCATTAAAAAAAAATTATGAAATAGTGCATGTTGTTTTCATATATTTCTATGACATTTAACATCGAATAAATAACATGTGTTGTTAAAACGTCACAACATCAATATTAATTAAATATGTTTTATATACTGTCGTGACATGTATCGGCGATCATGCAGGTAGGTTTGTCGAGGTTGAATCCGATCGTTACAGTCATTATATACTATTTTTTCTTCCTCAACACGGCCTTCATCGTCATTAACTGCTTTAGCCATTTATTTCACCTTTTCGCCATCGTTTCAACGATCGTCATCCTCCTCATAATCAGCCACCACCAACAACACCATCATCGGAATAGCTTTCCTTAGAATGCGTTGTCATTGCCACATCCAATATTATCTTCCTCACCGTAATCAGCACGGACATCGTCTTTACCATTCTTGCCTTCTTCAAGGGCATCATTGTAATTATTATATTCCTCAATGGTTTTGTCATCATTATTGAGGTGATAAAATGATGAGGACGACTACAAATGGAGGGAGGAGACTGTCTATAGGGAGAAAGGAAAGGCAGAATAGCTGGGAGGTTGCCTCACCCCAGCGAGAAAGAACACAAGACAACAGAGAGTAACTGAAATACGTACATTGGATGGCGTTAACGTCCACAGCGAGAAAGAACACAAGACAACAGAGAGTAACTGAAATACGTACATTGGATGGCGTTAACGTCCACAGCGAGAAAGAACACAAGACAACAGAGAGTAACTGAAATACGTACATTGGATGGCGTTAACGTCCACAGCGAGAAAGAACACAAGACAACAGAGAGTAACTGAAATACGTACATTGGATGGCGTTAACGTCCACAGCGAGAAAGAACACAAGACAACAGAGAGTAACTGAAATACGTACATTGGATGGCGTTAACGTCCAATTTTGTCCCACCGAAGAGAAGAACAACACGGCGGAGATGGTAACGCATGCAACAACCACGAAACACTGTCTTTGTGACAACATATTCACTGATCTGCAACGAAATTTAGTTATTGCCATTATTAAAGCAGTAAACATTTTCTAAGATAGTTCGTTTTCATGACCAAACACTTATTTAAACATACCCAAAATGTCTGTGTTTAACTGTAGAGCTTTCGTCATCTTGATGAGGTGGCTTCATCAGTACTAATGACGATTACGTGGTAGTCGTCTATGGTGACGTCAACCTACATGGACGTCATCGTCATTAGTATTGAAAGGGATATATAATATAATATATAAAATAATAATACGCATTTTTTTATTCACGATAGACCTTATAAAATATACATTTTATCCTCCTAAGGGTCGTGATTGAAAATGGATAACTACTGTTTAAATATATATATATATATATAATCAGTGTAGAGCCTAAGACTAATATACTTTTATTGCGCTAAAATCCTCGGGAGGCGCAAGCTAGGCAGCGCACCAAAACAAAAGAGGTTAAGCATTTCATAATCGATAAGCAGTTGGATTGGTACGCTGGGGAGCTATGGAGGATGTGCAAGTTGAAAGAGATGGGTTTTTAGTTTATGGCGAAATGTTGTTATATTTCCTAAATACTTAGCACTACCAGGAAATGAATTCCACAGACTCGGTGCAGCAACTGAAGTTCCGACATTTGTCTTACCACTCGGAACAAAAAGTAGATTAGAATCAGACAATCTAAGCTGTCCGGGCTGTCTTACAGGAGTGAGCAGTGAATGAAAATGCGCTGGTTGCTTGACTGAAAGTGCTTTATAAGTAATTGTACAGATCTTAAAAATAATGTGACATTGGACAGGGAGCAAATGCAATGATTTAAGAAGTGGTGCTGAGTGAGAGAAACGATGAGACCGGGTAACTACCCTTGCCAAACAATAATGTGTTGGGTCGTAATATTCCACTTCGCTCTCACCCACATCGTCTATTGGTATTTCTCCCACTTCGCGTACTCTGCATGCTTCCATCAGATTAAATATGAATTTTTTTAGATATCTGATGCATTTTATAAGGATTTACGAATAGTGGTCTGGATCTTGAACCCAGAACTCTGGCATGTAAAGTGGATGATCTAACCACTACAATACCGCGCCTCTCTATTAGGTCTTGTAGCATTTTTAACTTTATTCAATATAGAACAAGCAATATAATATGCATACATATAATATGCATACAGCACTATTTAATCAGCATCATTTAGCTGCAACATCTTGTAATACGTTTATATTCATTAGCAGATTTGTTCTGAAAAAAAGATACAAAGAAAGTAGAGGGCAATGCAAGCATACCAATGCAAGAAGGGCAATGTTTATAATTAGCATTTTTATTTAATCTCATCATTGTAACTTGCGCTACAGCCTTTGTGTAATTTTAAACTCTCAATAACCCCACCCCTAATTTTTTTTTTTAATGTACAAACCACTCCCATGGCCCCCGAGAACATCTAACAAATGTTAGCACCGTACACGTGAAAATAACGGAGATGTGAGGGAATGAGGAAACACAGATACAATCTGTTTTAGAGTATAATATATATATATATATATATATATAAATTCCAGGATTGACCTTTGATGCTGTATCCATCATGCCGACCTCTATGATAGAGAGGCCTATGAAGTCAAGTTCCATGTACAGGGCTCTGAAGAAACTCATCATGAATAAACGACACAAAAAGAAACAATACAATTGTGCTGATGGATGTGCGTTAGGTTATGACGAATGATGCAATTTCATCCTTTCTTATTTAGTTATAATTGATAACACATTTTCAGGGTGGAAGCAATCAATCCCAGATTAAATGACGCATCAGAGGCATAAGAGAATGCCGGCCTCTTTCGACGGTACCGAGCCGCTGTCCCTTCGCGCCTCAACTGACGTGGACCGGTTTCATGAGGGAACGCACCCTACCTGGTTCGAGTTGAACCAGGCGGCTGGGGCCTCGCCTGGCTGTCGATGTTATGTGCTCGCCGCCGCAGCCGTCTTCGAACTTCCCCACCCCCTCTCCCCGCCCCCGCCAACAGGCCTCCTACTCCAGATACTAGAATTAACAAGATTGCCATCAAGGTAAAGGCCCAGATGGCAACTGGTCAAGGAAGTCATTAGTTTATCGAGAGTCCACCATTTTGTTATTTATATGTAACCTGTCCTCCTGAGATATGTGTCAACCTTGATTTTAAACATATTCACGCTGCTAGTAGTTACACATATGTAGATAATTTGTTCCATTCATCTTGCCAAGCAATCTGCTTCCCTTTCTAATTTTATTTCGTAAGCCTGAATAAATTCTTTAATATATATAAGAAGTCGTATCCTGTCATTCCTAGTTCATCACATGTTATCTTTGTTAGCCCATGATTTGGTTATAATAATTACGTGAGGGAAACATCTCCCATAATTCGTTTTTCATTTGTACTATGCTCTTTGCATTATAAAAAATGTTTCAGAAAAGTTTTCCGGACACTTTGTTAACGGTTTGTGTGCCTCTTGTCTTGTTTGAGGCACCTATAAAGACCCCTCTCCTACGTTTCTAGTTTAAACAATGCTTACTACCAAAAATAGTTTTGATGCTACCCATACCACTGTCGACAGCTGCAGAGAGTTCATCCGCAAACACTGGTGCAACCTGTCCATTTAGATGAAGCCCATCCCTCATGAACACGTAAACCCTCCTAACAAAACATTTCCTCAAATCTAACTTCCTCTTATTTATATAGCTGTTGAACTGGCGTGTTTATTGCCATCTTCCGGCAATTTCGATAGACTCCTGCTTCCCATTACTGGTAAAATGCCTGACGGAATTATCTGCTCAACCCGTGTCCGTTTAACAGTTTTGACTAACTTCCTGTATTTCTTAACTATGGCAGTTGTACCCTCCCTGTCTGCGTTGTTAGTGTCCATGTGTATTAAAATAGACCCTCCCTGGCCACCCCCTCTGTGACAACCTCTATTGTTACCCCCTGAAAAGCAAACCACCACATCGTCCCCTTGTTTAGCGTTCTGTCAGTCTTCCCAACTATCGAGTCCCCTCCCCATAAATACCCTCGCTCTCATATGTCACCACCTAAGAGTAGTTCTTGAGTCGGATCCCTTCCGTAGCTTGCTGTGCTGCAGTCGTTTCACCTGTTGTCCAGCTCCCTCCCGCCCACGTCATCCTCCACTCCGTCTCCCCCCGCCGCATTCGCCCCAATAACCTTCTATATAACAACAAGCCATGGAGGTTGGGTAGATCGAATGTCAACGGACACAAAATAGTTTGAGTGGATGGTTAAATAAGGATTCTATGTTGGCGACTTGGCAGCGTAATCATAAAAGTGTCTGGCGTTACGGACGGAATATATTATTTCTGTTGGGCAGCCATGTGTTTGGCTCATTCTTGTGGAGTTGGTTTGGATCTCCCGGCGGCGCCATCTGTGTGAACTAGTGAGACCTCGTGAAATCTGCTGACAGGCCAAATTGTAAGTGTCTTGTTTTGGTGGAAATCTTAATTGTTAATCTTACATATTGTACCGTTGAGACATGGGTATAGTAATTATTTTGCTAGTTATAATTAAGACTACGCCTACTGCGAAATGTCTGTAATTTATTATTGATTTCGCTCAATCATTCTTGCAGATTGTACGTCGCACTCGCATTGGAGAGCGTTAAATAAAATGGTCTTGTCAAGTTGAGCTATCACGACGACACCCCGACAAACCGCCACTTACAGTACAATAATAATGTCGTCAGCCGAATTGCTGCACCAGTTACTCGGGTTGATCAACGAAGACAAGAAAGAGCCAGAGGTTCAACCCGAAGAGTCAGTGAGTCAAGTATCGCGTCCTGTACTGCTACTACTACCAACAGTACACATGCACGAGCCTAGGCGGCAGGACTCGCAGCGGCTGTGGCGGCCCTGGAGACGGAACAGTGTTTAGAGCGGGAGGAGCAGGCAGCTCCTGAAATTGCAAAGTGACATTGCCATAGCTGAAGCGGAGGCGAAGGTCTATGGAGCCGATGAAGCGAAACAAAGCGACGTAAACAAGACAACTGCTCGACAATCTTTCCGATAGAGGGCGCCACTTGGACTGCTGGGTGTCGCCAGTCAATTGCGCTTACTCCGACAGGCGGCACCACTGAATGTGAACGAGTCTACAGGCAGCCGCCTCGATGCACGGACGAACAATCTGAACGTGACAATCCCGTGTTTGAACTGTTGAGACAACAGCAACACATGTTGTTGATGGTGTAAATGCCTCAGATAGAGCTGATAAACTTTGAACTTTGATGAATTTTTACCCCCTGAAATATTGGAGGTTTGCTAGCGCGTTCGATAACAACGTCACAGAGTGTGTTGGTGCAAGTGTCAAACTAGCCAGGCTTATGCAAATGTGTGTTGGTAAGGCTAGTGAGGTGATTGAATCATGTGTCGTAATATAGCCTAATGTAGGATATAAGAGGGCAAGGGAGCTGTTAGATGACAGGTTTGGCAATACGTACACTGTTGTAGATGTATGGATTAAGGTGGTGACAGTTGGCCAGGTTATTTTCCCTGAGGACTGTGATGGCTTAAGAGAATTAGCAGACGAGCATAGAAATCGCGGTGAAACACTTAAGGCAATGGGGTACATCTCCGAGATCAGCCCTCAGAGAGAAGTGGTCAAGATTGTCGAAAGGTTGCCAATGTACTTGCGTTCCAGTTGGTGCAGTCGACAAGAAAGAGGTTCCATGTGTCGCCAGACATAGAGCAGCTAATAGCCTTTGTGGAAGAAGCCGCTACGGCCAGCTGATCTGCTCACCACATGAAAGGAGACGGCATGCATACTCACCACATGAAAGGAGGCAGCACGACCGACGCCAGGGCAATGTCAGAGGGAAAGGGAGTGGTATGAACTATGCGACATCTACCGTGGCCGAGGATGGCAGTACATGTCCCCTCTGCAACGAGAGGCACGACTTATTCCTTTTGGAGTAAATTCAAGGGCTTATGGGTAAATGAGATAATCAAAATAGCAAGAGACAAGAAACTGTGTTTTAACCGTTTGCGTACTTTACGTTACTCCACAAATTGCAAGTTAACATGTATTTGCTCTGTCCAGGGTTGCGGACGGAAACACATGAAATTCCTACATACTGAAGCAGAGTAATGAACAGAGCCAAAGTGTCGACAACTTTGTCAAACGAGCCGAGAAGGACGTGACCGTCAGCTGTAATACCACCGGGGCCGGCATCGTCAGGGTAGCCCTACCCATAGTACCTGCCCGGGTGAGAGCAAGCAACTCGTTGAAGTAGGTTGAGACGTACGCTTTGCTGGACAGCGGATCCACCAGCACCTTTTGTTCTGAGAGAATAGCGGATGAGTTGCAGCTGGACGGAGAAACTCAGGAACTTACGTTGACGACACTTGACAAGGAAGACGGAAGGGTGACCAGTTGTGTTGTCAGCCTATAGGTGGCGGCCATAGACGGTGACTTTCAAAACCTGAAGCATGTGTTAACCAGACCATCGATACTAATAAAGAGATCAAACATTAGACAACAGTGTGAGTTGAAGCAGTGGCGCCACCTCTGAGACTTGGAGATACCGGAAGTAGACGCAATATCCGTGATGCTGCTGATAGGCCAGGATAACCCAGACGTCCTGATGCCACGAAAATTACGAAGTGGTGACGTTGGTGATCTCTATGCGACAAGGACACTGCTGGGGTGGACACTGAACGGTCCTATGGATACAGACCGGGGGCATCAATGATCTGGAGAAAGGCTACTCCGCATTTCCTCGCAACCGATGACAACCTACACCAACATATGGGAACAAATTCTGGAAACTAGAGGAATGGGACACCCTGGTAAATGAGAAGCCTGAGATGTCCGTTAACGACAAGAAAGCACTATCCGCCCGGGAGGAAAACATCACACAAAAGGATGACAGTCATTACGAACTCGCCATTCCCTTCAAGCATGCATCGCCCGGGTTACCTGACAACCGTCAGCTTGCAGAAACATTGTTAAAAGTGCTCCAAAAAAGACTCAACCGAAACACCACTCTGAAGAAGGACATCAGCGCTTACATGCAGAGTCTATTGGATAAAGGGTACGCAAAGCAAGTCAACCATGCGGGAGCCGAAGGTGGCACGTGGTATCTGCCACACCACCCCACATATCATCCTAAGAAACCAGGCAAACTGAGAGTAGTATTCGACTCTGCAGCGAAATACCAAGACGTGCCGCTCAACGACCAAGTCCTGAAAGGGCCAGACTTGACAAACTCGCCGCTAGGTGTACTCCTCCTATGCAGACAAGAACTGGTGGCGCTGATAGGGGACATAGAGGCTATGTTCCATCAAGTTCGCGTTGCTGAGAACGACCGCGACGCATTCAGAATCTTGTGGTGGACAGATGGCGATATGAGCAAGAATGCAGCTGTGTACAGAATGAACGTATATCTATTCGGAGGAACATGGAACCCAAGCTGCAACGTTGCCCTACGGAGAACATCCATGGACAACGAAGCAGCATAACAGCCAAAGACTATAGGCAATGTTCTGAGGAACTTTTACGTTGACGATTGCCTGCAATCCGTACAGGATGAAGAACAAGGAGTTCAGTTGGTTGTCGAATTATGAGATCTACTGCAAAGGGGTGGATTCCGATTGACGAAGTGGATGAGCAACAATCGAAAGTTACTCAAAAGCCTACAGGAAGATGATAGAGCGAAGGATGTCAAAGACGTGGACCTCACTGCCGAGGTACTTCCCAACGAAAGAGTTCTAGGAGTGTTCTGGTATGTGAAGAGAGACTGCTTCGTGTGCAAGAAGAGACACGCGAAGCCATGTGTGCAAAAGAGAATCGGGAAAGGGAGTGGTATGAACTATGCCACATCCACCGTGGCCGAGGATGGCAGTACATGTCTCCTCTGCAACGAGAGGCACCTCCCGAGTTGTAGAGTGACAGAAGGTGAACCGCCCTTCACCTACACAGGCGCTGACTACTTTGGACCATTCCTCGTTAAATGGGGACGCAGCAACCTTAATCGTTACGGCTGCGTCTTCACGTGTGTAGTAGCTCGAGCAATACACATTGAGATTGCACACTCGCTCGACACTGACTCATTCGTAAACGCCTCCCAAA